>WNWK01002154.1:0-162500 GCA_009830355.1 Cherax destructor | reverse complement strand
TATTTAAAGAATCGTGATTGTTACAGTAGTTAGCAAACTCACTCACTTAATTGTACTCACCCAATTGCGTACATCCTTCGGGTGTACGCAAGAACAACTGGTGTACGCGAGAACAACCGGTGTACGCAAGAACAACTTCCGCAATGTCGGAATCCATATTAATTATAGTTTTGTTTCTTTTATGAGAGTTTAAATATATTCGAGAGAATTTTTAACTGAGGACATTATCATTTTTAATATATATATTGTACACAACTTTTTCGACTAATGGATGAAACGAAAATAAAAATTGAGGGGAATTCCGTGGACCTCAGAGACTGGCTGGTCTTAGTGAAAATATGTGACCTGTCTCTTATTTTTTTCGTTTGGTGACATATTTTAAAGAGATGAAGAATCGAATCATTTGGGATACACGGAAAAGCTTCCCGTGATGGGAGTTCAAATAGATACATTCATAAAAATATAAAAAAAAAATGCCAGTTGATTTTTTCCAAGTGTAAGCTGTCAGAACTAGAGAGAAAAACAAACAAGACTGCGAGACTGACGTACGTCATTGAGCTTTGCAAGGACGCACTTCAAGCATCATTGTTAACCACAGTGGACCTGGAAAAACATTGTTACACACGATTGTGTAAAATGTTTGCTTGCATAAGATCTGGTAAGCTGCGTGCTTGGGATTAGGGAAGAGATAGCGATAGAGGAGGATTCAATCCCTCATCCCAGCATCGATAGCATGTGAGAAAACATTCTCTGCCAACAAGTCAAATCGCATCAAAAACAGAGAGTTATACTCACTGCAAATTGACGAGTCTACGGATGCTGCAAACCTTCCAGTCTTTTTGTTTTAAATTCATTACTTTAATACTGCAGTTCATGGCTAGCTTTTGTTTTGCGTGTCGCTTACTACTAGTGCAACACGAGAAGACACATTTTAACTTACTCGACATCTTCATAACAAGTAATGGATTCGACTGGTCACGCTGTGTGGGTCTGAGTAACAATGAAACGATGTCAATAAGAGGGATTTGTAGTTTACATCGGGAAAGTCAGTTTCATGGACAGAATGCAGCGTTCACAGAGGCTCTGGCCGCTGAAATACATGCCAGATGAGTATATATCAGTGTTTATGTCAGTGATTACGTCAGTGCTATGTACATTTATAGTTGGGTGAACATGATATACTTCTCCTGCACAGTGAAATGCTCTGGTTGTCACTGAACACAGTTCTGATTAAGCTCCATGAAATGAGATACGAAGTTCACTAATTATTTGTGAACAACCCGTTTTACTTGTTTAAGAGTGAAACTGGCGTCAGTTTCTCCCAGCTTCTCTGAATTTTGTGTGGAGATAAATGCCTATCCATCTCAGAGAACATTCGCTTTTACTAATAGAATTCTTCCTAATATTTTATAACATAAATCATGTTCGTAAGATGTCGTAACTTTGGCTGTTTGAAATATGCTGAGTAACGTTGTAGTGTAGCTGTGAGCGCATGACGTATGTATAGCAAAGGTAATGGATGTGCTTCACGATGCCGTGCCGTTGTAAACATTAAATTTGAGAGACAAAGGTGATACGGATGCGTGAACTGTACTATACTTTGCAAGGGAACTAAAAAAAATTTGGAACCACTGGTTTAGATGACTGAAAATCACGCCGAGTATTTTCAACGTGATGGAGAGTTCCTAAAAGCCTGATGGATGAGGGAAGGGCCAAAGCAAGCGGATGGAGGATCGAGCCTTCACCATTCCTTGCACTGAATTACCAAAACGCACGCACCCACGCACGCACACACACACACACACACACACACACACACACATACATATATATGTATATATATATATATATATATATACTTATATATAATGAAATTTTGGTAATAATTTGTGTAGAGGCGTATAATGCACATTTGCATATATTCCCTGAGCACCTGACGACTGGCGTCAGCTCACTCATCAGGTATGGAGCTGAGAATATCTAAATTACACTCAGTCATATTTCAGAATTAGTAAAGCGAGTCAGCGCTTCAATAAGGCACCTTGTGCCTCCCACTCTCTCCAATTTTATTAATTACTCTTTTTTTATTTTGAGTCATGACATGTTGCCACATCTTGCGTCCTCATTAATTAAATGCTTGAGAATAATTATACGTCGAAATCTGATGAAGCATTTATATCTATAATCGAGTACAAGATTAGATAAATATTTCAGTGATTTTAGGATGGAAATCTTAATTAACACCTTGCACCATCTTCAAGATGATAACTCATCAAGATGCTATCATGTCATATCTTGTGATTTTTTTTCACTAACATCACCTTTTTTGAAAAGCGGCTCTGTATAGGAAAACGGGAAAAATCTATACAAAATTTTCCAGCGTCTGTTATTGGGGGAAAATTTAGCCCAATTGGAGCGATATAAGAAAGTACTGGTGTGGCAGTAGAGTTGGAAACCCTTCCGATCTATGAGTGGGTGTGAGTTAGACCTGCCTATCATGGACAGGTACAGGAATGGGTGTAGTTGGGTGTGAATTTAAGTTGCATAGCATAGGCAAGCAGGTGAGTGGGGTGTAGTTGGGTGTGAGTTGGGTGTGAGTTGGGTGTGAGCCTATAGGACTTACTGCAGTGGTCCTGTATTCTTATGGTCTTAAATGGCCTTAAACTTTATCTTCCCATTAATTTTGTCGTAAGATAAAAAAAAAATGTTATAAAGTTTGTTTTGCGTTGACTAACATTGTTAATAAATTCGAAGAAGCCAACGAAAGTAAATAACCAGACCTAACAAATACCAAGTTAGAAAAGTTTGTTCATGGGTTTCTAACCAAGAATTTGCTGTACACTGAAAATGTATCCTAAATATGTTTATTATGTACAGTTTATGTAGAACGAGTCCCAAATAACCTATTGTTTGGTTCTTCTCCTTTAAGCTAAACATTTTTCTTCTTCACGATAAACATTTTGTGCTTTAAGCTAAACATTGACACAAACAGATATAATTTCCAACATTAAACATAATTAAAATATTAGAAGTTTTTTTTTTTTTTTTTTTTTTGGGGTCCGTCAGCTATGCAGCTGACGATAGTTACGTAAAATATCACAGTAATTATAATATATTTATTTAGAAGATATTTAAGAGCGGCTGAGTCAAAATTACATTTGGTGGTCCGTGGTGACTCAGTCGTAATGGTGATGGCTGTTTGGTGAGGTGTGTGTGTGTGTGTGTGTGTGTGTGGTGGCAGCTCTGACATCACTGTCACTTGCGTTGGCAGACGTTGTCATGTGCCCTGGCCTTGGCAACACTAAACAACGTTGCCCACGAAGGTCAGCAGCCGCGTGTATGTGTTGACATCCATCAAGATGTGGCAACAGTGCTGAAGGAGGTTACAGCCCTGACAACATATACCAGAAGTCCTGACAACACTTCTAAATGAAGTTACAGCCCTGACAACGGTACTACATATACCACAAGTCCCGATAGCAGTGTTAAATGAGGTTACAGTCCTGACGACCGGGTCACATTTATGAGAGGTCCTGACAACAGTACTAAAGGAGGCTACAGCCCTGACAACTGTGTCACAAAAGTCTTGACAACCGTGCCACATACACAAAAAGTTCTGACAACAGAGTTAAATAAAGTCACAACCCTGACAACTACCACATGCGACCTGCTGGAAACACAGTATATATATTTTCGTTAAAAAAAAAACCCACATGAGCATCATCTCATATTTGTTGTTGTCATGTCACGGCTGGTGGCATTTTGATTCTCTTTAACTTTCGCTAATAAGTGCTGCGAAATCTTTACTTCCCTTGAATTATTTTGGACCAACGCCTTTTCGTGGCCCCTCACGCCTTTTATGGCCCTCAGTGTGGCCTATTGTGGCCTTCAGTGTGGTCTTCTGACACTCTATGTGGCCCTATAATGGCTCTTGTCACTGTGATTTCTCTGGATTATATACATCACGTGTTTACAATTTCTTGTTTTTAATTTGAGTAAATGTGACGATCGCAGTATAATGCGATTCTTTATTTTTTCAATCTATTGTAAATGAAGGATCGCAATATACTGCAATTGCGTCTGCTTGACTATCCTGGATAGTCTGCTGCCTAACGGAGTCTCCTTGGTGCCAGTCGTATCCTTCTAATGTAAACAGGTTATATACAAATAAACCAGGTTTTCTGTGTATTGTTCCAGCCTCGGTATTGTGACTTTTAGTTCTGTGTAAACAGGTTTCCTATCTCTGGCTAGTTCAGGATTATCTTTTTTCGCTCTTATGTTAAGGGAATGTTTACTGAGATCCCAGAGACGATTGAGTGTGCAGAGTGATTCTGTGTCCTCTTCATCTGTGTTCTCCTCTGGGTAAATCTGTCCACGTCCATCTTATTTCTACCCCCGGAGCATTGTGTACATCGTGGTCAAATCTCCTCGTATGTGTAGGAGCAGTAACATGGCTAGGGTGTCTCGCTCCTGCTGCAGGTTGCTGCTGTCTTCCGCGTGTAGGTGTGTGTTCCACGTTGTCTTCATGTTATATTACAGAGCCTCGGTTCACGTCTAATTGGATCATGTTCCGTGTGTTGTGTGGGAGTAATGCTGGCGACGTTTCATGACTCGCTGGTGCCGGCTGTTTAGCACCGTAGGCACTGTACGCCGTCCTCTTGCGTTACCCCGGCACCGCTGAGGCACACCACCCTCTTCTGTGTTGTTCACTGTCATTTTTTTCCCTATCTATATAATACTGATGTAAATTTTTATCTTCATCTGTAATCACTCAGTGAGGCCAAGAATTTTGTGTTGATTACTAGGTTAGTCAAGGTAAGTTAATTAGCGACACAACGCGTTCTCAACCGCACCCTCACAAGGATTGATCTGATTTTAGCCAAGTGATCAGGTAAACTATAAATATATATAAAGAACAGTAAATAAAATAATTCAGCTATAATATATATATATATATATATATATATATATATATATATATATATATATATATATATATATATATATATATATATATGGAGAGCGTATAAATCTGTAGGGGAGGGAAGGCGGGGTAGGGGTCGTCCTAGAAAAGGTTGGAGGGAGGGGGTAAAGGAGGTTTTGTGGGCGAGGGGCTTGGACTTCCAGCAAGCATGTGTGAGCGTGTTAGATAGGAGTGAATGGAGACGAATGGTTTTTGGGACCTGACGAGCTGTTGGAGTGTGAGCAGGGTAACAATTTGTGAAGGGATTCAGGGAAACCAGTTAATTGATTTAGTTGGACTTGAGTCCTGGAAATGGGAAGTACAATGCCTGCACTTTAAAGGAGGGATCTGGGAGAGTGGCAGCTGGGAGGGACTATTCTCAGCTGTCGTATCTGAGCGCCTCTGCAAAGACAGTGATTATGTATGAGTGTGGTGAAAGTGTTGAATGATGATGAAAGTATTTTCTTTTTGGGGATTTTCTTTTCTTTCTAGCCAAGGATTCGAACCCATGCTGCTT
Source organism: Cherax destructor (assembly GCA_009830355.1). Lineage (NCBI taxonomy): Eukaryota > Metazoa > Arthropoda > Malacostraca > Decapoda > Parastacidae > Cherax > Cherax destructor. The sequence goes on along the minus strand of WNWK01002154.1, from coordinate 157,020 downwards.
TGGCCCGCCTCATGGTGAGCGAAAACACATGACGCTCTAACCCACAGGACCTTGCAATCCTAGGATTGCGTGGTCCTGTGGGTTAGAGCGTCATGGGTTTTCTCTCACCATGAGGCGGGCCAAAGCAGCATGGGATCGAATCCTTGGCTAGTCGCAGTGTTGTTTTTGATCAATACCACTTGTTCGTGGTCACAATAAAAATATATATATATATATATATACGTGTGTGAGTCAGTGACTTCAATGGAAGGATGACTATCAAGAAGCGAGGAAGGAAGGCCTGGAAGACAAGGCATCTTTAAGTTAAACACCGAGAGTGTGTGAACACTTAAGACGTCTCCAGTGCGTGTCGCAAGAGTTCTTGAGCCTCTCCGCATCAGCCTCTCCGCATACGCCAAGTATCAGAGCGGGAGGCATATTGCGCTCCACACCCGGGTGAAACGCTCACCAATTTCGCCGGTCCACTTCAAACTTTTCTCATGACATAACGTAAGTCACAACGTTAATTTGCGTCTTGAGGGCGAGATAACGTGGGGATGAGATTGTTGTCATCTCCCGATATCTCTCAACGCCACTTCTCTTCCTCTAATTAAAAAAAAAATATATATATTAAATCAAACATTCGTCGTCTGGAGAGTTAAAAATGTTTTAAACTCTCAAGAGAAAGCATTTTGGTTCTCACGGGGATGATACGGAAGATTTTTTTCGTCGTTCTGGTTTCATATTTGGCAATCCGTCATTCAATTATATTTTTAATTAAAAACTGCCTCGCCTCTTCCTTCAGAGAGTTATCACTTGAGTGGATTTCTGCAAGAGTTATTTTCTGAGTTCTGTCTAATACTCAGCGTATACCATTAAGGAAACTATATGGCATTGGTGTGTTGGGTCATTCTCACTCATACTCACACATACACATACAAATATACACATGCATACATATATACGCATACACACGAGTGCAAGCTCACATGTATACACATATATATACCTATAAGAAGAGGTATGATAAGGCTCGATGGTAAGAAGAGTGAATCAAGTAGAGACCAGCGAAGAGAAAGGGGAAGGGGGCAGGAGCTGAGACTCGACCCCTGCAATCATATATAGGTGAGTACACACACACACACACACACACACACACACACACACACTGCAGCAGATCAAGCCCATTTTTAGATCAACTATGGAATAACAAACCTCCCACCGCCGATATAACATAAACGTAATAGTACAATTGGGGAATTCTGCAACATGAAAAAACATCATAAAGTTAATATATATTAAAATGCAAAACTATTACTTTCAAGATATATTTCGATTTCTGACCCAAGGCTTAAAATAGTTTTATACCCATTCTGGAACAATGCAATGGCTGGAACAATACCCTGGCTTTGCCAATACCCTGGCTGGATCAATAACCTGTTTGGAACAATAACCTTGTTGGAACAATACCCTGGCTGGAACAATACCCTGGCTGGAACAATACCCTGTGTGGATCAATACCCTGGCTGGAACAATACCTTGGCAGGAACAATACCCTGGATTGAACAATACCCTGGTAGGAACAATAACCTGGCTGGAACAATAACCTGGCTGGAACAATAACCTGGCTGGAACAATAACCTGGCTGGAACAATACCCTGGATGGAACAATAACCTGGCTGGAACAATAACCTGGCTGGAACAATACCCTGGATGGAGCAATGCACTGGATGGAACAATACTCTGGATGGAACAATACCCTGGATGGAACAATACTCTGGATGGAACAATACTCTGGATGGAACAATACCCTGGATGGAACAATAGTCTGGCTGGAACAATACCCTGGATGGAACAATACTCTGGCTGGAACAATGCCCTGAATGGAACAATGCTATGGCTGGAACAATACCCTGGATGGAACAATACTCTGACTGGAACAATACCCTGGATGGAACAATACTCTAGCTGGAACAATACCCTGGATGGAACAATACTCTGGCTGGAACAATACCCTGGATGGAACAATACTCTGGCTGGAACAATACCTTAGATGGAACAATACTCTGGCTGGAACAATACCCTGGATGGAACAATACTCTAATTGGAACAATACCTTGGATGGAACAATACTCTGGCTGGAACAATACCTTGGATGGAACAATACTCTGGCTGGAACAATACCCTGGATGGAACAATACTCTAGCTGGAACAATACCTTGGATGGAACAATACTCTGGCTGGAACAATACCTTGGATGGAACAATACTCTGGCTGGAACAATACCCTGGATGGAACAATACTCTAGCTGGAACAATACCTTGGATGGAACAATACTCTGGCTGGAACAGTACCCTGGATGGAACAATACTCTGGCTGGAACAATACCTTGGATGGAACAATACTCTGGCTGGAACAATACCCTGGATGGAACATTACTCTAGCTGGAACAATACCTTGGATGGAACAATACTCTGGCTGGAACAGTACCCTGGATGGAACAATACTCTGGCTGGAACAATACCCTGGATGGAACAATACTCTGACTGGAACAATACCCTGGATGGAACAATACTCTAGCTGGAACAATACCTTGGATGGAACAATACTCTGGCTGGAACAATACCTTGATGGAACAATACTCTGGCTGGAACAATACCCTGGATGGAACAATACTCTAGCTGGAACAATACCTTGGATGGAACAATACTCTGGCTGGAACAATACCTTGGATGGAACAATACTCTAGCTGGAACAATACCTTGGATGGAACAATACTCTGGCTGGAACAATACCTTGGATGGAACAATACTCTGGCTGGAACAATACCCTGGATGGAACAATGCTCTGGCTGGAACAATACCCTGGATGGAACAATACCCTGGCTGGAACAATACCCTGGATGGAACAATACTCTGGCTGGAACAATACCTTGGATGGAACAATGCTCTGGCTGGAACAATACCTTGGATGGAACAATACTCTGGCTGGAACAATACCCTGGATGGAACAATACTCTGGCTGGACCAATACTCTGGATGGAACAATACCCTGGCTGGAACAATACCCTGGCTGGAACAATACCCTGGATGGAACAATACTCTGGCTGGACAAATACTCTGGATGGAACAATACCCTGGCTGGAACAATACCCTGGCTGGAACAATACCCTGGCTGGAACAATACCCTGGCTGGAATCCTTCAAAACACAACTGGATTAGCATCAACACTGTATATATCAGCTACTACTGACCACTGCCTGCCTGGGGCTGCTGGCACTCCGCCTCCACACCACCGCCGTTCGAAACGTCGTCTCAAAATTTCTCTCCATATTATGGTTTAATTGTAAAGAATTAACCCATATATAAGTAGAGCATCTGTCAATGCAAATAAACATCTTGGGTTCTGAGAATGGTTACGCTCGTTCTACCCAGGCAAGAGTATTGCCGTGAAAATACGCAAATAACCAGCGTTTCGGAGTTTGAAATATATGATCATTGTCCTTGTAAGACCGAAACGTCGTCATAAGATTCAGTCACCTGAATCTTATATATATACTTAGGTACCACCTACCTCTAGAACTTTACTGGGATCCCTCATCCTCAGAGAAGACAATAAACGTACCTCAGGGAAAACTCGAGGTTCTCCCCGGAACTGTTTGAATATTTTCTTCTCCTACCACCCCCTATATTCTATATGAACTTTATTAATAGACAGAATAAATTGACAGAAAACACAAACGTGAATACATTGGTACAATATATCAAAGATTATGAATCTCCTCCAGCTCCTCCGAAGCCGGACGTGAGCCCAGTATGCAGCATGCATTTTCCCTCTGGATGGCCACGCTGAGGCGCTGGAACATAAAAGTTGCTTCCCTTGGGTCCTTGGTGGTGTCGATAAGTCTGGAACCCAGTTCTTTAAGGAAACGTGTGGCATTTTTTCACCAAGGTCTCTGATCTCACTGGGACAAATTGATACTGTTGGCTTATGTTCCTGTACTTGCCGATCTTGTACTCCTCCCTGTGGTCAGCAGCTCCTCCCTGTCGCCCGACACTGTGAAGGATGGAGGTGTCAGCCAGTGTCGACACACAGGTATAGTCCCATGCTAGGAGCTTGCCATTCTTCCAAGGATAGATGGTGATCCCATCCGGGTGGTTTGCTGGGTTGTGGGTATTGTTGGCTGCTAGTGATTGGGACTCTCTCTCGGCGTTGACTTCATTGTGTCTTGCCTGCCAGCCCTTGGTTTTGGAACAGTTAAGACCATGCAGACCATATTGGTCGGCGCAAATACACGTATATTCCGTGTGAATTGGGGCAGCAATGCGAAGAGCTACTGCAATACGGAGTGTCTTAGGGTCGAGGCATGTTCCCATTGCCGAAATGGGAACTGTCTGGAGGAAGTCCCCGAAGTGATGTGCACTCACAGCTTGGAGACAGTCAGTATCATTGTCTGATGTTACAACCCTACGCATCTTTGCAAGCAAATTTTCAGCGATGGGGCCATCCCAACTTGACTGTTTGTAGGCCAGTGCTGCACTAGGTTCAGGTGCTGGAGCAGCAAGAGTCTCCCATTCAGTGATGGCACTGGCGTAGCTAGGGTCCTGTATTCCTGCTGAAACACTGAGGTTGTCTGGAAGAATGTGCTTTATTAACTCGTCTGATGCTATGGAAGAGGATAAGAAAGCTGGTAGGGCAATCTGGGAGGATTTGCGTACTCCCAGCCCCCCAAGTCTGACTGGAAGTGAGGCTTGCAACCACTGTCCATCTTCGAGGGAAAGATTCAGTACACTCTCTAGCATGGTCTTAAGGAGAGTCATGGTCAGGGAACTGTAATACAAGATAAGGTGTATAAGTGTCACGTCACAAGACAACCATCAAAAGAGTAACGGAATGTGTCTCACTCCTTCAGGCCTGAGGAGTAATATATTCCCAGATTTTTCATTATGTGTCTTAAATTATTTCTTTAATTGTGTTCTCTCGTCGTTAGGAAGGAAGGTCGCTGCTCCACCTCGTCTTGAAAGGCTATTGTCTAATAATCTTCAAACGTAATGTCTTTAGAGTGAAGACGCTCTCCAGTTCTTCCAAGTTTCGAGGCTTTTACTGGAAGGTTTATGTAGCCAGTGGTAATTGATCTAACCTAAATTTCCACCGGGAAAAAAGTTAGACCAAAGTTTGTAGGGAAGAAGAAGCGAAACACGACTAGATTTCAACCGCTTGGTTATTCTTCTTAATTACATAGTTAAAAGTTTGTGTCCTACATCGGGCGATTTCAACACCTAATACCACTTAGGATTAATGGACATCAATCGACTAACACCCAAGATCCCATTTACTCTTAAGTGAATCTGCTAGACCATTCTTCTGTTTATTAGAAGATATAAGAGCTTAATCCTCTATCGGACAAGTCTGATCCTACGTAAGGTGTTGTGTCAACACAGTATACCATCCAAACACCCACATGGCTATCTACAACAGTGTTGAGTGAACACGGAGAGACAGCAGGTCTGTCTGTGTATGACTCGCCCGGGAGTCAAATCTGCTTATTTTAGGTTGTGAACCGATTGCTTAACCACTGATCATTAATCGTGAAAAAAAACTACAATTCCGTGGCTGAAACAATTCGCAAATAACCCGCACTTTGCAAAGGAAACTATTGAGGACGTTTCGCTCCATCCTGAACCAATGTCAATTCGGGTTACGATGTTTCTCTAACACTGCGTGTGTATAATAAGCTGCGTGTATAATAACACCGAGTGGTATACACGCTGCTTGTATATAACATAGACTTAATCTGTTTATATCTTATTAGCGTTTTCACTCGGTATGAACAGAGAGAGGCTCGTGGGATGAGTGTGATTGTATGACACCAAGTTTAGGCAATTGAATTTGCTTTGATGCGAGACCGTGTGTCCGTAGCGACTTATTCAGCAATACGAGATCCAGTTAGCGTCCAGTAAATCCGTAAACGCTCGTTCCGAACCTGTTTGGCACAGCGAAGAGGCATTAAACGGCCACTTGACTAATTTGTAGCCTGAAATTCACTCGCCACATTTTAGCGGATTGAAGTCTGGCGAGAAAGTATCTCTGATTGCTATCATTGTTGTTTGTCTATACATGTCTTATTTCATTCAGTAACTTGTTTGACTTGTCTAAGATATACAGAATGTATATAAAATACCGTGGTACAAAATACCGTGGTATAAAATACTGTGGTATAAAATACCGTGGTACAAAATACCGTGGTACAAAATACCGTGGAGCAAAATGTTTGGCTATTGCAGTGTATGCAAAACTAATGCGTAAAAGTCTAGCCTGTTTGACAAGGCTCATCTGGCTGGGAAAATTCACGTTATTCTCACTGTTGAATTTGTTGCAGCTGGTTACATTGCCATCTGTGGTCACACAACGCTGCCATCTGTGGTCGTGCAATACTACCATCAGCGGTCTCGCAACACTTTCATCTCTGGTCATGCAGCAATACCATATGTGGTCATGCAATACTACCATCTGTTGTGACACAACAATACCATCTGCTGTGACACAACACTACCATCTGTTGTGACACAACACTACCATCTGTTGTGACACAACACTACCATCTGTTGTGACACAACACTACCATCTGTTGTGACACAACACTACCATCTGTTGTGACACAACACTACCATCTGTTGTGACACAACACTACCATCTGTTGTGACACAACACTACCATCTGTTGTCATATCATTTCCCTTCTCCCCTATATGCAACTTTGCAATTCTTTTTCTGTGTTCATTCAAAACATGCCGACATGTTTTGAATGAACACAGACAAAATGTTGACATGTTCTGAATGAGCATGTGGCATCTGGCTTCACCCTAGCCGACTCAGTGAATGACGTAGCTACTGATGACGGGTTTATACCGAAAGGCCTCAAGCTCTTGTTCGTGACTCCCGACTCTCCCTACAACACACACACACACACACACACACACACACACACACACACACACACACACGTTCAATAATAGTCTTACAATAATAATCCTGGCAAATCATAACCTGTCGTTTCCAGTCGATGGGAAAAATGATGGGTAGGACGTCGTGGGACGTCGTATCGTACCTCCTTGACGCATGTGATACTCCAGTATAAACCGCTGTAGACAAAAACCATTTGCCACTGTGCGGGTTAAAACAAAAATAACAATGGCTGAACTGAAATTTGGTAATGTCAGGAAGTTATATTTATTGCGCTGTACGTTCGAAACCCGACGATCAATGTCTGCTGCGTGGCGTTTAACGATCAACATGTACCGCGTTCACTGATCACTGCATATTGCAATCACGACGTTCAACGTTTATTTTGCTCCCCGCGTTCAACTTACATAAACTGAGTTCACTGATGGTCTGGCAGAATTTGCCCTATTTGTTCATGCAGTGTTATGAAGGAGAATGAGGAGGCCGGATAGCTAGATATGTTTGAAGACCGGACGCATTTCAAGTCCATTAAATCTAATTACAAGTGAGGATCGTATACATTGTTTACCACCAAGCAAATGTGATAAGAAATTTTATAATATAGACTTTAGAAGACTATTATGTTGTTTTACTTTGGGATTGTTAATGTCTGTGTAGCTTCGTAAGATGGGAGGGACAGGCATCATGGTCATCACTGTCCCCAAACCGTCCTTCTTTCTTCATGAGTTCGGAGATATTTTTTTTTTGCTTCGTAGAATTAGATCGATGGCATTGGAAGCAAGAGACGCACTGAGGAGAGTATATATATATATATATATTATTACAGAATGTTTAACATATGAAGGATCACCATTGTTTTAAAAAAAATGATAAATATCTTATTAAATTTTAACTCAAAAAAAGTCAAGATAGATGAAAGCAAAAATTCCTGATGATATTGAGTCCTAATGAAATTAACTTTCAACAAGTTAGGGACAAAGGATAAATATTTTAATCCCATATCCGTAAGTGTTAATTTACCATACACACAACTCACAAAAAACATCTAATTTCTTTGTGATAATGACATCTATAATACATTTAATATTTTTACGTTGAGAATTTAAGTAAGCTTCAAAAAAGAATAGCATGATCTTCCTTTTTTATATAATTCTTTTGTTTTCTTATTTGTATACATGTTTTATAAATACATGAACACTTTTTCTTATTTTAAATTATCTCTAAGCTATTTGGATAATCTTCTTCTCTTTTAAATTCTTTTTTATTCGTAAACGTTTCCCCCTCTCAATCAAACCATCGTTTTTTTCCCATTTAAACACTTTTTTTCTCATCAACTAATGCAATGAATTTCGTCTTCTCTGCGGCAGCATCACGTATAAAAACCTTTTTTTGAAAATCGTGAAAAATTAGCAGCTGAATGGTAAGAGGCCGTGTCAACAAGTATTGACGTAGTTTGAAATATTCTGCCTGAATTCAGATTGATAATTGAAAACACCCGTAGCACTAATTCAATCAGAGCTTCGGGCAGGGATTTTTTCCGATTGCGCAATGAGAGAACACTGATTTTAATTAAATCTAACAAGGATCTAATGTCGGTTGTTAATGAAAACATGAGAGTACTCTAGTTTCGGCTGCGTCGATCTCCATAAAATTAGTTAGTATTTAGAGTCCAGCTTGTTTATGGGTAAATAGTGTTATTTGATGAAGACCCCCCCCCCCAGTAGGAGGATCGTCTTTGAATTCGTACATTGTTTACATTGGCCGATGAGTCTTGTTTACGTTGAGGTGTATCTCTCCTTGCAGCCCTCTTCTTTATCTGTATTCCTCTTGTATAGCTCTCCTCCTTTTCTTGCATTCTTCTTCTTTTTTTTCGCATTTTCCTGCTCTCTCCCACTCTGCACTTCATAGCCCCTCCGTCTCTCCCACTCTGTACTTCACAGCCCCTCCGTCTCTCCCACTCTGTACTTCACAGCCCCTTTGTCTCTCCCACTCTGTACTTCACAGCCCCTCCGTCTCTCCCACTCTGTACTTCACAGTCCCTCCGTCTCTCCCACTCTGTACTTCACAGCCCCTCCGTCTCTCCCACTCTGTACTTCACAGCCCCTCCGTCTCTCCATGGCTTGCACACCCACTCACAATCTCTTTTTTTTCTCATTGGTAATTCAAACCTTATCGTTTTACGACCTTTTCCTAAGTTTTTTAAACGTTCGTCTTCCTCGAGATAATTATTTTTTGTCTTTGTTAAGTAATAGTTTTATTTATTTTGATGTTACAGTGAAATTATCATCATCAGTGCGTGTCCTTCCTAGTGGCTGTCTACTATACACTGGAGTCCCGTAGTGATCATCTACGACAGTGGTTGTCCCACAGTGAACGTTACACGATGGCGGTTCAACAGTGGATGTTCTACAGTGGCCGTTCCACGGTGGAGGTCCCTCAGTGGTCATTCCATAGCACTTATTCCAGAGTGGTCGTCTCACAGTGTACGTCCCACGGTCGTCATCTCCCGCACACACACATCGGGAGGTCGTTGCTCATGTGTCACCTCCGGCTGGGGACATTCCCCACACAATGGAACCTCTTCCTCTTGTTGCATCACTCGCGTCGTTCTTGATAAATATCGACAATTATTTCCCCGTCACTGTATTGCAGTGAGGCCACACAGTGCCATCTCTCTGTTCCAGTGAGAACACAGTGTGGTTACTGTGTCTCAGTGAGGACACACAGTGCCTTTACTGTCCTGCAGTGAAGCCACACAGTCGTCAAGCGGCTGGCAGAAACCATCATTGACCTCTCAAGTCCCTCTATGACATCTCCATATCTCTGAATATACTCCATCTAAAGTCCCCCATTTAGCTGTCAGATCCCTCTATATCTGAAATACCTCTACGGTGTTCCTTTATCATCCCCTTCCCTTCATATCTGAGAATCTTTTATATCTGGGGTCCTTTTCTCTTGCTGGTTAGTCAGAACTTTATTACTCTCTTTCATTGGTCTAGATTGGTCTTCTGTCTCTCTTTTCTTGTTCCTTCTCTCTTTGGCTACATGTTTATGGGTCACTTTATGCCATATTACCCTCATTGACCAGGACTTTGTTGTCCATTTTGATGCTAAAAATATTATTTTATTTTCTTAGGTGAGATTGTGGGAAATGTTCTTGTTAAGAGGTAAGAATAGAGCTTCTGTCTCATGGTTATTGATGGAACCTCCGCTACTCTTTGTGTTGAATGATTCGCACCGGATAAATAACCTCCTTATAAAGAACATAAAGCGCTTATACAAGAGTTATACCGGCTGTGTTACTTTTATCACAAGAGCGAGAAACAGAGAGTGTAGAGGAGGTCAGTCAGAAGCTACGGTACGAACGTAAAAAAAGGTGTGAGGAGTGTTATCTAGTTGGCCAGCCTCGGGGTAGACCCTGGGGCTAGCCAGCCTCAGGGAGCCCATGGGGCTGGCTAGCCTCAGGGAACCCATGGGGCTGACCAAACCCATGAGACGCTATTACCACCACAAAACTCGCTCGGAGAGAAGCATTTTTTTTTTACCCTCTCGGCCGATCCTTCTGCAATTTATCGTTGAAATATTTTGAAAGAGTTTTCTTTAACGCAGTGAACTGTGAGACATGTTTCGTATTTGAGGATAGTGATGGAACAAGTGTGTGTTTATTAAACATTTTTCTTACAGATATCTTCATGTGTTGCGTATGTTTATGTTTTTATGTACTTTACGTGTGTATAAAGGAAAGCTCTCACTGTGAGAACATTTCGCCCCGTGTAGAGCTTAAGTCATGGCCTGATAAAGCTTTGCAAAGAGAAACTTTGACCCAATAAAAGCTGGTTCTGCATCGTATATGTCTGTCTTTACACAGTGCTCCACATAATAAACTGGGTACAGATTTTCTAACCATTGCTGCTCGGCATTTTAGTACGACAGCAGTCTTTGCCAATTTGCTTTGGATTACTCTCTTAAAGTCTGTTGCGCAGCTCTCTGGTAAGCCGAGTCCTAAAGTGACCATGATAACAAAGAGTCAGGTTGCCTTTAAAGTTTGTACAGCTTTCTGTTGGTCTGAGGCCAGACGTCACCCTGATAACACATCATCACATTGTTCAGAGAGTTTGAGTTATGATTCAGTTAATTACTGGATGATAAAGTCTTCAGTCCTGTCGCACAGAGTTAAGACAGTTGGCTTAATGAGTTTCCCGTGACGCACACCGTTTAAGGCCTTCTTGTATCTGTTGGCTCGATACTCTGTGTGAAATTGCCAATTGTGGGCTCAATACTCTATGTAAATGGATACAATGGACAATGTTGGGGATCGTTACCAAATGTTTATTGGTAGAGCTAGACTCTGGGACACTTTTAACTGGAGTTTCAACAAAAATTGCTTTCCCTATCAACTACAAAACGTCACAATATGATGGCACCATACTAACGTGACGCTTTGTAGGGAAGGACAGAGCTTGCCTACTGACAGAGAAAGCTCATCATGCTGGGGATTTCTTTTTGACAGTCCCGTTTCTCTCTTTTGGCACACGCCTCAACCAGAAGACCATCCGCATTGGTGATGCCCTTCGCCTATCCTTACCGAAAACAGTTGTATCTGCGGCAATGAATAGATAGACTGATTCGGGTACTATAGTCATGTTTGAAGTAGATCCGAGGGTAAGATTGCAAGGTATGAAGAGCTTATATACATCATGCAACAGCTGGATGCCCAGCAATAAGGAAGCCATCTTAACTATGCAGATCCGATAACATCCAAAAGCATCTAGATGGAATTGCCCTGCACGCCTGGACAGACGGCCAGGAAGTGGTGTGGAACTGCGCATGTGCATACATACTGGCTGATACCTATCTCCTTTAGAGCAGGAAGGAAGAAAGGGCAGCTGCCAACTTCATGGAGTCCCAGAAGGCTAGAAAATATGGTAAAATTATCCATTATTATATGTTTGTTCCCATAGGTTCAGTTATCCTCATGGGAAGAGAGCATCCAGTTTCCTTAAGGAGCTAGGTAAAAGACTCATCAAGGCAACTAGGGATCCCAAAGCAGCTAATTTTCTCTTCCAGTGGCTCAGTGCTGAAGTTCAGTGGGGTAATGCAATTATTTAACATTCACGTATATGTACTTGTAATGTGCCCCTCAAACGTCTTGTATTGTTTTCTATATCTTTATACCATCAATGTATACTTTAAGCATTGTGTACCATCTTTATCCAGTTTCTCTTCTCATTATGCCTCCTCTTCATTGTATGTATTCAATCTCTCTCTCTCTCTCTCTCTCTCTCTCTCTCTCTCTCTCTCTCTCTCTCTCTCTCTCTCTCTCTCTCTCTCTCTCTCTCTCTCTCTCCCTCCCCCACTCTCTCTCTTCCTCCCCTCTCTCTCGCTCTCTCTCTCCCTCCCCCACTCTCTCTCTATATCTCTCTCTCTCCTTGGTCTCAACGTTTACATTAGCTGTAACAGTTCTAGCAGCTTGTCGTGTCCAGTGGAAGGTCAACATGCATATATCACTGCAGAGAATTTTTGCAGACACAATTCCTGTCACATTACCTATGCACAAGCTAATGGACTGTATCTTCAGGTAAGACGTTATGAAGCGAACAAGACGTTTTAAAAACGACGTAGTACGTTTTTGACGTCATTTATACAGCGTGAACAAAGTGCAGTTCGAGAACAGTAAATATCATAACTTTGAGGGAGATTATTATTATTATTATTATTATTATTATTATTATTATTATTATTATTATTATTATTTCACTTAATTACATTATTCATTGATAATAATAATAATACTAAATTTATTATTATTATATTCATTTGGAATAAAAAATCCGTATGGGTCACACAGCGGCTGGAGAATGGAACGTAATGAGGTTTGATCCGTGGAAGGTGACAGTAGCTCTAATTACTCGGATCAAGAGTCCCTCACCTGCATTAGGTCGCTACGAGGTAAAAATAATAGGTGAAATGACAGGTGTAAATTTTGACGTCGCCTTTTATGCTCTCAGCCAAAATTAGGAGTGTTCTCTTACAGGGGCGAAATGTCGCAATAAAAACTTGTGTCCCAGCATGGTCTACGGTTTCGCCCTCCTTTGAATTTTCGGGAGTAAAACGTAATTGACTCCTTGATAGGAGAAAATTAAGAGACGGGAATAACGAGTTGACTGCTCACCCCCTCGTTAACCCAAAGGTAACGAGTTGAGTGCTCACCCCCTCGTTAACCCAAAGGTAACGAGTTGAGTGCTCACCCCCTCGTTAACCCAAAGGTAACGAGTTGAGTGCTCACCCCCTCGTTAACCCAAAGGTAACGAGTTGAGTGCTCACCCCCTCGTTAACCCAAAGGTAACGAGTTGACTGCTCACCCCTCGTTAATTCCAAGGTAACGAGTTGACTGTTCACCATCTCGTTAACCCCAAGGTAACGAGTTGACTGCTCACCCCGTCGTTAATCCCAAGGTAACGAGTTGACTCCTCATTCTTCGTTAACCCCAAGGTAACTAGTTGACTCCTCACCCCCTCGTTAACCCCTAGGTAACGAGTTGACTCCTCACCCCCTCGTTAACCCCTAGGTAACGAGTTGACTCCTCACCCTCTCGTTAACCCCTAGGTAACGAGTTGACTCCTCCCCCTCGTTAACCCCAAGGTAACGAGTTGACTCCTCTCCCCCTCGTCAACCCCTAGGTAAGGAGTACTATCTACCTCCCCTCTCCCCTCCCTCTAACAGCCTACCTCCCCTCCCCCTCCCCTCGATTCTCTTTGAGAGAGAACAGCATCTGTCTTCACTACTCAGGCCAATGCTCTTTGCAAGACCAAGGTGATACAAAGCTCTTCCGTAGACTGGCGTTTGCTCAAGTTAAGTGTAACTTGACGCTTACTTCCCGCAGATCTTCGATCCCGTAAAATATATCTCTACCGAGTAACGATTCTTCCCGTAGCCTGACTGACTGGAAGAGTTGCGCTTCCGCCTAGCGATTATCGGTCGGTGGATCGCGCCTCCACTACTACTTGCTCTGAATAGTCCACACGTTTTAGTCATCAGTAAGTTAAACGTGGCGTCTACTTTCCGTAGGTTTTATCGCCTGATTCTTTTTTTCTCTCTCTCTTTCTTTTTTTTTTTTTTTTCTCAATCACTCGGGTAAGTTAAATGAGGCGTCGTCTTTCGGTCGATTTCAGCTCAAATGTAATATCTTTATCAGGCCACAAATAGGAAATTCTCTTCAATAAATAGATCTCACACTTGCTCAGCCGAATTTCTAATGTAGTCAAACTTAGAATTAACAACAGCCTACTGATGTGAATATTTATTCAGAGTTAAATTCTTGAATTACTTTCTTTCCCTCTGGAAATAAATAGTAAATAATAATTTACGAAATAAAACTCATTAACAAATTTACCGGAAAAACAATAAGACAAAACAATATCGACAAAATCTATTGAACCTTAAATAAACTAAAACAAACTCAGAAGGAATTTATATTACCATCTTTATCATTGTATAGAATACGCAAGCGTATAAATAACAGCGGATGTTATTTATACGCCGCAATATCCGCGTTACACAGGCGTTATGGCAATAGTATACGCAATATAACCACCACATCTGCCTTCAGCGTTATCACTGCCGCGTATATCCCACGACTAACTTCTATATTCAACAATAACTAGAGGAATTTACCTTGTCACTTCACTCTATATACACCACAAGAGAATATTTACATACTTATAAATATTTAATGTGGTAAAGTTTGTTTTATTCCAAATTTGATTTATGCCGTATAAATTTCCATCCTTGTAAACCTCATTTTGGCTGTTTTCGAAAAAAAAAATTATAGGTTAAGGCTGGTGTGTTGTTATATTTAAATAAGAACGTGAAAAACGTTCCAACACTTTTCCTCTACATTGATGTATACATATCGATACATTTAAGAGTATGTGTCTCAGTGTTAATTACCACGTAATTATACTATAACAGATTATACAAATTATAATAACTATGGGAAATAAAAGCAAATTTAACGATATTCTGCTGACTCATTTAAACATTTATTAACCCTATTATATGCAAAGAAATTTAAAGTCTTGTACAAAGTCGATATGAATACGAGGCAGAAGTAAACAGGTGAAGCCTTTTCAGTCCTCACCAAGACTATCAGCACAGAAGGACTATCAGCACAGAAGGACTATCAGCACTGAATTACTATCAGCACAGAAGGACTATCAGCACAGAAGGACTATCAGCACAGAAGGACTATCAGCACAGAAGGACTATCAGCACAGAAGGACTATCAGTAACTCTGTTGAGAAAATATTATATATTATCATAAAGTTAATGCAAGAATAGTATATGAGGAAAAAAACGATGCATTTCTTGAAAAGTTGCATTGTGAGTTATACTGCAAATGGCCATAGGTGAATCCTTCCTGGCTTAACCTCACGCCATCCTAGCGTATCTATGGAAAATTGCAACTGTCTATTCGATTAAGTTTAATAATATTCAGAACGGCTTCTCAAGCACATCAGTTTCGTTCATTTGTGTGCCGCATGGATGGCCAGGGTTGTGCCTGTACGTTCATTCATTCCTTCATAAAGGTTACCTTGCTCGCACTCTAACAGCATGTTAAATCGTAAAATCCATTTTCCTTCACACACTCCTGCACAACACACTGACACAAGAACATTATTTCTGTATTTTCCATTTTTTTCCAAAGCATATATGCCTTGACAGAAAGTCTATTTCCACACATCACTCAGGTATATACCTGCATATATTGAGGGGTTTACCACTCAGATTATTTACACTGGAAAAAATATATATTTTATTTCTCAAACCTCTAGTGCAGAGTGTCGACCTGATTATCCAGCCGTAGACAGGATTTAAACCGTCATAACATTTTAAACTGATGAAAATAAGTAATAAGCTAATGTGTAGCAAATCAGAGACATGTAGACACAGGTTTTATAAACGCGGCGTTTTGCCCAGCGTATATTTTATCAAATTTCGTAGAAATTAGGGCTAGCGCTCTGGCTCTGAGTGGAAGGTAAGTCCATGCTAGATCAGAGGTGGCAGTCATCAATAATAAAAAAATATAGTGTTGTCAGCACAGGTTAGTGGTGGCAGCTGAGGCAGCAGTCATCATAAACACTATGTTGTGTCCTCAGCACGAGCTGGTGGTGGCAGCTGAAGTAGCAGTCATCATAAACACTATGTTGTGTCCTCAGCACGAGCTGGTGGTGGCAGCTGAGGTAGCAGTCATCATAAACACTATGTTGTGTCCTCAGCACGAGCTGGTGGTGGCAGCTGAGGTAGCAGTCATCATAACACATGTTTGTCCAGCAGAGCTGGGGGGCAGCTGAGTGCACATATAAACACATTGTGTCCTCAGCACGAGCTGGTGGTGGCAGCTGAGGTAGCAGTCATCATAAACACTATGTTGTGTCCTCAGCACGAGCTGGTGGTGGCAGCTGAGGCAGCAGGTCGCACAGTACACTCCATCGTACAAGTAACGGTCGCTGACGTCAACGACAATCCTCCACACTTCCTGGAGAGCGACATCCAGGTGACGGTCGTCGAGGAAGACGACAGACATCTTCCTGCAGCCATCTTCAAGGTCAGTCCTCTCCGCCATCTTGAAGGTCAGTCACCAAGACACACTCTATCTGGTATGAACTGATTTTCATAGATTTGAGGAGACTCCTGGATGATAATTCTCATTGTTCACAAATTTTAGTTTTAACTATATATATATATATATATATATATATATATATATATATATATATATATATATATATATATATATATATATATATATATATATATCATTCTCTTATGGTAAGGTGCTCTGTGTTATGATCTTCCCTAAAGATGTTAATGTCCATGTAACAGTTACTCCAGGACTGCTGGAACGAAACTCCTAACTGCCTTACTATGCATAATATGGAATAGTTTCCTCGTTTGCTTGGTCATGAAGCTGTCATGGTGGAAAAAATTCAGGGCATTTATGTTCCTTCAAGAAACAGAAAGTACGGCACGTCAGGGCACCTTGTTGAGCATTTACTGGTGTGTTTAGAAGAATTACCCGACAGATATCTATATGAAGAGGCTCGATATGTTTTCACTAGTTGTATGACGACATTTAGCTTCGTCCATTGTTGTGACTGCTGTCATATTAATGCAACAGCTATTTTTCAGAATGGAGATAACATGTGCTTTGTTTACTATATAAATTATTCAAGAAAGCATCAAAGAATCTCGCTTTTTTTTAATTTTTTAATATTCTCGCTTATTTTTTATTATTTACTAAGTTCATGAGTAACCAGGGTTCACAACTTGTATGTGGGGGTCATATATTGTCTTTTCTTGTGATTATTATAGACATTAAAACATTGTTTTAGATACTTACATATTGTTTTATACACTAATATATTGCTTTAAACACTAACACATGTTAACACTCTTGTGATGCTAAGTGCGTCAGTGACGTAATTAAAAGAGGATTTTATTTTTTATATCTCCCAAACACTTGCCAAACGTCGTAGATTAAAAACTACAACTTATTTCTATATTCTTCCTTTTCCCGTTTTTCATAAAATAAGGAATGTTTATCTCCTATGCTCCGTATTTCTCCTATACTCCGTATTTTTCTTGAACTTTCCTTTTCCATTCATTGTCTTAACAATGTTTTTTCCTTGAGATCAACAACCCATTCATCCCAACATGTTATTTCTCTGTATCCCCTAACAATTTTGAGTGGGTTATTGCGTTCTCCTGTTCGTCTGACTGCACGAACAGCAGAACAGATTGAGATGTTCCCTACATGAACAATATGATACTTGTCTGCAATCTACAGTGGAGGCTGCTACATAAATCGCACCATAACACTGTAGGAGCTATTATTCTACCTCAGCTCATTTCAGAACCCAGCCTTATCTATAGTATATACTTCCATTCCTCCAGGATGCGACCCACATCAGCCGACTAACACTCAGGTACCTACTTACTGCCAGGTGAACAGGAACAGCAGGTGTAAGGAAACATGACCGACGTTTCCATCCGTGCCGGGGATACAACCACGAACACTCAGTATGTGAGCTAAGTGCGTTGACAACAGAGCCACGGGATACCCGGCTTTTCTCAATAAAAGCTCTTGTGAGGAAAGTTAGTATGAGTAGCCTTCGGCTTTGGTAACCAAAAATAATCAAGAATAGCAAATGACTTAACTCATTATACCTGCCTTGCCTTAACACAAGCATCAAAAACCCTGGTAGAACTGTCTTGTTGTCTTGCTTCAACACAAGCATCAAGAACCCTGGTAGAACTGTCTTGTTGTCTTGCCTTAACACAAGCATCAAGAACCCTGGTAGAACTGTCTTGTTGTCTTGCTTCAACACAAGCATCAAGAACCCTGGTAGAACTGTCTTGTTGTCTTGCCTTAACACAAGCATCAAGAACCCTGGTAGAACTGTCTTGTTGTCTTGCTTCAACACAAGCATCAAGAACCCTGGTAGAACTGTCTTGTTGTCTTGCTTCAACACAAGCATCAAGAACTCTGGTGTAACTGTCTTGTTGTCTTGCTTCAACACAAGCATCAAGAACCCTGGTAGAACTGTCTTGTTGTCTTGCCTTAACACAAGCATCAAGAACCCTGGTAGAACTGTCTTGTTGTCTTGCTTCAACACAAGCATCAAGAACGCTGGTAGAACTGTCTTGTTGTCTTGCTTCAACACAAGCATCAAGAACCCTGGTAGAACTGTCTTGTTGTCTTGCTTCAACACAAGCATCAAGAAACCTGGTAGAACTGTCTTGTTGTCTTGCTTCAACACAAGCATCAAGAACCCTGGTAGAACTGTCTTGTTGTCTTGCTTCAACACAACCATCAAGAACCCTGGTAGAACTGTCTTGTTGTCTTGCTTCAACACAAGCATCAAGAACTCTGGTAGAACTGTCTTGTTGTCTTGCTTTAACACAAGCATCAAGAACCCTGGTAGAACTGTCTTGTTGTCTTGCTTTAACACAAGCATCAAGAACCCTGGTAGAACTGTCTTGTTGTCTTGCTTCAACACAAGCATCAAGAACCCTGGTAGAACTGTCTTGTTGTCTTGCTTTAACACAAGCATCAAGAACCCTGGTAGAACTATCTTGTTGTCTTGCTTCAACACAAGCATCAAGAACCCTGGTAGAACTGTCTTGTTGTCTTGCTTCAACACAAGCATCAAGAACCCTGGTAGAACTTTACTGGGGTTCAAGTGAGACAGAATTTTACGAAAACAATCAGTGCAGAATATACAATGGTGGACCTATTCTTTGATTTCTCTTTAAGGCAGGTGATTTGATGCTGGTAAAAGGCTCTTGATCCAAAGAACTGGAGACAATCTCCCATTTTTTGGACTGAATCTGATTGCCTCCAATTTTCCCAGGCTCTATATGACCCTACAGATTTAGCACTCTTCATATAATAATAATAATAATAATAATAATAATAATAATAATAATAATAATAATAATAATAATAATAATAATAATAATAATAATTATAGTAGTAGTAGTAGTAGTAGTAGTAGTAGTAGTAGTAGTAGTAGTAGTAGTAGTAGTAGTAGTAGTAGTAGTAGTAGTAGTAGTAGTAGTAGTAGTATTTAATAATTATAATTATTGTTTTTTGATATCATTATTATTATTATCATTTTGTGTATTTTTGTGAAATATAATTAAACTGAATTTCAAATTCATTTCATTGAACTTCAGTGTTGACGGAGACGTCAAGTTGGTCCGGGTGCTCATCATGGCCAGTTTAATCAGAGGGGTTGAAATCACGATTGGCAATAACATTAACATTTTCCTGCATAATACAAATTGAGAGATATTTCACCTGAAATGTCACCGTAATTGTCAGCTGTGAAGTACCGGCTGGGACATTAACCGGGAATGAACACGCAGGTTATATGGAGCTATGCGGCTCCAGCTTAGGTCATTACTCCACATAGACTGTACCAGCTGAGGTCATTGCTTCACATATATTGCACCAGCTGAGGTCATTACTTCATGTAGATTGCACCAGCTGAGGTCATTACTTCACATAGATTGCACCAGCTGAAGTCATTGCTTCACGTAGATTGCACCAGCTGAAGTCATTTCTTCACGTAGATTGCACCAGCTGAAGTCATTTCTTCACGTAGATTGCACCAGCTGAAGTCATTTCTTCACGTAGATTGCACCAGCTGAAGTCATTTCTTCACGTAGATTGCACCAGCTGAAGTCATTTCTTCACGTAGATTGCATCAGCTGAGGTTATTAGTTCACATATACTGCACCAGTTGTGGTTATTACTTTACTATTACTTCACTTAGACTACACCAGCTGAGGTGTTTACTTCACGTAGACTGCACCAGCTGAGGTGTTTGCTTCATGTAGACTGCACCAACTAAGATTATTAGTTCACATATACTGCACCATCTGTGGTTATTACTTCATCTAGACTTCATCAGCTGTATTTACTTCACATAGATTACACCAGCTGAGGTCATTACTTTATACACACTGTACCAGCTGAGATTCTCACTCCACACAGACTACCAGATGACTACCTCACTTTACACATACTACACCAGCTGAGGTTATTTCTCCACTCAGACTGCACCAGCTGTGGTTTACACACCACACAATACATCACACTTCACCAGCTGAGGTCTACGCACAGTACAGTCTATCAAACTGCCCCAGCTCTCTTCTGTACTCCTCTCTAACAGACAACAGCCATTCCCGAGTGCTGTAATCAGCCAGTCTGTTTACCTGCGCTACTAAGAATTTCTCAACACATCCTTCGCAGGACAACAACTCGGAAATATTCTGTATATCAACAAAAGGAATGTATACGGAATACTCTTTCTGTTACCCTTAATTTTCGTCCATCTATAGTGTACATCAAGCACCACTCTCTGCTTATACACCGCCTTTCATAGTGGTGTTCAAATCTTTGTCTGAGATTAGACATGGTGTCGACAACAATAACTTAAAATGTTTGATCGAATCTCGCCAGTCAATGTGAGGAAAAATCTCCGTAACTTTTATAAGTTATGGAAATGAAGTCGCAAGGAATGATGAATATATATGCGTGTGTAAGGCAATATTTGCTTGGGAAACTGGAAGTATGACTTGCTGGTGAGTTGATGTGTCTGCTTCATATAATGTGCCAGGGAGAGTGAGGGAAGCTGCACGTCTTGCTAACACAATACGCAAGAGAGAGAGAGAGAGAGAGAGAGAGAGAGAGAGAGAGAGAGAGAGGAGAGAGAGGGAGGAGGAGAGCAAGAGTAACCATGACGTTGACTGATGACTGGTCAGGAAGCTAGACAGTGGTGAATAGTTCAGGGAAAGAAAATAGAAGCAGATAAAAGCACAAATCGAGAAGGGACTAGATAAATGGTGGAGGAAGTGTGGCAGATAAACGTTGACGTTAATCATTGTTACCAGCACTGCAGGGGTCTGCTCCAGCGCTTGGCAACTCTGCTCTGGGAGAATACCTTCAAAACCTCCTTTCAGGTTTAGGGCTCTAGATTCAAGGGAGAGGAGTTATCCTGACATGGATCGAATGTGATTACGTCCTCTATTCCTCCTTTCCTATGTAACCCCTACAGATTTAGCGCTTCCCCATAAAATAATAATAATAGCAATAGCAATAATAATAAATAATACTAATAATAAAATAGTAATAACAAAGCAATAGCAACAACAACAACAACAACAACAAAAACAACAACAACAACAACAACAATAATAATAATAATAATAATAATAATAATAATAATAATAATAATAATAACTATAACAATGATAATAATCATTGTACTCGCTAGCTGTTAGTGTCGTCTTATCTGTTAGGATTTACGTCCCGTATCTCCTTTCTTTACCTGTGCTTTTTATCGTCATTAATATTATTTTTATTTACCTGCTGGTCGTCTTCCATTTATATATGTTTCGTTTATCTGCAACTGAGCACGACAAATGAGAAATGGCAATGGGAGAGACACTTCTTTCCTGACGAAGAAAACCTGGGTCTTGAGGGTGCTGGTGAATACGTATATTGTAGTATGTACGGACAGTCAGTCACTGTGTGTGTGTGTTCGTCTGGGCGATCATATCTACACAACTGGACATAACTCATCCTGTACACTGGAGTGAGGACTCACCTCTCTGGTTCGCGTGTTAAGTCGGCAGATCATCCCCTGTAAGCGCCACCGGGCTCTTCTGGTCACGAATTCCGCTCATAATTAGTGTTTGGTTTGAGTAGGTAATCAGACGATCGCTTACGAAGAGGCACAATTTCCTTTCCAGTCACGATTCCGCTAATTTATTTTAAAATTCATGTTTTTTCAGAGTTTGGTATTTGAGAGTTTGTCATGGGTGTTTTCGGTGCTTTATATTTTTCTCTCCGTCGGAGTTTCATGAGGCTCATTATTTTTATCACCACAAACGTTGTAAAAAAAAATATTGAGGAACGATACATGTATCAGTCTTGTATCGCATCGAAAACGAGTTATTTAACACCCACTTCCGGAGATATTTTTCCCCTAAGAAAGAAAATTTACATTCTCCTTCTTTCTCTTACTTTTCCTTTCCTCCCAGTTACTCTTTCTGCCTCCTCTTGGCCTCCTTCTTCCTCTTCCTCTTGATCTCCGTGTCGTTCTTTTCAAAACTCATGCAAAGTCTCTTATTAAAAACATATTGCCACTACAAGGCAAACTCTTTAATTAACTCTTTAATTAACTCTTTAATTAACTCTTTAATTAACTCTTTAATTAACTCTTTAATTAACTCTTTAATTAACTCTTTAATTAACTCTTTAATTGACTCTTTAATTGACTTTATTTGACTTTTTAATTGACTCCTTTAATTTATTTTTAATTAACTCTTTAACTGACTCTTAGCGTCTTCTGGCTGACTTAAGAAGATGGAACCTCAGTTGTTTTGATAGATATTTTTCATTCATTTTAATGTAGAATCTGGAAACATGTACATGTGCTAATGTAGAACAAATCAACACGTACACATTATCACTTGTACGTATTCAAATTAGCTCTCATTCACATAGATATTAAATCAAGTACATGTGAACATTAGCTGTAGTATACATGTACCTTAACACGGGTACACAAACATAGCAATGTAAGTACATGTGCACATTAACACAAGCCCATGTGCACATTACCACACAAGCGTGTGTACACTATCAAATGTACATGTACACTTCACAGCTGAACCCAAAATTGGAAAGAAAAAGAGGAACACACAAACACACACACACACACACACACCACACACACACACACACACACACACACACACACACCACCTATATTAAAAATTTATCCGAGTCATTGACTTCGAGGCCTATGAAAGAACTCTTCTATATGAGGCTGTAAGTCGTTGACTTGATGACCAAAGAAAATGGATTTTGACTTCAACTTTCCGGTTTATTATCATCTGAGCTCCTTTACCATTCCCCTTCTTGTGGATATATATATATATATATATATATATATATATATATATATATATATATATATATATATATATATATATGTCATAACTCATGAGTCACCACCAGGAAGGTCATGACTCATGAGTCACCACCAGGAAGGTCATGACTCATGAGTCACCACCAGGAAGGTCATGACTCATGAGTCGCCACTTGGAAGGTCATGACTCACCAACACCCTCAATATATCTCCAATAATTACCTCAGTAGTGGCAAGTTATGAGATGAATTGGTTATTACACTCTCCTCGCTGACACTGATGCAGCTCCTGGCACTGTTACAAGTATTGGTTGTGGCACTGTTGTAAGTCTTGGTTGTGGCACTGGTGAAAGTGCTAGTTGCTGCACTGTTGCAAGTGTTATTTGGGGCACTGTTGCAAATGCTGATTTCCAACAGCTCTGAAGCCGACCAGTTGTCATGCCTTAAGGTGCTTGCTACTCTACACAGGCAAACATTGACCCTTATTCCAAGTGTACACAAAGCCTACTAACGAGAACGACTCGCTTTGTTTTTACTCCCATCATGAGGAATACTGAGCGGGGGACGCTGTGTTAGGATTCTTTCTCAGGATATATAGGATACGCATCCCACAGTTTCTGGAAGAGGAGTGAGAGTACATTACACAGGCTTGTCAACTACTGCACTTCACTCGTCACTTCATCTCATTCTCCTCAGGAACAAAGTCGACACTGCACAGGAAACATCAACCATGTATATTCTGCCTGTCAGAAACGTTGCAACAGACGTAATCCTGACAATGGGAGGCAGTCCAGTGAAAATAGGTACACGCTCTTCAACCACTGTTGGAGACTGAGGAGCAAACAGGAGTGATTGCTTAGTGTGAAGAGAAGAACGTGAGAGACAGCAAGTTCTCTGGAGGTGAGAACAAGCGACCACAAAAATACATGCAACAGCGTCGCATGTATTATTATACATTAGGAAGCAGGACCACAGCGTGAAATATGATCCAAGATTATTAAGGGTGCAAAAAAATAACCTACGTTGTCGAAAGCATTTAGAGGCCGCCATGATAACGGTAACCAGCAGCATGCCACAAGCATCTGGTAGCTGGAGCATTTCCACAGTCTTGGCAAACCGATTACTACCCACCCTGGATAATGCAGTTAGATGACACCAATCATCAACATCACTCCCAGTACCGTCAATGGGTGGAAATAAGACCTGCCTGCTGCAGCAGGGACCACTGCAAGAGGCCTACTTTCTGATGAGTTAATGTTGTTCTGGCTCCTGATATTCGACTGATATTATTGCTGCAGAGTATTGATACTGACGAGGATTAATTACCAAAGTTCTTGTTTTTTACGGGGAGGAGTACTGATGTTCATGGTGGTGTTGGTAGTGACAACAGATGTTGATTCTGATGGCGTAGGTAGTGACAGCAGATGTTGATAATGGCTGCAGAGCCCTGACAACATCGTCGGTCGATCACTGGCCTCATGCACACACTGAAATGGCATAAAAATAGGGATATGAGAGATGTGTTGGCATGTGGCATCTGTGGTCAATGCTTTTAACCTGGACGAAATATCATACCATGGATCAACTATGATTAAAATAAATGCTTTAGTGTGGCCGTCGATGTTATTGCTCCTAAATTCACATAGTAATATACTATTATTCTTCTATTCACACGGTAATATACTATAATTATTTAAATCACAAGGTAATATATTATTATTCTCTAATTCATTGTGGTCATACGGAATCTTAATAATATGATGAATGAGTAGCTCCAATTGACTGGACTAGGAACCCTTGACTAGCTAGGTACGTCCAGTGAAGGAATCCACTAACACACAACTAATTCAAGACACACATTATTAAGTCTGGAATTGATGGAGAGCTTTCAAATACACGAGGGTCCAGATATATGACTTTTTTTTAATTTACTCGGATTAAAAAAAAAAAAAGGGCCGCGTTCGGGCCAGCCATTTATCTGGTGGCAATCGGGCGGGTGTAAATTTAGATTGGCAAACAGTGATTCATCGCCGTACATCAACACATACACATTCACATTTATAATTCAATAAAAAAAATATTGAAGGCAGTCTAGTAACCACAGAGTCAGTCGTTGATGCCACCACTCATGCTAGCAGCACCTGTCACCTACCATAGGCCAGTAGGCCTTCTGCTGTGCACCCGTGTTCCTGTTAGTTACATGTAAACAATTTTATCTCCATAGCAAGCAGAAAATCATAAAGTTTTGCTTTCATAGTGAAAAACGTTTTGCCACGAGATGATAAACTTACAGATGGCACTAAATATATATATATATATAATATATATATATATATATATATATATATATATATATATATATATATATATATATATATATATATATATATATATATATAATGAAGTTGTATCTAACTTCAACTGGTCTGACTACGAATGGGTATCCCCTGACCTCTAATGAGTTGTCTCTCACTACTCCTTACAACTCTATTGTCAAACTAATAATGTCCTTGAGATTAAAATTGTCTTCCAGAGGCTGAAACTCCATCAGTAATGTTTGATTCAACGATATAATTACTTTAGGTAAGAATTAGATTGGAGCACCGGTTTCCATTGGTCGAAATCCATATTGGAGCCTTGATCACATACATGACAGAACACACCACTGTTTGTGCTTCTCTTTCTGTAATATCCTCTGTGGTCATACACACGCTTGTTCATACACACGCTTCTATACACACGTTTCTTCATACACGGTTCGTCATACACACGCTTGTTCAGTGTTGCAATACACTCCCTCATGACCACTGTTTTGACTGTTAATCTGTTAATAGTTCTCTTGATATCTCTTGATAGTATTTTCGTATTACCTGTTGACAGTATTGTATTCGTATTTGTTGAAAGTATTATTGAATCCAGTGAGAGTATTATTGTATCTGTAGATAGTTTTATTATATCTGTTGACAGTATTATTGTTTCTGTTGACAGTATTATTGTTTCTGTTGACAGTATTATTGTTTATGTTGACAGTGTTATTGTTTCTGTTGACAGTGTTATTGTTTCTGTTGACAGTGTTATTGTTTCTTTGAAAGTATTATTGTTTTGTTGACAGTAATATTGTTTCTGTTGACAGTATTATTTTATCTATAGATAGTTTTATTTTATCTGTTGATGATATTATTTTATCTAGTTATGTTGTATCTGTTGATAGTACTACTGTATCTGCTGATAGTTTTGTGTCTGCTGATAGGATTATTGCATCTGTTGACAGTATTATTTTATCTATAGATAGTATTATTGTATCTATTGATAAATGGCTGTACAAAACATTTAATGAAACACTTGATACGATATTCTGAACTTAAGGATATACGCATCTGTTGGTGTAAATGCAATGGTTATATACCTCTGAAGGGTATATACATTGACGTTTCTATTTGTAAATGGTCCAAGTCGGACAGAACGTCGTGGTAAGCTCCTCTATCCTACGTACGTTTTATTTGTGTATTGTTTCCAGTCGCGGTATTGTGTATTTTTTAAGCTCTTTATATACACTGAGCAGTTGTACGTAAGGTTGTACGAGAAACAAGTTTCACTATCAGGCTATGAGCACGACATCCGGCCACAGTTGCAGTCGGTTAAGTTCCATTAATTTGTCACATCTTTAGCACTAGCCAGGTAGAGTAATTATTCATCTCCTCATTAATCTGAGGATATAATTAGCTCGAAGTTCATCTCTCTCGATTAAAGGGTCAGGATGCTGCGTAGATAAACGCGAGGCAGCGGAATGTTCGATTAGGTTAGGTTCGATTGGATTAAGTTAGGTTTGGTTAGTTTCCGCTAGTCCACGTTAGGTTAGGCTAAGTTAGGTTATGTAAGTTTATGTTAATTTAGGCTAATTTACGTTAGTTTAGTTTGTTAGTTTAAGTTAAGTTAGGTTAGGATAGATTTGATTAGGATACGTAAGGTTAGGTTAGGTTATGTTAAGTTAGGTTAAGTTAGGTTAGGTTAGATTGGGTTATTTCAGGCTTGATTAGGTTAAATTAGGTTAGGTTAGGCTAGGGTTAGGTAAGGTTAGGTTTGGTTAGGTTAAATTAGGTTAGGTTAGGTTAGATAAGGTTAGGATAGGTAAGATTTGGTTAGGTAAGGTTAGGTTAAGTTAGGTTAGAGTTGGTTAGGTTAAATTAGATTAGGTTAGGTATGGATAGGTTAGGTTTGGGTCTGTTAAATTAGGTTAGGCTAGATTAGGTTATGTATGGTTAGTTTAAGTTAGGTTAGGTTAGGCTAGATTAGGTTATGTATTTAAGTTAGATTAGGTTATGTATTTAAGTTAGATTAGGTTATATATGGTTAGTTTAAGTTAGATTAGGTTAGGCTAGAGTAGGTTATGTATGGTTAGTTTAAGTTAGATTAGGTTAGGCTAGATCAGGTTATTTATGGTTAGTTTAAGTTAGATTAGGTTAGGCTAGATCAGGTTATGTATGGTTAGTTTAAGTTAGATTACGTTAGGCTGAATGTAGTTACTTTTTTTATACTTTAAATATTATATTTTTTATGAAAAGCGCAACATCATGCAGTGGGAACACAGTCCTAGATAATATATTATGAACCAATACCATCTTTTCTGACGATACAGGACAGGTTTCTGCTTGAGTTCTTCCACTTCCCTGCCTTTCGCCACCCTTTCCATCTCCTTCCCCTCCCTTCCCCTCCCTTCTTCATCTCTCCCCTCGTTATCTCTGACTGATGGTACTAATGATGCCTTTAACCAGGAGATAACAATATATTACCATACTCTCTCATTTAGCGGTAATTGCATTAAAAACGCGACGCCACCTTCTGCTCAGGTATCTAGCCAAGCCATCACCTACTGACGGATGTGTCTGGTTTGTGTATTGAGCAGTGTGTGGTTTGTGTATTGAGCAGTGTGTGGTTTGTGTATTGAGCAGTGTGTAGGCTTAGTGCTGAGGAAAGAATATTATCTAGTATCCTCAGTTATAAATATCTTAGTTAACTTAAAAACTGCCCCTCTTAGTGTTCATCAGTTATAGTGAACTATAACATGGCAGCTTTATCAAACAATGGGGCCGAGAAACTCTTTATCTATTTTAATAGATAATGGAGCTCTTACCTCTCAGTAGTTGCTTGTGAGCTACTTCTTGGTGTGTTACGTCTTGGTGCGTTACGTCTTGGTGCGTTACGTCTTCGTGTGTTACTTCCTACTAGTCTGAGATTCTTGGCTAAGTCGATGCTTCACGTCAGTAACCCACAAATTATTTTCAGTCAGATTGCAATATTTGTTTTTTTTACTGGATTCCTATGCTTCGTACTTGTTGCTTTTGAGAGCTGTTACTTCCGTCATGTGTTGGATGCTCACACTTGGACATCTCATGACGACATGCTCATTGCCTCTCAAGGTCACGCTGACAGCCAAACGTGTCACAATAGACTGTCATTTCTACCGTCTTCAACGGTTGAATCCTCTCATTCTAGCTGGCATTCACTCTGGAGGTCACACCTTTAACACAGTCTCTCTCTCTCTCTCTCTCTCTCTCTCTCTCTCTCTCTCTCTCTCTCTCTCTCTCTCTCTCTCTCTCTCTCTCTCTCTCTCTCTCTCTCTCTCTCTCTCTCTCTCTCTCCCTCTCTCTCTCTCTCTTTCTCCAAAACATCTTCATTAAAACAGATTTACTAAACCAGCTATGAATTTATCCCCCATCCAATTTCAGCTAAAAAAAAATGAAGTATATGTCAGAAAATGCCTCAGAATATTCGGAAAATTCGAAATATACAATAATATAATAATACATATTTTGTGGACTTTTTTAAATTATTATTTTTTTTAATATGTGAATTGATTAAACAAATGCAGAAAAATGTGCTACGACGGTATTTTCTTGCATAATTCGTCGTTGTGAAATATTTGGGTACTTTTTATTCTGGAAATGTTTGGCCAGCCAGTGGCTTCTTCAGTCCAATTCCCCCGAGAAAGGTGGAAGATGAGGAGGAGTTTGAGGCAATCAGTCCCTCAGTCTAGAGTCGACGTGTTCAGTCCATTAATCTTGATTGGTCGAGTGAACACTGAGCAAATTTTAACACGCACCCACCCCCCCTCTCTCTCTATATATATATTTCATAATTCCTCACAATTTTTCTCTCATTAATGCTACCAGTCTTCCCTCCACAGTTAATACTATTACTACAATAAAATATTTTCCCCTCACATAGAGAGAGAGAGACAGAGAAAGAGAGAGAAAGAGAGAGAGAAAGAGGGAAATAGAGAGAGAGAAAAAGAGAGGTCTTTGAAAAAGTTTTTTTTTTTTGTCACCTATATTACACATTTTGTCCAGCTATCTCATACATATCATATGTATCACATATATTATATCATATTCCTCTAGGAAATATCTATTTTCGCTACACTCTTTAGTGTCCCTATTTATCTTCTTATTCTTCATTCGTTAAATCTGCATTCTCATTTTTTTTCTTTTAGGTTTCATTTCTATGGATTTTTTTTTATTTTTTCCATTTTATTGACCATTTTTTATCTTCTTAACCATAACATATAAATTATCGATTATTTAAATTATTTAAGTGACCAATTATTAATCACTGAAAACGGTGAAGCTTGAAGCTACGATGCACAGTGACACGGTGAGCTTGAAGCTACGACGGACAGTGACACGGTGAGCTTGAAGCTACGATGGACAGTGACACGGTGAGCTTGAAGCTACGACGGACAGTGACACGGTGAGCTTGAAGCTACGATGGACAGTGACACGGTGAGCTTGAAGCTACGACGGACAGTGACACGGTGAGCTTGAAGCTACGATGGACAGTGACACGGTGAGCTTGAAGCTACGATGCACAGTGACACGGTGAGCCTGAAGCTACGATGCTCAGTGACACTGTGAGCTTGAAGCTACGATGCACAGTGACACAGTGAGCCTGAAGCTACGATGCACAGTGACACTGTGAGCTTGAAGCTACGATGCACAGTGACACGGTGAGCTTGAAGCTACGATACACAGTGACACGGTGAGCTTGAAGCTACGATGCACAGTGACACGGTGAGCCTGAAGCTACGATGCTCAGTGACACTGTGAGCTTGAAGCTACGATACACAGTGACACTGTGAGCTTGAAGCTACGATGCACAGTGACACGGTGAGCCTGAAGCTACGATGCTCAGTGACACTGTGAGCTTTAAGCTACGATGCACAGTGACACGGTGAGCTTGAAGCTACGATACACAGTGACACGGTGAGCTTGAAGCTACGATGCACAGTGACACGGTGAGCTTGAAGCTACAATGCGCAGTGACACTGTGAGCTTGAAGCTACGATGCACAGTGACACGGTGAGCTTGAAGCTACGATGCACAGTGACACTGTGAGCTTGAAGCTACGATGCACAGTGACACGGTGAGCTTGAAGCTACGATGCACAGTGACACGGTGAGCTTGAAGCTACGATGCACAGTGACACAGTGAGCTTGAAGCTACGAAGCACAGTGACACGGTGAGCTTGAAGCTACGATGCGCAGTGACACGGTGAGCTTGAAGCTACGATGCACAGTGACACTGTGAGCTTGAAGCTACGATGCTCAGTGACACTGTGAGCTTGAAGCTACGATGCACAGTGACACGGTGAGCTTGAAGCTACGATGCACAGTGACACGGTGAGCTTGAAGCTACGATGCACAGTGACACTGTGAGCTTGAAGCTACGATGCGCAGTGACACAGTGAGCTTGAAGCTACGATGCGCAGTGACACAGTGAGCTTGAAGCTACGATGCACAGTGACACGGTACTCACCTAATTGTACTCACCTAATTGTGGTTGCAGGGGTCGAGACTCAGCTCCTGGCCCCGCCTCTTCGCTGTCTGCTACTGGGTCTCTGCTCTCCCTGCTCCATGAGCTTTATCATACCTTGTCTTAAAACTATGTATGGTTCCTGCCTCCACTATATCTTTCTCTAGTCCATTCCACTTCCTGACTACTCTGTGGCTGAAGAAATGTTTCCTAACATCCCTTTGACTCATCTGAGTCTTCAGCTTCCAGTTGTGTCCCCTTGTTTCTGTGTTCCCTCTCTGAAACAACCTGTCACTATCTACCTTGTCAATTCCCCGCAGTATTTTGTATGTCGTTATCATGTCTCCTCTGACCCTTCTTTCCTCCAGTGTTGTTAGTCCTATTTCCCTCAACCTTTCTTCATAAGACAGACCCTGAGTTGTGGAACTAACCTTGTCGCAAACCTTTGCACTTTCTCTAGTTTCCTTACGTGCTTGACCAGGTGTGGGTTCCAGACTGGTGCTGCATATTCTAGTATGGGCCTGACGTACACGGTATACAGTGTCTTGAACGATTCCTTGTTAAGGTAACAGAACGCTAATCTAAGGTTTGCCAGACGCCCATATGCTGCCGCAGTTATCTGGTTGATGTGTGCCTCCGGAGACGTGCTAGGCGTTATACTCACTCCAAGGTCTTTCTCCTTTGCCGAGGTTTGTAGCCTTTGTCCGCCTAGCTTGTACTCTGTCAGCGGTCTTCTTTGCCCTTCTCCGATCCTCATGACTTTGCATTTGGAGGGATTGAATTCGAGAAGCCAACTGCTAGACCAGATGTCGAGCTTGTCCAGGTCTGTTTGCAGCCCTGCCTGGTCCTCTTCCGATGTGATTCTCCTCATTATTTTCACATCATCCGCGAATAGAGACACTTCTGATTCTATCCCGTCCGTCATGTCATTTACATATACCAGGAATAACACTGGTCCTAGGACTGACCCCTGCGGTACACCGCTCGTCACAGGCGCCCACTGTGATACCTCACCACGCACCATGACCCGTTGTTGTCTCCCTTTGAGGTATTCCCTGATCCATTCCAGTGCCCTTCCTGTTATACCTGCTTGTTCTTCCAACTTCTTTACTAATCTCATGTGAGGAACTGTGTCGAAGGCCTTCCTGCAGTCCAGGAAAATGCAATCAACCCACCCTTCTCTCTCCTGCCTTACCTCTGTTACTTTATCATAGAACTCTAGGAGGTTTGTTACACAGGATTTGCCTTCCCGGAATCCATGCTGTCTGGTGTTTATTATCCTGGTTTGCTCAAGGTGTTCCACCATTCTTTTCCCTGATGATTTTCTCCAGGACTTTGCACACTACACATGTAAGTGACACCGGTCTATAGTTTAGTGCCTCTTTTCTGTCTCCTTTTTTAAAAATGGGGACTACGTTGGCCTTCTTCCATACCTCAGGTAGCTGCCCAGTTTCAAGGGATGTGTTGAATATTATGGTAAGTGGCACACTCAGTACCTCAGCTCCTTCCCGAAGAACCCACGGGAGATATTGTCCGGACCCATCGCCTTTGAGGTATCGAGGTCACTGAGCTTGAAGCTACGATGCACAGTGACATAGTGAGCTTGAAGCTACGATGCGCAGTGACACAGTGAGCTTGAAGCTACGATGCACAGTGACATAGTGAGCTTGAAGCTACGATGCACAGTGACACAGTGAGCTTGAAGATACGATGCACAGTGACACGGTGAGCTTGAAGATATGATGCACAGTGACACAGTGAGCTTGAAGCTACGATGCACAGTGACACGGTGAGCTTGAAGATATGATGCACAGTGACACAGTGAGCTTGAAGCTACGATGCACAGTGACACGGGAAGGTCCTATTTTGTTTTCTTTTATCCAGTTCAATGTAAAGACTTTTTTATTTTCCAAGTGTTGTTGCCCCACTCAATTAGTGGCTAAGACCTCTCACTACACTCATTTATAGGCTAAGAGGTGTTTTCCCACTTATTTACAAGCTAAAAACTGTTACCCCACTCATTTACAAGCTAAAAACTGTTAC
This sequence comes from Cherax destructor, assembly GCA_009830355.1. Taxonomy (NCBI): domain Eukaryota; kingdom Metazoa; phylum Arthropoda; class Malacostraca; order Decapoda; family Parastacidae; genus Cherax; species Cherax destructor. The sequence continues at coordinate 123,721 of WNWK01002154.1, read as the reverse complement.
CCCACTCATTTACAAGCTAAAAACTGTTACCCCACTCATTTACAAGCTACCCCACTCATTTACAAGCTATCCCACTCATTTACAAGCTACCCCACTCATTTACAAGCTAAAAACTGTTACCCCACTCATTCACAATCTACCCCACTCATTTACAAGCTAAGAGCTGTTAATGCCGATTAGCAGTTGAAACACTATAATCGGTATTCCCACAACAGTTGATTAATACCTAGGTACCTACTTACTGTTAGGGTTAACAGGAGCAACAAATGTAATGGGGACTGGCCCGTAATATTCATCCTGCCCGGAAATCGAACCCATGAGCTTTTGCTTGTTAGACGAACGCTCTACCACGGCTGATGATGACTGTACCGCCCACAGGTGAAGTGTCTGAGTGACAGGTACATAATTAATCCAGTCCTCACCTGCGCACCTAACAACTATCCCAGTAATTATACCACTAAATTCTCAATTATAGCCACGATAATTTTGTAATTATCGCGGGGATCAAACACAGTTGTTTGCATTGTGATTTGTAAACATCGACTGACGTTCATAATCAAGCCAACTAATATCATGTGAAGTATGTACACAAGGTATTATTAGAGGTATGAACATGGATAATCATACTGATCATAACCTTGTGATGTATTGAATGATAGTCGTGTATGTCACTGTCATACACGAGGCTGTCAAACTCAGCTGTAGCTGATTTATTGAACCTTTTATTACACACTATTCATATATATTTTTAAAGCTTGTATAGCGTCCATATTTTTTTTTTATTGAAGCTATTCAGTTTTCACAATTCGGTAAGATTCAAAGGATTTTGTTATGGGTTATTTTAATGTGCTGGGAAAAAATTGCTGCAGTTAATTTTGAACTAATTCGTGAATGTAAGAATATACGAATGCGCAGGTACAGTCACAGGTTCGGTGACGTGCAAAGGTTTGCAACAAAATTTGTCCTGGAACTGAATGACGGTGTACGAGAAGTCTAAAAGTAGCTGAATGTAACGGCAAGAACCAGTCATGGTTACAGCGTTTAAAATACTCACACAGTCAATGAGTTACTAACGTAACAATAAACAGGTAATCACTTTGTTAAAGATAGTTCTAATATCATCTCGTTTACATTTCTCAACCCACCGAATGTCCATCCAGCCTGGCTACACATATTTCCTCCGTATCTGTTAACTTTTTCTTAATATTGACCATTGAAATAACACTCTTTTACATTCAGACAGCTAAATCCTCCTCCATTTACCGTATCACAACGTCCTGTCACAGCCTTTCCACTCTTGCCAACACAACACGACCCCTCATCACAACACGACCCCTCATCACAACACGACCCCACATCACAACACGACCCCACATCACAACACGACCCCACATCACAACACGACCCCACATCCTTCCATCTACACAGGAACGACTGCTCTTGGTAAACCTAAAACCAAACAACAGCGAATGTAACACACACATTCAAGAGGACCCTAACGTGGTAATAACATTTTTACCAGAGGTATCATGCAGTGTGAAAATAAAAGGAGAACAATGTAGGAGGTATGTTGATAAAAACAATGGAGACTCAATGAGCAGAAAATTGAACACATTGAAATACAAATATTACACAGCCGGAACATTAGCAAAAGATGGACCAAGATACCAATACCATACCTGTGTTATGCACCTATTACCTTTCCCTCATACACCCAAAAACAGGATACAGTGGATGGCATATGTGGATATCAAGAGGGCGAGAACAGAAGCTTACAGACAGCGGGTCAGAGACCAAGCAGGACAAAAGAAAAGATAATGAGTATAGATTAGTTTAATCACAAACAAATTTGCTGGGGAGGTTGCAGATGTACAGAGCGAAGCTAACACAGCAGTGGAGAGAAACTTATCATGACCCAACACGTGAGGGAAGAGGGGGCTATAAGAATATTTTCTGTGATGAACTAGTAAGAAACCACGATTAATGGCAAAAAATAATCTTACCAACAAAATTTAGCTGGAACGCCCTAACAAATATATCGCTGGAGGAACACATTAACCTTAAATATTGTGATGCATATGTGAGGTGAGCATATATCAGAACAGCCTTCAGGAACCTTAATGAGGTATTCTTTAGGATACCAAGAATATGCAGTACCTACATAGGTCGTCCACCTGGTCAAACTTGCATAAGCTTGGGAAGACTCAAAGACTTGCAAGCAGACTGTTTCCAAGGACGAGGAGGGTACACCATGAGAGACTGTAGAAACTAAACCTGAAAGCTTTGGAATAATTAGTAACAGACCCTGAAATACGAGGACCAGAGGCAAGGGAACGTAGGTGAATACATGCAAACACAGATGAGACTGGGGAAGTATGGCTTGATCAGCTTCAGGAAAGTGGGTCAGTGTAGCTGGATGGAGAAGTGGAAGAGGCAAACATCATTCACAGTTTTAAGAATAGTTATGATAGGGCTCAAGTGGCCAGAAACCAATAATGGCGGCTGCCGAAGCTTCGTCGTAAGCTCATCTCTTCTATATGCGGATTATTTGTGTATGCTTCAGAGGATGGTCTGGATAAACGAGTCGACCTACGCAGGCACAAATTGTTGAGTACACATAAGTATAAAGAATGTTGCAGGTGCCGGTATTAAGTATTAATGTCGCAGGTGCCAGTACTAAGGCAATAATTGTGTTGCAGGTTGAGGCTACTGACCCGGACAGGGTGGACTCAGCAGGGCTGGTGTACAGTGTTGGTGGTGATGGTGTGGATGGTCACTCTCCCGCCCACGCCTACTTCACTATCAACCCCCACACAGGTCACCTTCTCCAGCTGAAGGTGAGTGTTGTGGCCTATTGCTATTCTAATCTTTACACAATGCTGCTTCAGTCAATAAAATTGCTAGACCACCTCATTACCTCTCTTGTTAAGGGTGATACCTACGGCGCATGAGGCCTCTGGACAGGAATACATTGATCATTTTAAAGTGACTACTCTGATATTTATCCTTCTTTAACTAATACATCGCTTAGTATAGTAACACACACACACACTGCCCTGCACAGTGGCACTAAAACTCTCCCATATATATTGGCACTTCGTCCCGTGGTACCCATTCCGTGGCGTATATTAGCATTCACCCCATCCAGTACACTGGCTCTTACTCCGTCCTCTGTGTTGATGGAAAATTATTAGGGAGAAGAAATAATAAAAGGAGAATGATCAGAAAGAATGTTACTCAGAAATAGAGAATTGGAGGAGTGGTGCGGAGGTTCCAGAGAACGGCATGGATGGTTTCTTATCCGTTTTCTTGCAGCGTCCTCAGTAACTGTCCAATACTGTCAGACTCGCTCCAATAACATCCCTTGACAGTAAAATACTCGACCTTTAACCTCAGCTACCGCCGGGTCTGCTTACCTCATATTTTCCCTGGAAGCTCCTAAGGTATTTCAAGACTAGCTAGCAGATGGAGCTTCAACTTCAATATCTGAATCGCCCGGATGTGAATTTAGACGCTTTAGTTCTGGGTAATTTTGATAAAAACAAAATTTACTGTGAAGTCCCGTTTGTAATTCACAATTTTTTTTTTTTTTTTTCTTTATTGCGTAAGGTATTTTTATTATTTTGTTCTCCCTGTCTCCCTCTTTCTTCTCTCCCTGCGTCTTACGTCAACCATTTCATTACTGTAGTCTCACTTGCGTATCGTTAGGTAAACAGTTGCGTATAATTATGTATCTGTTTCGTAGTTTAACGTGACATGCGTCGTACTATATTAATGAGTTGTTACGTGTTCGATACGTGAATTGTTCATTAGCAAAACCTGCAACTTGGACGACTTAAGAAGACTTTCTTGGGACTCTTAACTCAGGATTACCCAAGACAGTAAATCAGTGTTGATTATTTTCATGGCAGTCGTTCTGTTCTCCTCCTCAGGATGCAATCCACAACAGTCGACTAACTTTAATATACGTGTTTACTGCTGGACAATCACGGACAAGTATCCTGAGCTACGCCTCGATTTGTCCAAGGATTGAACCCGGGAACATTCGGTTTACCACTGAGCTAAAAGTCTTAGTAGGTGCTATGCACGCACACCTGTTGAGAGCCATTTTTGTCTAGATTATTCAGGGAAACTGGTTAGCCGGACTTGAGTTCCTGGAGGTGGAAAGTACAGTGCCTGCACTCTGAAGGAGGGGTGTTAATGTTGCAGTTTTTTAACCGTAGTGTAGGCGCACCTCTGGCAAGACAGTGATGGAGTGAATAATGATGAAAGTGTCTCTTCTTTTCCGAGTCTCCCTGCCTTGGTGTGAAACGGCCAATGTGTTAATAAAAAAAATAATTATATTTTTCCAACTTCTGCTTAATAACCCACGCAGGTTTAGCGCCTCTCGTAAATATATATTTACCAGAATAAATTTATCCTCACGTGGGTCATGATCTTAGGATGATCTGCTCAGCTAGTTCCTTGAAGCAGCCGTAGAAATAGCCAGTGGCTGATGTTACACAAATTTAATTATATATACCAGGCAGAACTTTCTAACTGATAATAAATGCTTGTCAGTAGAAAAGCAGTTATGGAAAATCTCTATCAAATCTTATAGTGTGGAGCAGCACACTTCATAAAGAAGTTGTAATAACCCAGTGAGGATGGTGTCCTTCCTATGCTCATTGTCTTCTTTAGTCCCACCTCTGCCACCAAGTATTAAGACTTATGCAGAGTATGATACTGTGCATGTAATGTGTTGTACACTGATTGTGTGTTGCTGTAAATAGGTTGTAAGGTATTGTACTCAGGTTGCAGAGCGTTGTATACAAGTTGCAAGGTGTTATACACACGTTGCAAGGTCGTATACACATGTAATAATATGTTGTGGTACTCTTCCAGGCGCTGGACCGGGACCCGCCGCTGGGCAGAGACACATGGAAGGTGAAGGTGCAGGTGAGGGACGGACAGCGAGTGTCTCCCTCCCTGGTAGCTGCTTCCAGGGCCTCCAGGCGACCCAGGCTCACAAACCCTCAACATCTGCCTGTACACCACGGTGTTCAGGTGCCACCATACGGCTCTCAGGACCCCTTACATTCTCCTCAGAGGACCGGGCACGTCCCTCAGAGATCCTCTCAGGGCCTTCAGGAGCCACCAGCTGGTTCTCCAGCCTCCAGAAGGCTATGGCTCACACATCCTCCACATCTTTTCCCAAACATTCCCCATGATTCACCACACGCCAATTCTGTCACAGCACAAAACCAAAAAGCACCTCCAGAAGGCCAATTTATCATGTCACACAACCCTGAGAAGCCACCAAAACAACAGTCAGTCACATCACTCGACCCTCAAGTGTCAGCAGAGGATCAATATGTCTTTTCTCGGGATCCCAGTGGACTAGTACAGGAGGGTCACGTCATGTCTCAGAAACCCGAAGCTGAAGAAGGTGATTATTTCTTGTATGAAGATCTCACTGGACCCATAGATCCCTATTTTCTCACCAGGGATCCCATGGGTTCAGACGATGCAGTGTTTGTGAAGAATAAAAATGGTGAGAAGAATGATGGGTGGCTTGGAGAGGATGTGGAAGAGAACAATAAAAGGGTTGGAAAGGGTGTGGAAGAGAACGTTAGGAGGCTTGGAGTAAATGTGCCACAAAATATGAGAAATAAAGTAGAACAGGAAGCCAAGGGTAGGAAGATCTACCAAATGGATGAGACAAACGGAAAAAATAGCAAAAAGGAAGGGGAGAACAAGCCCACAACAAAACATCTAAGGAAAAGAGGAAAACTCATACAAAAGAGAAGGAGAGCTGGGGAGAGAAAGAGAAAGTTAAGAGACAAGAATCCCCAAACGACAAAAGAAATAATAAATGACAGAAAACGTAAGACAGGAGGCAGTAGGCAAAACATCAGTGCTGGGGGCAGGAGGTGGAAATTCTCGCCTGGACCGGGTCATGGATCTCAAGTCAGAGGTCGTAAAGCTAGCCAGCAGTTACCTGGGTCGTGGTGGGGTGGTAGTGAAGACACATCTGCTCCTACCAGTGGCTGTGGCGACCTACATCCAGGAGCCATCAGCACAACAAACACGTCTACGGGAAGCAAACCTTTGCGGGTAAAATATTTCACACAGAGAAAATATGAACAAAATGCTGTTAAATGCAGGCGATTATCAGCCAGAGGTACGTCAAAATTCGCGTCACCATATAATGCAAGAGGCAAACTTAATGATGAAAGAAATCGTCAGCTGAACTTTTATAGGGGTATAATATATAAAAGCGATAACACTTTCAATCAAACATTCGTTTACAAGGTCAAGCTTCACGTGAAGGGTAAAGGTGATCACGTCAGCAAGCTTCGTAATGCTCCCAGGAGTCGACACAATAGATCGTCGGTGGGTAGAGAAACTGGTGGTGAGGAAGCGTCAGAAGGACCTTCGGAAGATCACCGTCTGTCTGCACCAAGCCTTGCAAGCACCACTTCCTTCAGAAGTGAAGGTGACTTGCCAGGTGACCCACGCAGTGTGGGGCCGGAGGGAAAACGAGCAGACACGCAGCCGACAGTGACGCCCATTAATAAACGAGATGTAAGTGGCCAAGCACTCAACCAGCTGCATGATGAACGACTCTACGTGAAGAGGTTCGGGGCAGATGGTGGAGGATGTGATGATTACAGCATCTTCTCTTTGAGTTCGGAGGATCCGCCGTACCTGCGGGAGATGAGACGGGAACACGTACATGTGGCGGAGACGGTGGTGACGGTGGTGGTGAAGGACATCAACGACAACGCTCCCGTCTTCCCCAACGCCACCATCTACGGCGAGGTGCAGGAGAACGGCCCCATCGGTGAGTGTTCGACCTCTGTTGTGAATGTTACAGTTACGTTCATATGTGATATTCAAGTGACGAGAGAACGTCCCCCATCAGTTAATCCCTGGTGAGAATGTACGTTCATATATTGTATATAGGTTAATGCAAGCAATAGCATACACATCAGTGAGCGTTTATCTCCAGAGTGAATGTTCCGGGTACATTTATATGTTGCATGGAGGTTTTAGAGGAGGGTCCCATCGGTGCTGATCTCAGGTGTGTTATACGCTTTTTGTGATACATGTTCTTTACAGTAGGTGTCTTGATGCTGGGAAAGAACTCTTCATTTCAGCACAAAACAATGCTAATTTGAGCATGTGACACACAACAATGCCACCAATACATGTGACACAACAATGCTACTAGTATATGTGACACAACAATGCTACCAGTACATGTGACACACAACAATGCCACCAGTACATATGACACACGACAATGATACCAGTACATGTGCCACACAACAATGCTACCAGTACATATGCCACACAACAATGCCACCAGTACATGTGACACAACAATGCCACCAGTACATGTGACACAACAATGCCACCAGTACATGTGACACACAACAATGATACCAGTGCATGTGACACACAACAGTGCCACCAGTACATATGACACACAACAATGATACCAGTACATGTGACACACAACAATGCTACCAGTACATATGACACACAACAATGATACCAGTACATGTGACACACAACAATGCTACCAGTACATATGACACACAACAATGATACCAGTACATGTGACACACAACAATGATACCAGTACATCTGACACACAACAATGCCACCAGTACATATGACACACAACAATGATACCAGTACATGTGGCACACAATAATGCTACCAGTACATATGACACTCAACAATGATACCAGTACATGTGACACACAACAATGCCACCAGTACATGTGACACACAACAATGCCACCAGTACATATGACACACAACAATGATACCAGTACATGTGGCACACAACAATGCTACCAGTACATATGACACTCAACAATGATACCAGTACATGTGGCACACAACAATGCTACCAGTACATTTGACACACAACACTGCCATCCGTACATCTGACACACAGCAATGCTACCTGTATATATGACACACAACAATGATACCAGTACATGTGACACACAACAATGATATCAGTACATGTGACACACAACAATGATACCAGTACATATGACACAACAATGCCACCAGTACATATGACACAACAATGCCACGAGTACATGTGACACACAGCAATGCCACCACTACATATGACACAACAATGCCACCAGTACAAGTGACACACAACAATGCCACCAGTACATGTGACACACAACAATGCTACCTGTACATCTCACACACAACAATGCCACTAGTACATATGACACACAACAATGCTACTAGTACATATGACACACAACAATGCCACTAGTACATATGACACAGGAATGCCACCAGTACATTTGACACACAACAATGCCACTAGTACATATGACACACAACAATGCTACTAGTACATATGACACAACAATGCCATCAGTACATATGACACAACAATGCCACCAGTACATGTGACACACAACAATGCTACCTGTACATCTCACACACAACAATGCCACTAGTACATATGACACACAACAATGCTACTAGTACATATGACACAACAATGCCACCAGTACATATGACACAACAATGCCACCAGTACATGTGACACACAACAATGCCACTAATACATGTGACACACAACAATGCCACTAGTACACGTGACACACAACAATGCCACTAGTACACGTGACACACAACAATGCCACTAGTACATGTGACACACAACAATGCTACTACTTCATATGACACACAACAATGCCACTAATACATATGACACACAATAATGCTGCAAATACATGTGACACACAACAATGCCACTTGTACATCTGACACACAACAATGCCACCTGTACATCTGACACACATGATCCGACGAGAAGCAGAAATTCACGCAGATCAAACACCTGCCCCACAATGTTTCTGGCTTACCAATATATGTGAACCATCATTGCTCTCTGTTGATTGCTGTGTTGCATAATCCTCACTGAATCCACTGAGAACGTCCCACATAAGCTAGTCAAATTAAAAAAAAAACTTCGCTTTGGCCAAATACATTTCCAATTCATTACAAAAATACATAATGAACAAGCAGATTTGCATAGCTTCTTTGCACGTTAATTAGGTGGTTATAAAAATATTAATACCATCATCGCTGCGCAAAAAAAATAGGTGATTTTGAGCTATCAGAGAGATATGTTGCGGTGGTTACTACCGAGTCAGTGTGTTGTGTTGCACTGGTTACCGAGTCAGTGTGGTGTTGTGTTGCAGGGGATTATTGAGACTGTGTTGTGTTGCAGGGGATTATTGAGACTGTGTTGTGTTGCAGGGGATGATTGAGACTGTGTTGTGTTGCAGGGGATTATTGAGACTGTGTTGTGTTGCAGGGGATTATTGAGACTGTGTTGTGTTGCAGGGGATTATTGAGACTGTGTTGTGTTGCAGTGGTTACTGAGTCAGTGTGTTGTGTTGCAGTGGGTTACCGAATCAGTGTGTTGTGTTGCAGTGGTTACTGAGTCAGTGTGTTGTGTTGCAGTGGTTACTGAGTCAGTGTGATGTGTTGCAGTAGTTACTGAGTCAGTGCTGTGTTGCAGTACTGATAGACATTGCATCAGTGTTGTGTTGCTGTTATTGTATCAGTCTTGAGGTGGATATTGTGGCAGGGTTGCATTATGATAATTATTGTATCAGTGTTGTATTTTAGTCATTATTCTGTCAGTGTTGCGTAGGACAGACAGACAATATCTGTGACACTACCAACAGAGACAATATCTGTAACACTACCAACAGGGACAATATCTGTAACACTACCAACAGGGACAATATATGTAACACTACCAACAGATACAATATCTGTGACACTACCAACAGAGACAATATCTGTAACACTACCAACAGATACAATATCTGTGACACTTACAACAGAGACAATATCTGTAACACTACCAACAGAGACAATATCTGTAACACTACCAACAGGGACAATATATGTAACACTGCAGTACACGTTATGAGAGGCGTAATAACAACAGAACATATTTAATTCGTGCTCACATATTTTTCAAGTTAGTAATTATGACAAAAAAATATAGACTCCAGAGAGCTAGTTTACGTTTTTAAGTGTAATTTTCCCCTAAAACGTTTTATAAAAGTGCCACGATTTCTCTTTTTTTTTTCTCTCTCTCTCTCTCTCTCTCTCTCTCTCTCTCTCTCTCTCTCTCTCTCTCTCTCTCTCTCTCTCTCTCCCTCTCTCTCTCTCTCTCTCTCTCTCTGTCTCTGTCTCTCTCCAGAATGTTGTTACATCTGATTATTGCTCTAACATGCAAATTAGCCTCAAGCGGCACATCAGAGTCTAGAGCAGATTAGCTGGGGACTAATACGTGATAATCACCCGCCTGTGGCTAATTATCACCCGCTTGTGGGAAATTATCACCCGCTTATGGGAAATTATCACCCGCTTGTGGGAAATTATCACCCGCTTGTGGGACTGCAAAACCTTCAGCCCGCAGTACAATGTTGCTGTGGGTGATCTCTTTCGCCTCCCAGCGCTGTGGGTCATCGCTGTGAGTGATCACAGCGGTGTGGGTGATTACTGGCGTCTCTCAGCGCTGAAACTGACGCCTCTCAGCGCTGGTCTAATTACCCTTAGGAGCTGAGGTTGGTACCTTGATCGAGGGTTTGTGTAAGACGTAGCTGGAAACCTTCATTACGAGTGGAAGGTTTCCATCGCTTAACATAGTTAAAATTCTGTAACAAAAATTTATTGCCATGGTGAACTAACTAATTTTTGATCAGTTATAAAGCAATACAAGTTACTTTGAGATACAAAAATAATACAAGTTACTTTAGATATAATACAAGTTACTTTACTCAATGTATTTTTTTTACAAAGGAGACGACATATATTATTTGTAAAGACCATATTAACAGAAAGAAAAAAATGCTAATTTTTTTTACCCCTGAAACAAAAATATGGTAATGTGGCCACAAATCCTTCATTTGTATGCGGGTAGAATTAGTATTGTACGTAGGTTGTGTAACAGGAACTAGTTTATGCAGACGACGGATACTGTTTGACTCGCAAATAATCCTCACTTCGTGGGGAGGGTGGATGTAAAACTTTAGACGACGTTTCGCTCCACCCTGGACCATTATCCATGAATGATATTTGTCTATGATGGCGCGAAACGTGTCAAAAGCTTCCAGTTACGATACTGCGATTTATTTTTAACTCGTCTTCTCAATAACAAGAGTCTACCAACCTGGAGTCTATCCGTCCGAGGGTAAACGCCCCTACGGCTCGGTCCAAGACCAGGCCTTCCGGTGGATGACCTGATCAACCAGCCTGTTGGTGCTAGCTGCCAGTACAACATGGGTTCGAGTCCTTGGCTAGTGCAGTGTTGGTTACTGATCAATACCACTCGTTCATGGTTACAATAATATGTATATATATATATAAATATAAATATATATATATATATATATATATATATATATATATATATATATATATATATATATATATATATATATATATATATATATATATATATATATATATATATATATATATATATATATATATAACTTAAAGAGATTCATAATCTTTGACATATTGTACCATTGTATTCATGTTTGTGTTTTCTATAAATGTATTCTGTCTATTAATAAAGCATTTATATGCATGTATGTGTGTATATAGGATGGGGTGGTAGGAGAAGTGGAATATTCAAATGGCTTCAGAAAGAAATCCAAATATTCTTCCTTGAAGCCTTTTTATCCACTTCTCCGAGGCTATGGGTCCCACAATTTGCACTAGAGGGGGACCCCATCCTTATATATATATATATATTATAATGCATTATAATCCTTTCCTGTTCTCCTCCAGACCTCTCCGTGGGCGTGGTGTGGGCGTGGGACGCTGACGACGAGAAGGAAGGCACCAACGCCCACCTAACTTACACTATAGAGAAGAATGTGATGGATGAACGTTCAGGTCAAGCTATCTTCACCATCAACCCAGAGACTGGACTCGTCCGTACTGCCATCTGTTGTCTGGACCGAGAGAGTACTCCAGAGTACTACATCCAGGTGGTGGCTGTCGACGGTGGTGGCCTCAAGGGTGAGTGTTGTGGCCTCAAAGATGAGTGTTTTGATCTCATGTGTGAGTGTTGTGGCCCTCAAGGGTGAGTGTTGTGTCCATCAAGGGTGAGTCATGTGCCCCTCAAAAGTGAATGTTGTGGCCCTCAAGGGTGAGTGTTGTGGCCTCAATGGTGAGTGTTGTGGCCTCAATGGTGAGTGTTGTGGCCTCAATGGTGAGTGTTATGGCCTCAATGGTGTGTGTTGTGGCCTCAATGGTGAGTGTTGTGATCTCAAGGGTGAGTGTTGTGGCCTCAAGGGTGAGTGTTAGTCTTCAATGGAGAGTGCTGGTGGTGCTCCGTTAACAGGAAACTGACGGAGGGTGTTTACCTTGACAGGTACGGGGACGGTGGTGGTTCGCCTGGCGGACGTCAACGACAACTCACCACGACTGACCCGTGACCTGTGGCAGGTCGAGGTGGATGAGACCTGGGGTGACGGACCTCCCACCAACCACACTCTCCTCCAGGTCTCCACCGCCGACCACGACACCTCAAACTATTTCTTCTACCGGGTCAGTAGCCTCAGCTAACTTTTCTATGTCGCTATTTATTTTAATCTGCCTCTCTTGAGTTATTTCTGTTATCTCTAGATAATTTTACTATTTCGTCTCCTTAATTACTTCAGCTTCAGCTAGATTCTTCAGGTAGTTAGTGTCGCAACTTTCGTCACTGTCGGCCACGGCTTTGATACCTGGTCTTTAAATTAAAATTCCTACCGTCAGGGCCTGGTCAAAATACTCTGTATACTCCCGTCAGAAGCACGACTCTCCATCGTTTTACTTACACTTGTTTGGCAACACTGACTTGAGTTGTGTTACAGGTGGTTGAGGCGAGCGGGTGGGGGTGGCAACACTTCGGGATGCGAACTGAGGGAGTCATGGGTCACCTCTTCGCCAACAAGACGCTGGACTACGAGGATGCAGCCCAACGACGAGGCTTCCGCTTCATGGTGCAGGTCACAGACAGGGTGAGTCACATGTAGTAATGGTGCAGGTCACAGACACGGTGAGTCACATGTAGTCATGGTGCAGGTCACAGACAGGGTGAGTCACGTGTAGTCATGGTGCAGGTCACAGACAGGGTGAGTCACATGTAGTCATGGTGCAGGTCATGGTGCAGTCATGGTTACAGTTCATTGCCCAGTTGTGGTTTTTCGTGCCCCACAATAAATGTATTTAGTTGGTATTTAGTTGGAAGTAAAAGCTAGTTGGGTTTCTTCGCTCCTTCTGTGTTTCAGTGTCTTGACAACAGGACAAGTTGGGCGAAAACCTTACTCAGTTTTCTGGTAGAATTTGTGTTCGTTAGTTAATGAGTTGAGTGTGTGTTGTACACAGGGTCGAGGTGGGTGGAGTGACGCCAGACACACGGACACAGCGTGGGTGGAAGTGTCACTACGTGACGTGAATGACAACCCACCTCAGTTCAGCCGCCCACACGCACACGTCACAGTCAGGGAGGACACCGCCCCTGGCACCCTCCTGGCTTCCCTCCCCGCCACTGATCCTGACATGGTGAGTAACCCAGCATCACCCACCACCATCACTATCACCCTCCTCACCTTCCTGACACATCTATACATAGTGAGAAACTCAGCATCATCACCATGACGTAAACAATGACAAAAACCGAATCCCCATGACACATAAATCCATCTTAATATTAAACCTTACCACTTTCGGTATTGACAGTGCACCCTACATACTGGCAAGCGTTTTACACAAACATCTACTAGGCATATTAGGCAGAGTCAGAAGTACACGATTGGGACAGTCAAGAGACCTGTTTTCCTAGACTCAATGATTTGGTCATCACAAACAAGAAATTCTCTAGCTTGGACGTGACCTCTCACTTTACATGAGTCCAAGTCGTTCAGGCAATAGCGATTCTATGAAGACCTTGACTTACCTTTTCGTGCACAGGACTTCGTCGACCTCGTCGAAGCCTGCGTCAGGTTCATCTTCTTTACTATAAAAAATGTGGAATGGGCATAGGATCACTTCTCGGTGTAGAATTATCCACCACCCACTTAAGAAGGACCACCTTCAAGATGTCATCCCACAACACATCATCTGACTTACATATGTGGGCGATATATTTTTTCCCAGATGAAGTTTGTTTTTTAAATTTAGATTTTGCTGTCGAAGTCGGTCCATCCTGTGGACGGTAGCGAAAGAACATATAGATACACAGAGCCTATGAACAAAGCTTCAGAAGATTTTCAACCTTTGCATTGTTAATTAGTTCAGAGAATCAACACGAACGAACATATTGTTCACTAACTGGATGTTCTACTTTTCAGTGCATTTTAGTTATATCTGACTGTTGCATTACACAAAAGCTGGCACTTGCAGGAGCTTGTGTAAACTGTTGCAGATGGAGCTGCAAGGCATGGACTACCGTGTGGTGGGAGGCTGGGGCGCGGTGACTGTAGACGCTGACGGGGGCGTGAGGTTATGGCGCGCCCTAGACCGTGAAGCTCCGGGCGGGGAGGTGGGCGTGGCGAGGGTGGTGGCTGTGGATGAAGGCCGCCCATCCCTCTCCTCCACCGCCACCCTCACCATCACCCTCACAGATGTCAACGACTGCCCCCCGCGGCTCCTGCCCCCCACCGTCCTCCACGTGAGGGAGGGCGCCCCCGCCTCTCTCCTGGGTCTCCTCACAGCTACTGACGATGATGTGTGGGCTCTGGGGCACGGTCCTCCCTTCACCTTCACCCTGGCTCCCTCCAACCCCGCCCACGTCTTCGATATTATCAATATCAACTACCAGGCAGGTCAGTGCCACCCAGGTACCAGGCAGGTCAGTGCCACCCAGGTACCAGGCAGGTCAGTACCACCCACGTACCAGGCAGGTCAGTACCATCCAGGTACCAGGAAGGTCAGTGCCACCCAGGTACCAGGCAGGTCAGTACCATCCAGGTACCAGGAAGGTCAGTACCACCCACGTACCAGGCAGGTCAATACCATCCAGGTACCAGGCAGGTCAGTGCCACCCACGTACCAGGCAGGTCAATACCATCCAGGTACCAGGCAGGTCAGTGTCACCCACGTACCAGGCAGGTCAGTGCCACCCACGTACAAGGCAGGTCAATACCATCCAGGTACCAGGCAGGTCAGTACCATCCAGGTACCAGGCAGGTCAGTACCACCCACGTACCAGGCAGGTCAGTGCCACCCACAATAATACCATCAGAGGAAGTCAGTGAACATTCTTTCTGTATAAAGAAGCACATTTTTAATATAGGTTAGGTTAAGTTAGTTTAAGTTAAGAGAACTTACGTAAACCTATTTGCTCACTAATTAGCAAATAAAATTAGGTTATTTCACAATTAGCAGAGTCACGTCTTGTTGACTATGCTCAACTTTTATAACTTCACGGATATCGTATATTTCAAGCTAATTACAGTAATATTTACGAGTGCAGGTCTGGACAGTGGTCGAGGAGGGGCTGAGGTGTGGACCACTGGACCACTGGACCGGGAGGAGCACCGCCAGCTGACGGCTGAGGTGGAGGTGACGGATGTACAAGGTCTGGCAGCTGCTCATCCCATCACCATCATCGTTGATGACATCAATGATAACCCCATGAGACCAGCATCCAAGACTGTCTACCTCTGGAAGACACAGGTCACTTCCCACCTTTCTTCTTAATTGGTTGTTTTTCACTGAGTGCGGTTAAGATTGTGACCGTCTCACGACGGGTAGTCAGGGGATGCAGCCTCCGCCATTCCCTCTCCCACAATGACCCTCATGGGCTTGGTTCTTCACTAATATAAAAAAATCATTATACCATAAATAGGACTATATATTTGACCCATTTTGGGATTGAAGCTTATGTGTTTTAAGACATAATATCATTGCTTGATTCTGAAAAAGGGACTGAAACTTTTCAGCTGGTTGTTGATTCTGAAGACATATATCAGCTGGTTGTTGATTCTGAAGACAAATATCAGCTGGTTGTTGATTCTGAAGACATATATCAGCTGGTTGTTGATTCTGAAGACATATATCAGCTGGTTGTTGATTCTGAAGACATATATCAGCTGGTTGTTGATTCTGAAGACATATATCAGCTGGTTGTTGATTCTGAAGACATATATCAGCTGGTTGTTGATTCTGAAGACAAATATCAGCTGGTTGTTGAGATCATCAAACTTGAGGAAAATTTAAATTTATTTCCCACTATAGGAAATTTTTGCTTGAATATATTTAGTTTTGTATACGAATTATCTTGCTTAAGCAGAAGTGAAAAAAGATCTACTAGTTTTTCTTTGTATATTTTATAAAATATTACTAACGCATAATGCAAGGTTGGATTAATAATTTTCATTAATTGTTTGAAGTTATGATTCCTTCGTTGAATAAATATATCAGGTACATCGTGAACCTTTTAAATATTAGTTTTTCTTCTTGGTTATGCAATATTTTAATTAGTATTGGAACCAGATAAATGTCTATAACATCATTAATCATTGCTGGTGCGGTGTACATTATCAATTCAGGGAAAATACTCCACTCTAATTGTTAACAATGGCTGACTGACCAAGTGACCGTGGCAGGGCGGGGGCGCTGATGCTGCCCTGGGCAGAGTCTACGTGGAAGACCCTGATGACTGGGACCTCCAGGATAAAACTTTCGAGTGGGCTGGACCACCTCACCCGCTCTTCACCCTTCAACCCAACACTGGTGATATATTTGCCTCTACTCAGCTGAGAGAGGGAAGGTGAGACCGCATCTTCGACATGTGTGTACCGCTGCATGTACGGTAATACCCACACTAAACTCATACTAAAACTTTACACCTTTTATCGTGTTTAACGTTGTTTTCATTTTCATTTCAACTTTATTTACGTTTTAAGGAGAAAGAGATAGTGCATCTATTATAAGTCTTGTAGTGAGAAGCAAGATGATTATCTGGGATAACTTAAGCAGTGGAGTTCCTTTAAATTCAGTCCTCAGTGCAGTATCCTTCACGCAGGCAACACTATATAATATATAAATGATTTTCAGCATATATTTAAAACCCATTTTGGAAAATACAACACTTTCAGACACAAACAACACGTCAGTGTCTGACAGTATCTGTCTCCTCTCAGGTATGAGCTACACTTCCGTGTGTCGGACCGGGTGTGGGACCAGAGGGACGTGGCAGCCAACGTGAGTGTCATAGTGAGATACTTGACACCTGAGTCCCTGGCTCACGCTGTGCCAGTCACTCTCACACCTACCATACCTGCCTCCCTTACTGCTGGATGGACGCCACAGGTAACCCCTTTTCCTTTGATTCGAGAATAGTTGACAAACTGGACATAAAACTAAAAATGTATATCTAACTTTCCTGGACTTAATGGTTTAGTACGCATCGAAACATCTCTTAGTGTCGGATCCAATTTTTAGGTTACTTGTAATTTGTTCCAACAACAAAATGGTGATTTACGTTCTTCTTAGGCGTGACAGTAGAATTAAGCAGTAGATGTCATATCGTCTTATATATTTGATTACCATCTTACATTTGTGTATACTGTGTATCATGGTTAGTAAAGTGATTATAATGAAGTGGTAATACATGTTAATACGAAGATGCTTACTTCTCAAAAAAAAAAAAATGATGTTGATTAGTAGACTCTGTGGCAAGCAGCATCATTACTGTGCTGACCTAAGATAAGTTGACTCTGTGGTAAGCATCATTACTATGCTGACCTAAGATAAGGTGACTCGGTGGTAAGCATCATTATTGACGTGACACTGACGTAAGAGCTTAGCGTTGAAACTTTGTTTTGCAATTCATTTGTTTTGAACCATGAACCCATTTCAAGTTTACGGCATCAAATCAAAGCGATGCGATATTAGAGTCTTTTACACACGTAAAGATTTTCCACTTCTTTGTCTTACCGTGAGTTCTCCTCCGACATTCTGTATCACCCTCACACGGGTTTAGTTCTCTAGAGGCCTGATCTTAGACGAGGCTGCAGAGGACAGTAATCCTTAGAACCATTAACTCTTATAATATATCTAATTTTTTTCAAGCATGGTGGTGGTGGGCTTGGTAGGCTAACACAAGCTGTGATTCAAGCTGTGGGGAAGGGAGCTGAAGCTGTGGAGGTCGTCAGTGTATATGGCCTCACTGCGCCACAAACTTCTCCCATCTCAACCTTTCAAAGACCTTTTACACATGACTTCAGCCTTGCCAGCCAAGCCTCACCCTCTCCAGCTCCCTTTGCGTGTGTGTGGGTCAGCGTGAGGCAAAGCGACGGAGTTTTCATAGATCCAGTCAAGTTACATGGACTGCTGGCTCTCCATCTGCAAGAGGTGAGTAACCAAACTTTCTCCAGTTTCTAGATTATATCGCTTAATATAATTTACGTAAAACTTTTAGTCGTATCTGATATTTATCGTGATAATGCTAAGTTAACTTTCAAAATAGAAGTGAACTTATACATTAACATATATATTGCAAGCCCACATTTTTTGGAGGAGGAAGGGGGCTTTAAACCTCTCAAAATTTACTGCTTATAATAAACAGAAATATGGCAAAGATAAGACAGAGTAGTGTTGTATATTTCGACCAAACACTCAGACACTCTTCAGCAAATTGCTTGTTACAGAAAACAGTGGATTTTTCTGTGTATACCAACATATCTGTGTTTACATCTAGCTCTCAATATTGATCTTGAAACTCGTTACGAACGCGTTCTAGAACAGGCAAATTTTTTTTTTTTGGGTGTAAGAAAAAAAATATAATTCCGTGTTCCTCACATGATTTATTAGCCTGGTAATATATATATATATATATATATATATATATATATATATATATATATATATATATATATATATATATATATATATATATATATATATTATTAACACATCGGCCGATTCCCACCAAGGCAGGGTGGCCCGAAAAGAAAAACTTTCATCATCATTCACTCCATCACTGTCTTGCCAGAGGGGTGCTTTACACTACAGTTATAAAACTGCAACATTAACACCCCTCCTTCAGAGTGCCGGCACTGTACTTCCCATCTCCAGAACTCAAGTCCGGCCTGCCGGTTTCCTGAATCCCTTCATAAATGTTACTTTGCTCACACTCCAACAGCACGTCAAGTATTAAAAACCATGTGCCTCCATTCACTCCTATCAAATACGCTCACACATGCTTGCTGGAAGTCCAAGCCCCTCGCACAGAAAACTTCCTTTACTCCCTCCCTCCAACCTTTCCTAGGCCGACCCCTACCCCGCCTTCCCTCCACTACAGATTTATACACTCTCGAAGTCACTCTGTCTCGTTCCATTCTCTCTACATGTCCAAACCACCTCAACAACCCCTCCTCAGCTCTCTGGACAATCGTTTTGGTAATCCCGCACCTCCTCCTAATTTCCAAACTCCGAATTCTCTGCATTATATTCACACCACACATTGACCTCAGACATGACATTTCCACTGCCTCCAGCCTTCTCCTCGTTTCAACATTCATCACCCATGCTTCACACCCATATAAGAGCGTTGGTATAACTATACTCTCATACATTCCCCTCTTTACTTCCATGGACAAAGTTCTTTGTCTCCACAGACTCCGAAGTGCTCCACTCACCCTTTTTCCCTCATCAATTCTATGATTCACCTCATCCTTCATAGACCCATCTGCTGACATGTCCACTCCCAAATATCTGAATACATTCACCTCCTCCATACTCTCTTCCTCCAATCTGATATCCAATCTTTCGTCACCTATTCTTTTTGTTATCCTCATCACCTTACTCTTTCCTATATTCACTTTCAATTTTCTTCTTTTACACACCCTACCAAATTCATCCACCAACCTCTACAACTTCTCTTCAGAATCTCCCAAAAGCACAGTGTCATCAGCAAAAAGCAACTGTGACAACTCCCACTTTGTATTTGCTTCTTTATCTTTTAGTCCCACACCTCTTGCCAAGACCCTCGCATTCACTTCTCTTACAACCCCATCTATAAATATATTGAACAACCACGGTGACATCACACATCCTTGTCTAAGGCCCACTTTTACTGGGAAATAGTCCCCTTCCCTCCTACACACTCTAACCTGAGCCTCACTATCCTCATAAAAACTCTTCACTGCTTTCAGCAACCTTCCTCCTATTCCATACACCTGCAACATCTGCCACATTGCCCCCCTATCTACCCTATCATACGCCTTTTCCAAATCCATAAATGCCACAAAAACATCTTTACCCTTATCCAAATACTGTTCACCTATATGTTTCACTGTATATATATATATATATATATATATATATATATATATATATATTACGCATCTGTATTACGTAAATACGTAGAATAAATACGTAATGTATTATTTGCAATACGAATACAACTGAAGAATGCAGTACAATATGCAGCTTCAAAATATATTAGTATATAATTACACAATTTGAAATTTAAATTATATAGTTAACAGCAGAGTATAGAAAATTATATAAATTGATATTATATAAATTGAAATTATATAAATTTATATTTGTTGTGCACGAAAAATGAGAGATTTCTGCTGGCATTTTGAAATACACACATACACAGGGCCAGGAGCTATGACTCGGGGCCAGGAGCTATGACTCGACCCCTGCAACCACAACTAGGTGAGTACACACACACACACACACACACACACACACACACACACACACACACACTCACACGCATACACACACACGCATACACACACACACAAATACACACGCATACACACACACACACACGCATACACACACACGCCTACACACACACGCCCCGATGGCATGGTGGCTAGCGCTCTTGCTTCACGCACGGAGGGCCCGGGTTCAATTCCCGGCGGGGCCGAAACATTTCGAAGTGTTTCGTTACACACACACACACACACACACACATACATACATACAACAGGCCTAGTGTCTAATCGACATGTGCCTAGGACAAAATGGTAACTAACACATACACACACACATACACACGCATACACACACACATACACACACACACACACACACACATACACAAACACAAACACACACACACACATAAATATATATGTTGCAGCTTGAGCATATAATGAGCCTGCGCGTGGCTCTGGAAGATGCGCACACTATGGAGGAGAGAAATGGTGAGGCAGCATCCGGCTCTTCTATCTTCTCCTCTCAAGATGATTCCCCTCACAATCCTTCTTCAGTGGCGTCTCTGGCGTCAGCATCACTCCCTCTTCATGTAAGTTCTCTTCTATCTTCTGATCCACATTTATAGACACACCGGGAAGCATAATTGATGCTTAATGGGGTTTGAAGCCTTTCGACTACACCAGGGTCGTTACGGTTACACGTAATCTTGTCACCAGCAGACAAGAATATTTCAATTTAAAAAAAACAGGGATTAAGCACGGTTGTAAACAAACCAGGGAACGGGTGGGGCTTCAACCCTTGGTAAGTGAATCTTCAAACTCACAGGCCAGTGGGCACTGACCTGTGAGCTTTAGAACTCACAGGCCATGGGTTTTAACCTCACCTGTTCCCGATTATATATATATATATATATATATATATATATATATATATATATATATATATATATATATATATATGATATCCATTGATGCAAAATATATATATATATATATTATATCTAGCAGTATTATGTATATATATATATATATATATATATATATATATATATATATATATATATGTGTGTGTGTGTGTGTGTGTGTGTGTGTGTGTGTGTGTAGTTAGTTACCATTTTGTCCTAGGCACATGTCAATTAGACACTAGGCCTGTTGTATATATGTGTGTGTGTATGTGTATGTAAGGAAACACTTCGAAATGTTTCTGCCCCACCGGGAATTGAACCCGGCCCCTCCGTGCGTGAAGCAAGAGCTTTACCCACTAGGCCACCTGGGTTGTGTGTGTACTCACCTAATTGTACTCACCTAATTGTGGTTGCAGGGGTCGAGACTCAGCTCCTGGCCCCGCCTCTTCGCTGTCTGCTACTGGGTCTCTGCTCTCCCTGCTCCATGAGCTTTATCATACCTTGTCTTAAAACTATGTATGGTTCCTGCCTCCACTATATCTTTCTCTAGACTATTCCACTTCCTGACTACTCTGTGGCTGAATAAATGCTTCCTAACATCCCTTTGACTCATCTGAGTCTTCAGCTTCCAGTTGTGTCCCCTTGTTTCTGTGTGTGTGTGTGTGTGTGTGTGTGTGTGTGTGTGTGTGTGTGTATGTATGTATACTCGTCTGTGTCATCCTTAACTCTTTTCCCTTTGGATTTCGTTAATTATAATTTAATAAAAGAGCATCAGATACACTTAATATAGTTAAAAATTGTATAAATGACAATAAGGTCAGAAAGTATAGTTAAAAACGTTATTTAGGTCA
This sequence comes from Cherax destructor, assembly GCA_009830355.1. Lineage (NCBI taxonomy): Eukaryota > Metazoa > Arthropoda > Malacostraca > Decapoda > Parastacidae > Cherax > Cherax destructor. The sequence continues at coordinate 101,224 of WNWK01002154.1, read as the reverse complement.
GTCAAAATATACTTAAAAAAGCTCTAAATTTCAGAAAAAATAATTATAAACGCTGTAAAGGTTGGAAAATCCCATCGCAATACATTCAGATTAATTTAGCCGACATTACTTTCTGTTTGAATGTGGTTGGTTGCTTGGCAGGTGGTGGACACTAACACCACGTCGCTAGTGACACCGCGTCTGACACGGGGTCATCACTGTCACACCCGCACACACACTGCTGACGACACCTGCACACCAGCATCCTGCCTCAACGGTGGTCGCTGCGTCAGGACAGACTCCGGCAGCAGGTAAGCTGTCCACTGAATTTTCAAATTCCAATCAATGAATCCTGTTTTTCACGAGTGATTATTGACATTCATCCAATCAGGCTTGATTCTCTCCACCAATCATCATAACTTAATATATTAACGCTGTTAAGAACATTGTTTTTATATGTTAAGCGCTAAACACGTGTGAGTCATACAGCACACGAACTGGTGGAGGCTCGATCCTCCTTCCGCTGATCACTAGACAAACACGTTATTATTCAGTATTAGCTTATAATAATTCGCAAACTTTCCACAAATTAAAAGTGAAAACTAGAGTAGATGACATGTCACATCGTCCTGAACGTTTAAAAGTTCAGACACTTAATTAAGAAGTTTCTCTTTGAGAGGAAGCTTCTGTGAATTTAATAGACTTAAAACAACTTTGTCTCCACGCTAAATGTTGCCTACATAAAGTGTCCAAAGTACTTGTGTGTCTTCGTTAAATAATTTGTAGGTATTTTGTACATAATTTTTCCATCTCTTTGACTTGATACTGATGCAGGATGGACCGAAACAGCATTAAACTTAAATATTAACTTTGTGGATTACCTATGAGCTATAAATATGTATATATATACATATATATATATATATATATATATATATATATATATATATATATATATATATATATATATATATATATATATATATATATATATATATATATATTGTCTATTTACTTATAAATACATAATAGATTGTGATGTGAATGTGTGGAACAGGTGTGTTTGTCCAGGAGGGTCGTGGGGACCTCAGTGTAAGGTACTCGCTCGCACCTTCTCTGGTTCAGGATGGGCCTGGGTACAGCCTCTAGCTCCCTGTCTACCTACCACACTCTCTCTACACCTTATGTCTCGACACCCAGATGCACTTATTCTCTACTCTGGACCCCTGTCATCTTCCTCCTCCCACCCACACTACCCACCTACGCCCATGCTGGCACTGCAGTTGGTGAGCGGCCAGCCTCAGTTGATACTGGAAGGTGCCATGGGACCTGTGAAGCTTCACGTCAACACAACGCTGGGCAGTGCCACTTGGCACACCTTGCACCTGCATCTCAATACTCAGGTGTGACAATACTCATAAGGGTCCTGTTGACTTGAGAAATAAATATTTAAACTGAATATTTATTTTGAAAGAAAAGAAATAATGTGGATGCAACAACATTAACATTAGTACGACTAAAGAAAACGAAACACTAACATTTTAAAACAAAAACAAACACAACCAAACTACCACAACTATCAGCCTACCACCACCTCTATCAAACTACCACTAACACCACCAAACTACCACCCACAACCATGAAACTTCCCCATCACTATCAAACGAAATCTAACACTAAATTACCACCACCATCATTATATAACTACTACCAACACTATAATACAAAATTAATTTGTAAACTACGCTCCGTGGCTGATATTTTTTTTAAGTGCCATATTATATTTTGGAATTAATGTAGTGAAAAATGTTCTGGTGAGATATTATACATTGTTTTTAGCATTTTTTTCACGTAATATTTCTTGCACTATCATGACTCACTGGACTGTGAGTTTTAGACCTCACTCTCCATGGATTCAAATTACACCCTTTCTGTGATACCTTGCAATGTTTCACTTATCCTCTATCCACCAGGGAGTCACACTTATGGTGGACCGTTGTGGACGGGGGTGGGAAAACAACAAGACCAGCGACTCCCACTGCGTCGCCAGAGCTCCCTGGCTTGAGGTTCAAGCCACTGAGAACTGGAGCAGCAGTGTGCCACTCCAGCTAGGAGGTCTGGCTCACACATACCCTCGGTCAGCAGAGTTTGGTTGGTCAGGAGGACTGGTGACACAGCCATTGATTGGCTGCATCTCTCACCTCACCATCAATGGGCAGGTAATAGTATGAGGACGACTCCACTCTTCATTTCAGAACATTTATCAAGGTAAAGATTTCGTTACGAGTCTCTTCATTAGTCCTAATAAAGTGCAGGTTCTAGCTTATTCTGCATTAGAACTGATGAAGCCACAAGTTACCTTAAATAAATCACGTCTAAGACACATGTGTAACAGTTGGGCATCTTTACTGTTGGTGATACTAAACTGTTGTACATGTGTCTTAATCTTCAGGTTATGTCTTGATGAGTGAATCTTTTTTTCTGTTTATGCTGTTTCATTCTTGTAATTACCTATTTGACTCTGCAGAGAAGGACTGCAGACTCCAGTATATGGTTCTGTCTCTTGACTGAATCACGTCATATCTTTTTTTAAATGATTAAGATTGTGAGATAACATGAAGCCATAAAAGAGAGTGATATACGTTGCTTACATCTGTTTTTTAATATCCATCACACGTAATGAACACACTTAAATATTAATCTGTTCCTCAGCTAGTCGACCTGGGTGAGCCAGCTTACAGCAGTGCCAGTGTTCAGGGCTGCACACCTCAGCAGTTAGCCTGTGAGAACACTCATGTTCCCTGCGGTGTTCACGGTCATTGTGTTGACGGTCTCATTAGTCCTAGGTGTGAGTGCACACCAGGATGGACAGGACCTGGGTGTAGCACACCCACCGTGCCTGTTGTCCTTGCTCAGTCATCGTACAGCAAGGTAGAGTTGTCGTACTCCCCAGACCCATATTATGTGACGTTGCAACTTCGAGTGAGAACGAGTGGTCGTCCTCATGGCCTCCTGATGCAGCTCACTGACACACAACAAACCCAGGCCTTGAAACTACATGTAAATCCATTATGTATTGTTATTCGTTGAGTGAATCAGAGTTAACTCACTTAAGTCATTGTTAATCAATTACTCATATGAGATATGATAATCATATCAAGACAATTTATCAGTAATCTTAATGAGTTAGATTCAGTTTCATTACATCATATTACTTGACCTCCTCAGAATTATTTTAGTAAATGAAATGACGAAATAATTCTAAGTTAAACTTTTTCTTATTTTTTTTATGCTGTATAAAATATGCAAATCACAATATGCAAAATAACCAACGTGAAAAAAGTGCGTGAAAGATTATTATTATAATGTGTCAACAGCTACGTGGGGGCGTAGTATGTGTAGCAATTTCTGGAGTGGAGATGACTCTGCAGGAGGTCTGCTTAGAGAGCTTCTCCGTGGGTGATGGGTCGTGGCACACCATACGAGCAGGTCGTCATGGACACAACCTGGTCGTCTCAGTGGATGACAGTGATGGTTGGCGACAGAATGAGACGCTGACGTCTCTCCTGAGCAGCACCATCCTGGGAGACATGCAGGGTGTGGTGACCCACCCACCCACACCTCTCCTTATCGACACCCACGATGGAACACTCGTGGGTGGCATCCCACAGTTTGTGGACAATGATCTTCTGACAGTTCAAGACGATCTAAGAAACAGTAAGAAATACCATTTGTGCAAGGAAAAGAGGACACATGTGCAGTAAATGGGGCATTTTATTGCGGCAACGTTTCGCTCTTCAGGAGTTTTGTCAAATGGAACGAGAGTGAAACGTTACCTAAATAAAACGACACACTAGTTGCACACTTCACTTATTGTCGATAATTGTACCTTTATAATTAATCATAATCTATATTATCACATATAATAACTTCCAAATATATAAAAGCCTCACTAGAATTAGAAAGCTTTTATCGTTACTCATTACATTACATATAAATTATATAATAATATGATCATGGTACCAAACGTTGATGAATAAGGCAGACGGATGATTTATAATTTTGTTAGGTTTAAAGCCTATTGACTAAACATGAATTATTTAAGTTGCAAATCACATGTACACTAAAAGCCAAGAATACTTTGATCTCTAAGGAATAAAATAAGGGCCGTATTTAGACATAATCTAAACAAAGTACAACTTAGAGCCTAACAGTCGACAGGAGCCTATCAAATTTTTAGAATTTATTTTTCAGTTATGCCTAAATCCGGCTCAGAACCCAAACCTGACACACTACTTTTATTAATTACAATATATTCAGTCACTGGGAACGAATTTGCAACATTATTTTCTTATTAATAAATATCTTTAACCTGAATATTTCTAAGGAATATTATTTTCAATTATAAATGGAGTAACCCTCCAACGCCCTCGTGGGATTGTTATGCATCTTGGCACCATTCTTGCCCAGTTCAGTTGTTACACACCCTTGTTCTCTGTTAACGCTTGCCCAATAGTGCCTCTGCAGCTTCCCATAGCTTAGAGCCTCGCCATGTCTAAATTCGGCAATGATTAAAGTAAACTATCAGTGAACAACTAAGTCTGTGGAGAGTAAATTCTAGATGGTATTTTGGTTCATCCTAGACTCTAGAGTATTATCAAGTCACGACTCTCACTGTATATGCATGTATAAATCTCTCTGTGTATGCATACTCAGTCATATGTATCACTTGGTGTATATATATATATATATATATATATATATATATATATATGTGTGTGTATATATATATATATATATATATATATATATATATATATATATATATATATATATATATATATATATATATATCCTTCTATATGTACTAAAAGATGAACATCTTCTGATGTATATAATATTGCAATGTTTTCACATTTCCATATTTTTTAAAAGGCATTTTCGTGTTAAAATTAACCAGTAAATTATAATGATATTTCCCATATACCTATCCCCACGAATATAATAATAATAATAATAATAATAATAATAATAATAATAATAATAATAATAATAATAATAATAATAATAATAATTATAATAATTATAATAATAATAATAATAATAATAAATTATAATAAGCTATAGTTATGGTTAAGATATAAACGTAGAATGCTAATGAGTAGAAAGTTACAGCTGTTAAATGATGAGTGTTGTGAGCAGTTAAACTGTGTCATTTTAATGAATCCTTGAATTGTCATATCTGTGAAGCTACGAAAAGACATAAGCAGCTAGTAATAATTAACGCATCTTCCTCTTTTTTTAGGTTACTTTGCATAAAGTTTACACTCTTTACTTTCACCAGGCTGTATTGATGATGTCCGGGTATCGGGTCACTCCCTTCCACTTGCGCCTTCTGTAAATAATAGCAGCTGGAGTAAAGTAACTACCCTCCAGAACATCGAATCTGGTTGTTCCGCCCCTGATTCCTGCACTAACGTTACCTGTCTGCCTCCCCTGGTCTGCCAGGACTCGTGGAGACACGCCACCTGCAGGTGAGAACAATTTCTAAGGAGCAGGAGAGTTAGTGGACAAAAAAAGGCAATTTGGTTTGAAGGAGGTTTAAGAAATGTAGGTGAATGCTTTGTATGTAAAGCTGTTATATACCTGTTTATTTTGTACTGTGTTAGTCTATATAAATAGTATATGTAAATGTATATCATTGTTATGGCTACTTGCTTGACTTTCTGGTAGCGAGTCGTGTCACCTTTCCTCATGACCTTCTTCACTTGCCACTAAAAATCCCTGAGGGGGGTTTTCTAGGGGGATTTATATATCTTGTGGCCTCTTCTAAGACCTTCAGATTTTACCAAAAAAGTCATAAGGGGCTTTGTCTATTAACCTTCCCTTAGATCCTCCATCACTTGTCACCAAAAACAAAAAACTCTGGGGTGTTTAACGTCTCTTGAACCTCGTACAGGACCTCATTTATGACCTATAAGACTTCTTATAGGTCATTTAAGAAGATATAAGAGCATTAAATAGGACTTAGATGAAAGTAGAGAGTGTAAAGGGTTAAAGACATGTGGTATCTGCGAAGTTATAACATTGATCACAGTGTTACACAGTGTTACACAGTGTTATACAGTGTTATACAGCGAAGTAGTGATAAATATTGACTGTGACAACCCACTGTTAACTTGTTCGCAAGTAAAATAGATATTATAATATATTCAATGGAACTTATTATTAACAACACGTATTACCATTAAATTCAGAATTTATTGATTTTTAACTTAAATTATCTTCAAAGACTATCACTAAATTTTTCGATTTAGCATCCAAACGTTAATCCATATTAACTACAGCATTAATAAATTATGTATACAAAAATATTTTTTCAAGACTTCTAATGCAGTTGCTTATGAATGCATCAGTATATTAACTTTGAATGCAGTTACGCAAGTAAATTCGTTGCAAATGCGTAACTCGTGTTGCCTTTGCAGCTGTGAGGCAGGACACCAGCTGGTGGGACACAGCTGTCAAGATGTTGATGAGTGTGTGTTCCAGCCTTGTCTACATGGAGGCACCTGCTACAACCTGACACCTGGCTATCATTGTTTATGTGGTCCAGCACACACGGGAGACAACTGTGAATGGACCAAGCTGCCAGCCCACACGAACCCCCTCACAGCACCAATGGCCATAGCTGCTCTTACACTCTCTGTAATTATTGTTGGTAAGTTGCACTCTTGATTGTTGGTGAGTTGTATTCTTGATTGTTGGTGAGTTGTATTCTTGATTATTGGTGAGTTGTATTCTTGATTGTTGGTGAGTTGTATTCTTGATTGTTGGTGAGTTGTATTCTTGATTATTGGTGAGTTGTATTCTTGATTGTTGGTGAGTTGCACTCTTGATTGTTGGTGAGTTGTATTCTTGATTGTTGGTGAGTTGTATTCTTGATTATTGGTGAGTTGTATTCTTGATTGTTGGTGAGTTGTATTCTTGATTGTTAGTGAGTTGTATTCTTGATCGTTGGTGAGTTGTATTCTTGATTGTTGGTGAGTTGTATTCTTGATTGTTGGTGAGTTGAATTCTTGATCGTTTGTGAGTTGTATTCTTGATCGTTGGTGAGTTGTATTCTTGATCGTTGGTGAGTTGTATTCTTGATTGTTGGTGAGTTGTATTCTTGATTGCTGGTGAGTTGTATTATTGATTGTTGGTGAGTTGTATTCTTGATTGTTGGTGAGTTGTATTCTTGATTGTTGGTGAGTTGTATTCTTGATTGTTGGTGAGTTGTATTCTTGATTGTTGGTGAGTTGTATTCTTGATTGTTGGTGAGTTGTATTCTTGATTGTTGGTGAGTTGTATTCTTGATTGTTGGTGAGTTGTATTCTTGATTGTTGGTGAGTTGTATTCTTGATTGTTGGTGAGTTGTATTCTTGATTGTTGGTGAGTTGTATTCTTGATTGTTGGTGAGTTGTATTCTTGATTGTTGGTGAGTTGTATTCTTGATTGTTGGTGAGTTGTATTATTGATTGTTGGTGAGTTGTATTCTTGATTGTTGGTGAGTTGTATTATTGATTGTTGTTGAGTTGTATTCTTGACTGATGGTAAGTTGTATTTTTTATTATTGTTGAGAAGTATTCTTGTCACAACCACCTTCACCATATATTCTTAGTCTTTGCCACTTTCGGTATTTACACATTTTGTTGTAGTTGTTGATTTTTAATTCACCCAGATTTCTTATTTATGAACTGTACAAGAATTTCGTAAAGCAGTTTAATAAAACGAGATCTTCAGAGACATCCTTTCGAAATTTTAGTACATATATCTTTGCCCCATATTTTGTGAATTATTCTATACAGTGACTTCTTTACTGCTTCATGAAAGTTCTTCTTGTGTAAGTTCGTGACCTCATGCCCAGTCTATCACTCTGCAAGGTTTTTGTGTGTTGAAGACCCCAAAATTTCTATGGTCTATTTCCCCCCCCCCCAAAAAAAAAAAAATAAAACCTAGGCCTATTTTGGGGATGAATTCTATTCTCACAATTCATTGTTTTTTGTCATCAAATAAGACGGTAATCAGTCCCAGTAATAAATTGCAAATATAATAACTAACTTCTATTTTGAGATGGCTGAGCGAGTGTGTTTGTTTCCTGGTGACAATTACCAAAATCTGCGAGAATCTGAAATGTTTACAAACTGCTTTTCAGTGAAAAGGAACACGAAATCGCCTGTTTATTTTTTATTTTTTTGCATTCCCTAAATGTCCAATCCACAAAATCTTAATAACATCCTCCATCATCTAGATATCCAACTTGAATTTCACAAAATTAATAATATACTTCTCCTCTTCCTGGTATTTATGCTTCCTGTCTTTACTACGGTTCCTGCTTATCCTTCTTTCTCTAATATACTGGAAAAATTTGCTGCTGTCTTTCTGATAAACTTTAGGAGCACAAAAGTCTGCACATTGATAACATTGATAAAGTTTTACAAGGTTCCCCACAAAGTTGATACAGTTCCACAAAATTTCATATGCTTCCCCACAAAGTTTTAATTGATTCTGTCTACCCTTCCTCTAGTCTGCACAGGTGCCGTCTTGTTGAATCGGCTCCTATACACAAAATTCCTATATGAATCTTATCCAGGATTTATTTCTTTCGATATCTTCCTTACTCAGAAAGGTCAGGTCACTTGACCTGACCTTTGCCTTCTCCTCGCCTTTTGTCTTACCCTGTCTTCTGTATAACCTTCATCTTCACTCTCTACATGCTTCCTCCTTACTTGCTTCTTAGTTTCTTTCTTAACATAGGTCATTAGAGGTACTCTTTTCTTTGTTCTTTGTGACCTCCTTGGTGGTGTGTGTTAGAGAGTATGGTGACCTGTTTCTCCATGCCTTTGAAATGTAATTCCCCATGGTACTGAGGATTAATTGTGAATTATTCCAGCCACGGCATTATGAGTTTCGTTCTTTTCGTGGCAGTTGCAATTGGTGTTCTGTTGAATATCCGACTGCAGCGGTCTCGTGCAGCGCGAGCCTTGGCTCTGCGTCCAGCAGGCATCGAGGGTGTGACGGGAGTCTTGGGATCTCCCATGGCAGTGCAAGCAGTCAGTGACAACTCCCACAACCAAACAACCAAGGAAGAGAAAGTCTTTATGGACTCTCTTAAAACCAAGCCACCCAGCAAACAAATTATCCTCTCCCCTGAAGGTATGAAGTTTTAGGATCAAATTATCCAGCAAACAGAATATCTACTCCTCTGAAGGTATGAAGTTTTAGGATCAAATTATCCAGCAAACAAATTATCCTCTCCCCTGAAGGTATGAAGTTTTAGGATGAAATTATCCAGCAAACAGAATATCCACTCCTCTGAAGGTATGAAGTTTTAGGATCAAATTATCCAGCAAACAAATTATCCTCTCCCCTGAAGGTATGAAGTTTTAGGATGAAATTATCCAGCAAACAGAATATCCACTCCTCTGAAGGTATGAAGTTTTAGGATCAAATTATCCAGCAAACAGAATATCCACTCCTCTGAAGGTATGAAGTTTTAGGGTCAAATTATCCAGCAAATAGATTATTCTGTCTCATGAAGATATGAGGTATTAGGATCACACTATCTAATAAGTAAATTATCCTGAACCATGGAGGTCTGAAGTATAATAACAACAGTTTCTAACGTCATCTGAGGGAAGAAAGTAATAAGATCACACAAACAGATTCTGTCCCTTGAAATGCGTGTCATGGATCTCATTATTTTTTTTTAAGTATTTACTGTTGCTTCTGAGCACAGAGAAGAAACCAAAAATAACACATATTAATCTTCTGTCCAATTAAAAAATATATTATAGTTGACATTGTTTAACTATTACATAAAATATTCTCGAATTTAAATATATTGAAAATACTTCTTCTGTATCAATTAATAGTAATTTTACCTTCTTCTCCTCAGGAAGGTCTCGGTCAGATGACCAAAACCTCCAGTGGCGGGTCATCGTATAACTAAGACCCGCATTAGGAAGCAATTGTCCTCTTTCCTCACGGATCTTACCTAACCTAACCTTTGAAACTGAAGTTATAGGTGTAGATTATAAGTAGTTAGTCCCGATAATGTCATGGCTAATAGTTATTCTTCATGAAATATGCTACTTAACTAAGTTAATGGGGGGTTTAAGCCGTATCAACTACAGTAAGGTCGCTAAGGTTCCACGTGACCTTTTAATGCCTAAAACTGGGATTAAAGTAAATTCTAAGTGTATGTATATACCTTAAGAGAAAAACACAAATTACCCTCACACAGGAGAGAGGAGCTTACGAAGACGTTTAGGTCCGACTTGGACCATTTACAAAGTCAACGTCGTGGTAAGATCCTCTCTCCCATGTGTGGGTTATTTGTGTATTGTTCCAGTCACGGTACTGTGCCTTTTTGTTCTTAAGAGAAATACATTTTTCGGTGTAACTATCTTGTATATTTAATTCATTTTCTGTAGATTCTGAAGTCATTGATTTTCAGATTAATTACAGTACCAGCTTCATATGTTCTTTTATCAACAATGTATCACTGAAAGATTCGGTTTGCCAGCCACATAATGCATAACATTAATTTATTTTATGGATATTAATAATACTATAATATTTTATACAAACTTCGCTATATTAATAAACACACAACGTAAAACAGTGTGTCCCTGTTGCAGGCACACGACACTTAATTACTCCATTAGGACTGTCTGGTGTCGGTGGCGAGGCTGTGATCATCAGGGAGGTGAGACAGGGAGTTCTAGGAAGCACTATCAGAGCTTCCGCAGGGGAAAGTTTAGGAAGTACAACTAACTCCCGGAGGTGCTCCGTCGCTGCCGTCACAACCACGGCGGAAAGTGTGGTTCTGGAACACAGAGCAAGTGTTCCACAGTTAGTGTGTGGTTCAACAGCTCGCACTACAGCCACAGTGTGTCCGACGTCGGTGTGTCCAACTACAATATGCTCTACAACACCACCAAGACCACGACAGATCATCGTAGATGTTAGTGTAGGCTCTGTGCAAAATTTACTGGCTCAAGACGACCTCAGAGCTTATGCTTACGAAGGAGATGGCTCACCCTCTGGCTCGCTCTCTTCCACTGTCTTAGGTCAGTATGAGAGTGTAACTAGTTAACTGTACCTACTACTGTCTTAGGTCAGTATGAGAGTGTAACTAGTTAACTGTACCTACTACTGTCTTAGGTCAGTATGAGAGTGTAACTAGTTAACTGTATCTACTACTGTTTAGTACTCTACGAATTCTCGCAATCAATCTCCTCCAAGTCGATGTAAAATCAGGAACTGTCTGAGTTGTTATAAATAATTATTTTTCCTTTAGAAGTAAGATATATAGATGATTACTTTGACCTTGCTTCTTTTTCTCATAAGAAGTTTTATTTGTAGTTCAGCTCAGAGGTATAAGATCACGAATGATTTTCTAATTAAGGAAAATACATGTTACTGTTCGTGCGAGTCGATTATTGTGCTTTCTTTGACCAGCATTTTTGGCTATTTTTCAGTCATTTTCATAGTAATTACATTATAGGGAATCATAAATTAAGGCATAACGAAACATGTTGTTCATTGCGATTCGTTGTAACTGAGCAGCAATTTGTGCTGATCTCTGTAGTGTTGTTTATAATCAATAAAGTATCTGAACCCGACCATATCCTCTGATAACATTTGTTGATAAAAGTCTGCATTAGCTTTTTTTATATATATATATATATATATATATATATATATATATATATATATATATATATATATATATATATATATATATTCTAATATGATTCAACAAGAAGTTTTTAAACATAACTTCCAAGTTTCACATAGAATTTCACTTCTGATACTCTTTAACGACTCCTTATTGAGAAATTTATGTCCTCTTGTTGAGTACTTGCAAATACAAAAAAAAATCCTGAAAGCCAAAATAACAAATGAATACAATTTTTTTGTAAAATAATGTCCTTCTACTGAAATATTTTTGACTGAGAGTATTGTCTGCTGGTTGATTAATTTAGGTAGATGCATATGTAATTTACTTGTATTTTAGTTAATGGATCACAGCTTAGAAAGAATATATTTGCTACGAGAAACTTATGTTAATCATGTTAGTTTGTGATGTATAATTTTATTATTCAGTGATGCTCAGATAAGTGTGTAATAGTTATCACTTTGAGCTCTTCCAATTATTGAATTTGTGCAGTTTAATAGATTTTTTTAGCAAAGCCTCTGCAGTTTAGACAAGTGAGAGTTGTTGAAATCAATGCATTTCCTAATCCAGAAAGGGATGTATATAGTACAGATCACTTCCACTACTGATATTTGTAAGTGTGTATGTACTCCGTCGTGATGAAGTTATTCTCTAGATACAGGTACAGGAATGCCTTCTCTGGTTACTTGCCAATGCTAGTTATAAGCAGGAGTCTTAATGGCAGTGAAGATGTTACAACAGCAGAGTTAGGTCTATTGGTGTTCATCTTTACAATGAATTTCTTCAAATCACTTCCCAGCTCTGTGTTCCTTCCCTTCCTCTTGTCATTCCCTCTTCGTGTTGTATATCTCTCACTTTTTTGACTTCGTTCTCCAGGTCTGCGTACTGAGTCACCGGAGGAGGGCAGCCTCAAGCCTCTAGTAGCAGAGTGTGGGGAGGTGTTGGACCTCCTCAAGAACCTTCACTGATGCTCTCAAGACGCCTCACCCCAATGATAGTTCTCACACTAGCACTCACAAGATCTTAACTCCCAGAGATCAAGACACTGGGATAAACATCACCTGAAGCTGAAACGTGAATGACTAATAACTGGAGAACAAAGTCAAGCATATTTCAGAAAAAAACACCGGTATCCAGAATGCTTGAGTGACAGTCAAAAGAATCTTGATGTGCGTTAAGTTGGTGGTAACAAATCATTTTCCATTACGCAGCTGAAGCTTGTGCTTGTGCATAACTACCACAATGTTATTTATCAAATCGATTCCTTTTCTTAACATTTATATTTCCGATGTGACCTGATTGAAAAAAAAAGATATATTTCATAATTTATAATTATTTGTGCCAAGAGAAAAGCTAAATTTACAAGTTTCTCTGAAATTATAGACACGACAATGAATGAAAATCTTGGCTCGTATTATTTTCCCGATCTTTCAGAATGAATGGGCAGGCTGGTTGTAGCTTACTTGTAATTTCAGAAATCTTACTGTGTGACTAATTGGTATATATATTACGTTTAATATTCAACTATTTTGCCAGATTTATAAGACTTATTCATTCTAGGGTAGTTGTATTATATCATTGACGTAATAAAGAGCTGTTTATACGTTTATATGACTCTAGAAATAAATCACATAATACGATGTGTTCTTAATATCCCATACAAGAGATAGATTCCTAGGCACAATAGCTCTACATGTCTACATCAGTGATGAGTGGACAGTTACTACGTCCTGGCTGACGGCAACAATTCACCAAAAAAACATTACTTGGGAGAGGAATCTTACGACGACGTTTAGGTCCCTCCTGGGCCACTGTCAGTTGTGACTCAACAATGGTCCAGTGCCCACCGAAACGTCGTCCTGACGTTTCTCTCCTACACACATCCTCCACGTTTTAACCACTCGAAGGACATTCCCTGCTTAGACTTGGCAACTGAGAGAAATGTTCTTTCATGACTCAAAAAATCGTAATAACATTAATGTAAGTTTTAGGACTCGCTAGCCGCGGGTTCGAACCTTACCCATACTGCGATCTGAAACGGTTTTTCATATTGGTTTAATGTATTTTTCGAGTGTTCGATCATCTATCACGGTATGTTTGTGTGCTCGACCCTGCAACCACAAATAGGTGAGCACACAGACACACATCTTATTTTTAAAGTTCTTATATAAGGTGTAACACTTGACCCAGCAACACTTGAACCAGTAACACTTGACCCAGTAACACTTGACCCAGTAACACTTGACCCAGTAACACTTGACCCAGCAACACTTGACCCAGTAACACTTGACCCAGCAACACTTGACCCAGTAACACTTGACCCAGTAACACTTGACCCAGTAACACTTGACCCAGTAACACTTGACCCAGCAACACTTCACCCAGTAACACTTGACCCAGCAACACTTGACCCAGTAACACTTGACCCAGTAACACTTGACCCAGTAACACTTGACCCAGCAACACTTGACCCAGCAACACTTGACCCAGTAACACTTGACCCAGCAACACTTGACCCAGTAACACTTGACCCAGTAACACTTGACCCAGTAACACTTGACCCAGAAACACTTGACCCAGCAACACTTGACCCAGTAACACTTGACCCAGAAACACTTGACCCAGCAACACTTGACCCAGTAACACTTGACCCAGTAACACTTGACCCAGTAACACTTGACCCGGCAACACTTGACGCATAATCCTTTATTACAGATTTAATACTATTACTTAATCTCTGGAAGATCAGCTGACTTTAATAAAATATATAACATGAAGAGAAGCGCCAGAAAACAAAAGACTACTAGAAGGAGACTACCACCGAGGAAATACTCACACCACAACTGGTACAATACTCATACCACAACTGGTACAATGCTCACACCATAAGTGGAACGATACTCACACCATAACTGGTACAATACTCACACCATAACTGGAACAATACTCACACCATAACTGGAACGATACTCACACCACAAATGGTACAATACTCACATCACAACTGGTACAATACTCACACCATAAACGGTACAATACTCACACCATAACTGGTACAATACTCATACCCACATCTGATACAAATCTCACACCATAACTGGAACAATACTCACACAATAACTGGTACAATACTCATACCCACATCTGATACAAAACTCACACCATAACTGGAAAAATACACACACCACAACTGGAACAATACTCACACCATAACTGGAACAATACTCACACCATAACTGGAACAATACTCACACCACAACTGGAACAATACTCACACCATAACTGGAACAATACTCACACCACAAGAGAATCAATACTCACACCATAACTGGAACAATACTCACACTATAACTGGAACACTACTCACACGATAACTGGAACAATACTCACACCATAACTGGAACAATACTCACACCATAACTGGAACAATACTCACACCATAACTGGAACAATTATCACACCATAACTGGAACAATACTCACACCACAACTAGAACAATACTCACACCATAACTGGAACAATACTCACACCACAACTGGAACAATACTCACACCACAACTGGAACAATACTCACACCACAACTGGAACAATACTCACACCATAACTGGAACAATACTCACACTATAACTGGAACAATACTCACACCATAACTGGAACAATACTTACACTATTGCTGGAACAATACTCACACCATAACTGGAACACTACTCACACCATAACTGGAACAATACTCCCACCATAACTGGAACAATACTCACACCATAACTGGAACAATACTCACACCATAACTGGAACAATACTCACGCCATAACTGGAACAATACTCACACCATAACTGGAACAATACTCACACCATAACTGGAACAATACTCACACCATAACTGGAATACTCACACAATAACTGGAACAATACTCACACCACAACTGGAACAATACTCACACCATAACTGGAACACTACTCACACCACAACTGGAACAATACTCACACCATAAATGGAACAATACTCACACCATAACTGGAACAATACTCACACCATAACTGGAACAATACTCACACCATAACTGGAACAATACTCACACCATAACTGGAACAATACTCACACCATAACTGGAACAATACTCACACCATAACTGGAACAATACTCACACCACAACTGGAACAATACTCACACCATAACTGGAACAATACTCACACCACAACTGGAACAATACTCACACCACAACTGGAACAATACTCACACCACAACTGGAACAATACTCACACCATAACTGGAACAATACTCACACCATAACTGGAACAATACTCACACCACAACTGGAACAATACTCACACTATAACTGGAACAATACTCACACCACAACTGGAACAATACTCACACCATAACTGGAACACTACTCACACCACAACTGGAACAATACTCACATTATAACTGGAACAATACTCACATTATAACTGGAACAATACTCACACCATAACTGGAACAATACTCACACCACAACTGGAACAATACTCACACCATAACTGGAACAATACTCACACCACAACTGGAACAATACTCACACCACAACTGGAACAATACTCACACCACAACTGAATCAATACTCACACTATAACTGGAACAATACTCACACCGTAACTGGAACAATACTCACACCACAACTGGAACAATACTCACACCATAACTGGAACAATACTCACACAACAACTGGAATAATAATCACACCATAACTGGAACACTACTCACACGATAACTGGAACAATACTCACACCATAACTGGAACAATACTCACACCATAACTGGAACAATACTCACACCATAACTGGAACAATACTCACACCATAACTGGAACAATACTCACACCACAACTGGAACAATACTCACACCATAACTGGAACAATACTCACACCACAACTGGAACAATACTCACACCACAACTGAAACAATACTCACACCACAACTGGAACAATACTCACACCATAACTGGAACAATACTCACACCATAACTGGAACAATACTCACACCATTGCTGGAACAATACTCACACCATAACTGGAATACTCACACTATAACTGGAACAATACTCCCACCATAACTGGAACAATACTCACACCATAACTGGAACAATACTCACATCATAACTGGAACAATACTCACACCATAACTGGAACAACACTCACACCATAACTTGAACAATACTCACACCATAACTGGAATACTCACACCATAACTGGAACAATACTTGTGAGGGAAAAGTTTATTAGATAGAAGTTGTGGAACTATTAATGAATGGTGGTGGTAGTTTGTTGGGCAGTCTGTTGGTTCATTTAGGGTGGGTGCCTAGTTCCCGGTGGGAGGTGACGAGTGTCTCCGACCTGTGGTTAGTCACTTGACTTGTGGCTCCCATCAAATCTGCAAGTTCTCGTTCCACTCCTGTCTTGGGTTAGGTTGGTTTCAACAAGAGCTTCACTCTCGTTTAGGGTTTTAGACTCCAATTTATTGGTGCCTTGCTCTGAATTTACACAGTGTTGTCATCTTTTAATCCTCACCATTTCATTTAAAGGCCGTACGCCTATCGTGTGAGTGATTTATCGAGTGGTGTGTAGCTGCATGCTTTCTTCATTTTAGTCTTGATTATCGGCTGGGGTCATGCGGGTCATGCGGGATAAAGATAAGGGCAGCAGTATAGGTAGAGACCTTTCTACCTACACTGGTCCCCCTACCACCCAGTCAGCTACACACCACACAAGCAGCCTTCTCCCAGTTGTAACTACACCAGCGTTCATGGTGGTTCCTGACTGGCTACCTAACTGCTTCAACAGTATTTTGGTGCACAGAGGATCAGTCAACCTCTCCTCGGTAGAATATAAGCGTGTTGGGGACACTGTCTTCTGTGTCTAGTCACGACCAGCTGTAACCCCCCCCCCCTCCCTATCATCAACAAAGGCTCAGGGTTCCAAACCACAATTCAGAGCTACGTGTTCAGAACATCGGCACGGCACCATCCTACTTTATCGTGTACATATTAGCTTTGAATCATTAATTATATAGTTCATTTTTCATTTTTGCTTAAAGTAGGATTAATTTCATGTTTTATATTTACTGATTTTAATTATAATAAAATTGTTTATCTTATGTTAATAAATTTTCCATCTCTATTTCCATAAGGAGGAGCCAGCCTTATCAAATACTCTTTGAGGGTCTGATAGGTCTGTGTGAACCTTCACAATACTCACACCACAACTGGAACAATACTCACACCACAACGGGTACAATAACTACACCACAAATTGTAGTACAAACTCGTACCACAGCTGGTATAGCAAGCACATGACCCTTGGAACAACTTCCAGGCACAAGAGGCCCCCCAGGTACAATCCTTCCTTTCCCCCCGGGACAATCTCCCTGTTACAAACCCTCACTGGTGACCTGCAACAATTTATGGGGTTAAGCGAATATCATTTAATATTCAGAATGAGGTCATAACTTTACCAGCAAAGCTTGTTATTCTGGAGACGTGCGAGGAATTGCTAATGAGGTTCCATCCTTCTAATCTTAGAGCTGGTGAGGGTATCAGGCGCTGCCACGGCCGCTCACCCTCCTGCTTCCTGGTTATGAAACCTCCCTGTCTACCGCCGCATTCTTCCTGTTATGGGGCGTGTATATCGTTTTGGTCCCGGGAAGTCTCTTGTCTGATGGCCTGTCTATCGTTCGGGTCCTTGGAAGCCTCCTATCCGACGCGCTGTCTAACGCTTTGGTCCTGGGAAACCGCCTGCCTGATGCCCTGTCTATCGTCCGGGTACCTAGAACCAAAATTCACTGTCTGTACTGATGACGTTAATATCCACAGAGAGAGAGGATTATGGGGCCACCTGGAGAATCGCTAATTATGCCCAAAGGAAAACAAATCAAGCAAAGATCTACCAAATCTCCGACCAAGTCTAGAAAGCTAACCTCCCTTAAATCTAAATATAATTTACGTGTCGTAGCTACGTAACCTTTACTGTGTTTCTTGGAAAGTCGGTAAATAATTTTTTTTCAGTAGAGAGAAAAATAATGAATGAATTTTTCCCTCTTGACCTTTTCCAAAGCTGTTTGGAGGGCTCTCTCCAGAAATTTAATTGTACACAACAAACAAGTCGAAAAAGATAATAATCGTTGTACCTCACGTATTCGGTAAACAAATTCATTGTTTTCCGATGCTGTGAGTTTTTTTAAAGTGTTTCTTGGGGTTAATGATTATTTTGTGATTTGAGGAGACGAAGGTAATTTTTACCGCATTAATGAATAAGGTAATTAGCAATTGTTTTGGTAATTAAGCGAAATGATTAATCTTGTTCAGCAGCAGAGTCATTGTTCCTGATTTTTTGCCCACCTAATGACCTCCTGGTTCGCTTATTTTTGCGAGAATTTTCTGATTCCTTTATTCGAAGCGCTCTCGAGTGTGTTGTACTCTACTGCCAACACACTCACAGCAACACACTCACCAACACACCCTCCAACACATCCACCAACACACTCTAGAGCCCTCCACACATTCGAGTATTTACGAGACACAGGTGGAAGGCAATTTAAGAGACTTGTGGTGTGTTATGAGATCAACGATTATTTACTGCCCTTATAACTATAACTTTAACCTATTTACCAGGGGACGGTGTGTGTACTCACCTAATTGTGGCTGCAGGGGTCGAGACTCAGCTCCTGGCCCCGCCTCTTCACTGATCGCTACTGGGTTTTCTCCCTGCTCCATGAGCTGTATCATACCTCGTCTTAAAACTATGTATGCTTCCTGCCTCCACTACATCACTTTCTAGACTATTCCACTTTCTGACTATGGCTGAAGAAATACTTCCTAACATCCCTTTGACTCATCTCAGTCTTCAACTTCCAATTGTGACCCCTTGTTTCTGCGTCTCCTCTCTGGAACATCCTGTCTCTATCCACCTTATCTATTCCACGCAGTATTTTGTATGTCGTTATCATGTCTCCCCTAATACTCCTGTCCTCCAGTGTTGTCAGGCCGATTTTCCTTACTAAGGTATCGGAACGCTATTCTCAGCTTTGCCAGGCGCCCATATGCTGCAGCAGTTATCAGGTTGATGTGTGCTTCCGGAGACGTCCTCGGTATAATACTCACCCCAAGATTCTTTTCCTTTAGTGAGGCTTGCAGTCTTTGACCCCTCCTAGCGTGAACTCCGTCTACGGTCTTCTTTGACCTTCCCTAATCTTCATGACTTTGCACTTGGTGGGGTTAATCTCCAGGAGCCAGTTTTTGGACCAGCCTTGCAGCCTGTCCAGATCCCTTTGTAGTCCTACCTGGTCCTCACCAGTTGGAATTCTCCGCATTAGCTTCACATCGTCTGCAGACAGGGACACCTCTGAGTCTATCCCCTTCCGTCAAGTCATTCACATATACGAGAAACAGCACAGGTCCTAGAATTAACCCTTGTGGAACCCCGCTCGTCACAGGCGCCCACTCTGACGCCTCATCACGTACTATCACTCCTTGTTTCCTTCCTATCAGGTATTTTCTGATCAATTGCAGTGCCTTTCTTGTTATTCCTGCTTGCTCCTCTAGCTTTTGCGCTAATATCTTATGCGGAACTGTGACGACAGCCTTCTTACAATCCAGGAAAATGCAGTCTACCCACCCCTCTCTCCCCTGTCTTACTTTATCACCTCGTAAATCTCCAGTAGATTTGTCCAGGTTATCGTGTATAAGCTCATTCCTTTCTAGGTGCTCGACCACTCTTCTCCTGAAAATCTTCTTGACACTGGTCTGTAGTTTAACGCTGCCTGTCTCCTTTCTTAAAAATTAGGTCTACATTTGCTGTCTTCCACACCTCAGTTAGTTGCCCTGTTTCCATAGACGTGTTGAAGATTGTTGTTAGTGGTACACACAGTATCTCTGCTCCTTCTCTCAGGACGTGTGTGTGTTTATCTGCAGTTTACCCTCCCATATTGATAGCTTCTGGGGTTTATAATAAATTTTATGAGTTTCCAAGAAGAGGGAGAGATAGACAGACAGATAGACAGAGATATTTTTATATAATACTTATTGAATAATTCTCAAATTATACTCCCTGCTTTGTTCACAATAACACAAGCAAAACACAAACTCTCTCTTTATAAACTAATATTGTCATATACTGTATTATCACATATTTTATTAACATTTTACTTTTTGCAATACAATGCGGTGTCATATATTTTATTACTGTATATTGTATTAAACATCTGTTATACACTTAGGGAAACTGAACGAAGATTTATGGGTTTGAGCTGTGTGCAAGTACAACAGTGAACAAACAAGGTGAACAGAGGCAGATTGTTCACCTTGTGAAGAACAAAACGAGGGAATATTGGCGTTAGGTACCGGAACAAACCGTCATAAAGGTGTTAGGAAGTAGAACACACGGTCAGAGAGGTATTAGGTAACAGAACACAGTGACAGAGATGTTAGCTTGCAGAACACAGTGACAGAGGTGTTATGTAGCAGAACACAGTGACAGAGGTGTTAGAAAGCACAACACATAGTCACAGAGGTGTTAGGAAGTATTTATTCACTGGAATAATTCAAAAGAGGACATAGTGGACAGATTTACTCTGTTTTATTCTCATATTGTTTTCATCTTGAGATAGACATCATGTTCCAGCGTTTCTAGTTTGTAAGAACTATTTGCCAATAATTTTGTTTGACTATTTTTTTCAAAGCCAAGACTTTGAGTCAAACTCATAATCTCAACTTTATTCTCCTCATTTTATTCTATTGTAAAGCACCAAATTCGTCTTCGCAAATAGTGTGTAAAGCCAGTAAATGGCTTTCCATTCATGTACTCAAATTTCCAAAGAGTCACTAGGTTATATTGCAAGGTTAATATATCAACTTTAATATGTTTAAAATTAAAGACAAAATATATAAATCACGTCAACCCACAGATAAATCAAACATCACCATGGTAAAGATATAGTACAGTCTTGTTAAAGAGGTGAATAAGGTACATGTGCAATACTTGGGTCTCTTTATTCTCGATTGTGTAAGTTAGTCAAATGTTGCATAAGTGTCCTACCCAGAAAGTTAAGAGGCTGGCCAAGTGCTTGAGCTTAGTATCCACAAATTCTGTTGGGGAAAGACGGCCCCCTGGAGAGCGGGGCGGAGTTAACATATGAGTAACAATTTCGCCAGTCGTGGGTCGGGGAGTAATATCTCGCGTTTTTCTTGTCTCCTGGCATTAGCATGGTCTGACGGCTGTCACGGTGAGGAAGTGCAGGGCAATTATGCGTAAACTTAATAGATAAGCTGCTTGCTAGTTGGTAGTCACCCTTGTACAAGCTTCAAGCCGTCTTGTCTCATCCATCAGCGGAGCCACGGCCGTGGAGGTGCAGTTTGCATGCAGGCTGCGAGGGTGAGGCCTCCAGCCTCGGGCAGTTTCTGCCAGAGTACGGTGGAAAGATTCACAAATATTTTAACTCTGAAATAGCGTCGGGTCCCGTAATTCCACATTTTTCTCGTCCAGGTGCTTGCCACAAACATCTTCAAGAAATTGTGTGTGTTTGGGAGAAATTCCAAGACGGTGTTCACAGCCTGGAAGGTTATTATGCCATTGGTGTGTCGTGGCTACGACTCTCCTTGCTTCCCTCCAGCGTAGTTTGTCCTGTTTGTACAGTGTAGCAACTTAGGAAGACGTCGTCAGACTAAAGTACTTTAGCTACAGAGTCTAGCAGAGTCTGGTAACTGACTAATTTTTTTTCCCCATCAACAGAAAATGGAAATTGTCACTTTTTGAAGTGAGCTGATGTTCTTGCTTCATGAAGCTCTCTCTGACTTCTAAAACTTCATAATGAATAATTGCAATGATTAACGTAATTCTGAAACACAATCGTACTTTAAGTATATTTAGCCACTAGGATGCAGATCAACTGAGCCAGCATCACAGCACTGGGTTCTAGGGACGTGTCCTGCCTTAGAATTCAATAAACTTTGCTCTCACCATGAAAAAGATTTTCTCTCACGGTCAATGCATTCAGTAAAAGAAGACAAAAAAGGTTCACGCCGAAAATACTTGGTCCGATCTTTCGCTTCCACGATCTTGGCCGAGGAGCTGCAGCTTCTTTTTTACACGGTGGAATTTACACGCTGAGAGTTGTCTTACCTCAGCTTATTTCAAAGTCCGGACTTATTTATGGTATACTATCACCCTAGGATGATACATAAGACCGACTAACTCTCAGGTACCTAATTATTGTTGGGTGAAGAGGGTCATCAGGTGTAAGGAGACTAACACCCAGATACGTGTTTACTGCTAGATGAAGAGGGAGAGAAGACTGTCCATCCACTCCAGAGTGAACTGTAACAATGGTACTCTACTCCCATGTACCCGCTGGTTCACTGGACTGTAATACTTGCCTCATTTCTGTAATATAGTTATAAAGTCACAAATGAGCATAGCATTGAACGAGGCTACAGAACCACGATCATCCTGGCCATCAACATCATCCTATCATAACTCAGACCTCAGCAGCAGTGCTTCTCAGTTGTCTCATCTTTTTTCTGCCGATTTTTTTATTTCAATTCTACACCCTCGTCTTTTTTTTAATTGTTGTATTTATTCCGTTTTCTGTTTCCTCTTCTCTCAATATTTCCCTTCGTTTCAGTACTATTTTCATGGATAAATTTCAGTTTTCTTTTGTTATTTTTTTAACATTTCTTTCACGACTAGGTTTCCGCTTTCAGTTTTTTCCTGTCAATGTTTTTTTTTTGACGTACAAGATGTTGTTCTCTCTCTCGTTGTCTCAAAAAAATTTCGACGGTCTTCCTGAAATGAAATTTTCAGTGCACTAAGTTACCTGTGCTCCCTCATCAGCTGTCATGAATGATTTACTCCCCTCACTTGCTATTATTCTCCCCTCGCTTAATTCCCTTGCTTCTCTCTCTGTCTCTCTACCTACACAGCCATTGTCTCTCTCTTCTCCCTCCCTGGGCCTCTCTTCCTTTGTACCTTGTTAAGTCTTCCCTTTTGTCTCACTCCCCCACTAACGTCAGTCATTCTCCTGCCTGTCTCCATTCCCCCTCTTCCTTCTTTCCCCTCCACCCTCCCCTATCCACCAGTATTCCAAGATTTTCCAGTCTTCCTTCAAAGCACAAATATCTTTCGCTCTGCTACCATTCTACCATATTTTCTCTGTTTATTCTACGTTTGTAGAATCATCATTCTTTCTATATCTAAAAGTGGCGATTCGATGATATGTAGTTTCGTGCTGTGAAATACTGAGTGAGTTTAGCTAAAACTGTGAAAATAATGATAATAATAATAATAATAATAATAATAATAATAATAATATTATTATTATTATTATTATTATTATTATTATTATTATTATTATTATTATTATTATTATTATTATTATAGGTATTGTTATTGTTATAATTAGTGCCAGTGTGAGATGTACTTGGGCTGCCAAATTCTCAATAACGAGAAGCCTCGCTAATTAGGAAGTGTTTCCCACTGACTCGCTGAGTAATTGATAAACTGAATCTGTGATGCTACAAGAGACATGTACTGGTGGATCAAACGACTCGGGTAAGTTTATGCATGAATACAAACACGACTGCAACACACACACACACATACACACACACAACTAGGTGAGTACTAGGTGAGTACACACACACACTCTATATACAACAAACATGTCAAACATATACTCTCGCATCTCTCACTTTCCCAAGGCTATCAGCCTACTTTCAGATTTCATCCCTGAAACCATACAGCCCAGTACGGATCAACTGGACTATTGCTGTTGGTGAATCCTACTGTAAATTCTCTGCAATCCTTTGTAATCCTTTGAACATTGTACATGGTATTAACAAGCGCACACGTCTGAATGTGTGTACACACACATACACACACACACACACACACTACACACACACACACACACACACACACACACACACACACACACACACACATCTGAGGCACACATCAACCAGATAACTGCTGCAGCATATGGGCGCCTGGCAAACCGAGAATAGCGTTCCGATACCTCAGTAAGGAATCGTTCAAGACACTGTACACCGTGTACGTCAGGCCCATACTGGAGTATGCAGCACCAGTTTGGAACCCACACCTGGTCAAGCATGTCAAGAAATTAGAGAAAGTGCAAAGGTTTGCAACAAGGCTAGTTCCGGAGCTAAGGGAAATGTCCTTCGAAGAAAGGTTAAGGGAAATCGGCCTGACAACACTGGAGGACAGTAGGGTTAGGGAAGACATGATAACGACATACAAAATACTGCAAGGAATTGACAAGGTGGACAGAGACAGGATGTTCCAGAGATGGGACACAGAAACAAGGGATCACAATTGGAAGTTCAAGACTCAGATGAGTCAAAGAGATGTTAGGAAGTATTTCTTTAGTCATAGAGTTGTTAGGAAGTGGAACAGTCTGGCAAGTAATGTAGTGGATGCAGGAACCATACATAGTTTTAAGACGAGGTATGATAAAACTCATGAAGCAGGGAGAGAGAGGATCTAGTAGCGATCGGTGAAAAGGCGGGGCCAGGAGCTATGACTCGACCCCTGTAACCACAAATAGGTGAGTACAGACACACACACTAGTTAACATGTTCAGAAACAAGAGAAAGCTTCATGATTCGCTTAGATATTGGTCTCTAAACTAATAATAATTTGTAAAGTAAAGAGAGGATTTGAACCTTACAGTACTGTAAGAGAGCCGAACGAGGGGGAGATATGACCACGACGTACAAGATTCTTAGAGGACTAAATATGTCAAAGAATGCTGGAAAGAAGACCACTGAGGAGTGAAAGATACAAATGACTGAAAGAGACGTCAGGAACAACTTCTTCAGCCTGAGAGTTGTTTGAAAATGTAGTGCTCTAGATGAAGTGGTGCAAGGGGATTTTATACACAGTTTTAGGAACAAGTATGATATGTTCCCCGATGCCGGGAATGGTGTGACCGTCCGTGACCGGGAAGCAAGGACCGGGAGCTGAGCTTCAACCGCAAAAAAATACAGGGTTGCGTCAATGGAGAGAAAGAGAGACCGAGCCGCCACCATTATCGGACGGAGGATCGAGACTCCACCCACACGAGTTTAGCGCTCCCTGAGGTCAGGCTGGAACAACC
Source organism: Cherax destructor (assembly GCA_009830355.1). Classification (NCBI taxonomy): domain Eukaryota; kingdom Metazoa; phylum Arthropoda; class Malacostraca; order Decapoda; family Parastacidae; genus Cherax; species Cherax destructor. The sequence goes on along the minus strand of WNWK01002154.1, from coordinate 75,374 downwards.
AGTGTCATTATAACACAAAAAAATATATATATGAAAATCCTTTACGGCTCAGTTGTTCAGTTGCCGTTTTGTGAAGTTTGGAAAAAAATCAGTAAAAATATATTTTTTTTAAACATTAATGGACGAATTTTTAAAAGTGAGATGGATGCTTTTAATGTTTTTATGAGTTTGTTTAAGAAAGATACACGAATATGACACTTAGGTGTCATATTCGTGTTAGTGGTAGTGACACTGTGTGTGATAGTGACACTGTGTGATAGTGACACTGTGTGATAGTGACACTGTGTGATAATGACACTGTGTGTGATAGTGACACTGTGATAGTGACACAGTGTGTCAGTGACACTGTATCACTATGACACTGTGTGTGATAGTGACACTGTGTGATAGTGACACTGTGATAGTGACACTCTGATAGTGACAGTGTCAGTGACAGAGTGTGTGATAGTGACACAGTGTGTGATAGTGACTTGGACGTGCCTCGTATGGGCCAGTAAACCTGCTGCAGTGTTCTTTCTTATGTTCTTAAAACTCCCAGACGTGAACCTCGTAGAGAACCAGCTGGCTGAGACAGGCTTTAGAACATAATAAATGAGAAACACACCAGCAAGCCTTCTGGCCCATACTAGGTAAGTTCTTCTCAAACGCAAACCCTCTTACAAAAATATTTACCCAGGTGGTGGAGGAATATACTCCTTGAAGCCGTGGAAATGGTATAAAATACCGACACAATACCGAATCAAACAGATCTGTTTGTGACTCGATAAAGCCCACTGTGTGGGCGAAACGTTGTCAATAAAGGATCACATTATACTGCTTATGTGTTTATTTATCCCTTGAAACCATCAAGAATGAGTATTGTTCATGTCACAGACGGTTAAAGAACATCCTAAATAATTAGAGACGACCTATTTGGGGATTTTAGAAGTGGGCCACGTACTTTATAATGACGAACTCTGTATGTAAACAAACGGGGGGAAAAAAAGTTACATGAAATCGCTATAAAATCTTAATTAGCATTTCCTAATCAAATATCATTTAAAAGTTTAGCACTGTGTTAACACGGTGTTAACACTGTGTTAACACTATGGAAACAATCTATAATGCGATTATTATTGAAAATTTAGCTTTATGTATTATCTGAGGGGTATACACGGGTTATATATTTGACGTCGTATTAAACATTGCATAAATTAGATTAAATCAGATTAGTGGTAATAATAATAATAATAATAATAATAATAATAATAATAATAATAATAATAATAATAATAATAATAATAATAATAATAATAATAAGAATAATTCACAGCTCAGGAATACAAGAATGATAAAAAGAATAATGCAGCATTAGGTAAGATGTAAGTAGTTAGGTGACGTACTGGTGGTCAGTAGGTGACGTAGTGGTGGTTATGTGACGTAATGATCGTCAGGTGAAGTACTGGTGGTCAGGTGACACATATTGGTGGTCAGGTGACGTAATGATCGTTAGGTGACACACTGGTCGTCAGTAACCAAAACCAGACACCAGGGTCGTATTTTTACGATAGAATGAACAGTGGAAAAAAAACAAAATCTCAGTTTGAACATATGTGAAATTATGTAGTTGATTGGACTACCCTCTCTCTCTCTCTCTCTCTCTCTCTCTCTCTCTCTCTCTCTCTCTCTCTCTCTCTCTCTCTCTCTCTCTCTCTCTCTCTCTCTCTCATTTAAAAACTGCATTCTCAATTTCCCATGCATGGCTTCGACGTGTAGTAATAGACTTTTCCGCCCACCGGGGGAAGGGATCGCGCTGGAGTACGAAATGTTTCACTGTGATGCGCCAGCTGTTCAGAGGTTCATCAGACGTGTGGAGACGTTCATCAGACGTGTGGAGACGTTCATCAGACGTGTGGAGACGTTCATCAGACGTGTGTTTGCCACTGCTGAAGAGGTCAGGAGAATGAGCAGGTCGGATGGTTGTTGTACAAGGACTGACTTACTGTAGCCCACTGCCAGTGTCATCACCACCACTGCTGTCACCACTACTTTCACCACCACTGTCACCACCACCACTATCACCACCTCATACAATAACTCAATAGTGTTAATGGCTTATTACAACATTTCGTTAAAATTTTCCTCCGGACTTTATGGTCCGGAAATCAAATTAATTTTCGGTCGTTTAAGCCCAAAATTTTGGTACGTTTTACATAGTAACTGTTGCTCTGTTTTATGTTTCCACTTTATTGACACTTTCCTGAGTTTTTTGTCTCTTGAAGTAGACTCTTAAGGAGACGTGTAGGCTTCGTGGGGACTTGTAGGTTTCCTGGGGCTTGTAGGCTTCGTGGGGACTTGTAGGTTTCCTGGGGCTTGTAGGCTTCGTGGGGACTTGTAGGCTTCGTGGGAACGAAGACGAAAAACGAGAAAAAGAAGGAAAATAAACAGAGACTATCTTCCATAATGAAGGATTCACGGGAAAGAATGAGGCCAAAGGGGATGTGTGAGGCAGGTGAGGCCACAGCTGATGTGTGAGGCAGGTGAGGCCACAGCTGATGTGTGAGGCAGGTGAGGCCACAGCTGATGTGTGAGGCAGGTGAGGCCACAGCTGATGTGTGAGGCAGGTGAGGCCACAGCTGATGTGTGAGGCAGGTGAGGCCACAGCTGATGTGTGAGGCAGGTGAGGCCACAGCTGATGTGTGAGGCAGGTGAGGCCACAGCTGATGTTTGTTTACCTGTCAGCTGAGCACCTGATTGTCAGGATGTTCTCTCTCCAGGTGAAAGTACTCCTCCTTTCCTCGGATCAAACCTGTCTGATCCACCTGTCTGATCCACCTGTCTGATCCGCTTGTCTCGCCTTGGATTTTTCCCTAATCCACGAACTGAAAGGATGTAACAATGACGATTCTCTAGTCTCACAAGTTACCGTAAACTGTCTCTGTCTGCTGTCTGTATCCTGTCTGCTGTCTGTCTCCTGTCTGCTGTCTGTCTGCTGTCTGTCTCCCTCTCATTTAAAAACAGCAATATCGTTGAATTCGTTGCTTCAGAGTGGCAGCGTAAGGTTACCTCTCACTCATGTATATTTAATGCCTGGCCTCGTATACATGGGTTTACAAACAGCAATTAGCGCTTCCGTAAACGAGGTATTTGCCAGGTAATTGGTCTCTGGCCCCCAGGCACAGTGCTGGACCATGCGGAGAGCAAAGACCTGGACACCTTTGATGGTCTCTGGTCTCTGGACAGACTTTGTTCTCTAGATAGGCTATGTTCTCTGGATAGACTTTGTTCTCTGGGTAGACGTTTGGTCCCTGGAATTGTCTACGGTCCCCTGGATGGACATCAGGTCTCCAGGTCTAAGTTAGGTTAACTTAGATTAACTTACACGTAATTTAGTCTTGCTGCTAATTTAATCTAAACAAACTTAACGTAAGTCGACTGAAAGAGGCTGACCCAGGAACTAGAACTCGACCCACCTCTCCTTAATCTAGGTAATTACACGGTCCACGTTGTAGATAAATAGATGGAAAAAATGGGGAATCTTTGCAGATGAATGAAAAATTCTGAACGATTAATTAGCACAAATTCTGTGAACGATCTATTAACGCTGGGATTAATATATAATGTAGGGTGTTGGGGAGGGTGTTGGGGAGTGTTGAGGAGGGTGTTGGGGAGAGTGTTGAGGAGAGTGTTGGGGAGGGTGTTGGGGAGGGTGTTGGGAGAGTGTTGGGGAGAATGTTGGGAGGGTGTTTGGGAGAGTGTTGGGGAGGGTGTTGGGGAGAGTGTTGGGGAGGGTGTTGGGGAGGGAGTTGGGGAGAGTGTTGAGGAGGGTGTTGGGAGAGTGTTGGGGAGGGTGTTGGGGAAAATGTTGGGAGAGTGTTGGGGAGGGTTTTGGGGAGAGTGTTGGGGAGGAAGTTGGGAAGGGTGTTGGGGAGAGTGTTGGGGAGGGTGTTGGGGAGGGTGTTGGGGAGAGTGTTGGGGAGGGTGTTGGGAGTGTTGGAGAGTGTTGAGGAGGGTGTTGGGGAGGGTGTTGGGAGAGTGTTGGGGAGAGTGTTGGGAGGGTGTTGGGGAGAGTGTTGGGGAGGGTGTTGGGGAGGGTGTTGGGGAGAGTGCTGGGGAGGGTGTTGGGGAGTGTTGGGAGAGTGTTGAGGAGGGTGTTGGGGAGGGTGTTGGGAGAGTGGTGGGGAAAGTGTTGGGGAGGGTGTTGGGGAGAGTGTTGGGGAGGGTGTTGGGGAGAGTGTTGAGGAGGGTGTTGGGGAGAGTGTTGAGAAGGGTGTTGAGGAGGGTGTTGGGGAGGGTGTTGGGGAGAGTGATGGGGAGGGTGTTGGGGAGGGTGTTGGGAGAGTGTTGGGGAGGGTGTTGGGGAAAATGTTGGAGAGGATGCTGGGGAGAGTGTTGGGGAGGGTTGGAGAGGGTGTTGGGAAGGGTGTTTGAAAAGGTGTTGGGGAGAGTGTTGGGGAGGGTGTTGGGGAGAGTGCTGGGGAGGGTGTTGGGGAGAGTGTTGGATAGAGTGTTGGGGAGAGTGTTGGGGAGAGTGCTGGAGAGAGTGCTGGAGAGAGTGCTGGAGAGAGTGCTGGAGAGAGTACTGGAGAGATTATTGGAGAGAGTGCTGGAGACAGTGTTGGAGACAGTGCTGGAGACAGTGCTAGAGAGAACGCTGGAGTGTTGGTGATGGAACCACAATTATACATTAAAAAGAAATATCAAAACCATCACAAAACCAAAAACTTTTCAACCCCAAAAATTTTTATTAAAAAAAAAAAACTTTAAAAAAAAGCTTATAATTAAAACTTAATAGAAGCAGTTGATCCCATAAATAAAACTTTTATTTAGAGAATTACATTAATAATTATAAAATGTAATCTGTCCAAGTGTCTGTATATATAATTTGACTATGTAATTAATGTAATATTGAAATGATTATTTTTATGACAAATTTATTAATATTCATAATGAGTCAGTGAATATTATTATTAGTGAAATATATTGTGATGGACACTATACTGTGTGGACACTGTGGCACTATACTGTGTGTTGAGACTGTGGCACTATACTGTGTGTTGAGACTGTCGCACTATACTGTGTGGACACTGTGATACTATACTGTGTGTTGAGACTGTGGCACTATACTGTGTGTTGAGGCTGTGGCACTATATTGTGTGTGTGGACGCTGTGGCACTATGCTGTGTGTGTGGACACTGTGACATTATACTGTGTGTGGAGACTGTGGCACTATACTGTGTGTGTGGACATTGTGGCACTATACTGTGTGTGTGGACACTGGGGCACTATACTGTATGTGTGGACACTGTGGCACTATACTGTGTGTGTGGACATTGTGGCACTATACTGTGTGTGTGGACACTGTGGCACTATACTGTATGTGTGGACATTGTTGGACTATACTGTATGTGTGGATACTGTGGCACTATACTGTGTGTGTGGACACTGTGGCACTATACTGTGTCTGGAGACTGTGGCAATTTATTGTGTGTGTGGACACTGTGACACTATACTGTTTGTGTAGACACTGTGGCACTATACTGTGTATGTGGAGACTGTGGCTTTATACTGTATGTGTGGACACTGTGACACTATACTGTGTATGTGGAGACTGTGGCTTTATACTGTATGTGTGGACACTGTGACACTATACTGTGTATGTGGAGACTGTTGCATTATACTGTGTGTGGACACTGTGGCACTATACTGTGTCTGGAGACTGTGACATTATACTATGTGATTCTGATGACACCAGATAATTTACCGCCTTCACAAGTTGCTCCTTAAAGACCTTAGTAAATCTTCGTTCATTTAGCAGAATGTTTCGTGCCAGTGTTCATTTGTTGTGATTCTTAGTGCGTGTTGTTAGTAGTTGTTAGTGGTTGTTAGTGGTTGTTAGTGGTTGTTAGAGTGGGTGTGGTGGTTGTTAGAGTACTTATGGTTGTTAGAGTAGAGGTTACTGTGTTATGGCTGCCGTTCTAACTTATTTTCCGTTACCTTTTTTAACGACTCTCTTCTGATTTTCTACTTATTTATCGGTCCAGGACCTGACCGAAATGTCTCAGGTCTCGAAACGTCTCCAAACATCGGAATTTCCTTTTTAATGAGTTCTTCTAGCTATGCTAGTATCCCAGCCACGGTACTGTCGCAGCCACGGTACTGTCCCAGCCACGGTACTGTCCCAGCTACGGTACTGTCCCAGCCACGGTATTGTTGTAACCACGATACTCTCCCAGCCACGGTACTCTCCCAGCCACGGTACTCTCCCAGCCACGGTACTCTCCTAGCCACGGTACTCTCCCAGCCACGGTACTCTCCCAGCCACGGTACTGTCGCAGCCACGGTACTGTCCCAGCCACGGTACTGTCCCAGCTACAGTACGGTCCCAGCCACGGTATTGTTGTAATCACGATACTCTCCCAGCCACGGTACTCTCCCAGCCACGGTACTCTCCCAGCCACGGTACTCTCCCAGCCACGGTACTCTCCCAGCCACGGTACTGTCGCAGCCACGGTACTGTCCCAGCCACGGTACTGTCCCAGCCACGGTACTGTCCCAGCCACGGTACTGTCCCAGCCACGGTACTGTCGCAGCCACGGTACTGTCCCAGCCACGGTACGGTCCCAGCCACGGTATTGTTGTAACCACGGTACTCTCCCAGCCACGGTACTGTCCCAGCCACGGTACTGTCCCAGCCACGGTACTGTCACAGCCACGGTACTGTCGCAGCCACGGTACTGTCGCAGCCACGGTACTGTCGCAGCCACGGTACTGTCGCAGCCACGGTACTGTCGCAGCCACGGTACTGTCGCAGCCACGGAAGCGGGGCTTTTATTCCCGAGTTACATCAATAACTTGCTCACATTATTTACCTGAACTCGTGATATTTTAATCTCACCCCGCAGTAAAGAAGTCGTGTCTATTATTTTCTTATTAAATATTTTTAGTTACGATAATAAAGCTTATGCTTGTCATTTACCCTCTTATGTTATTAATCAAACGCATTTACCAACCTCTGTTCGTCTTCATTCCATCCATCATCTATTGTTAGTAAGGAAGTATTTTTTAATACCTCCCCCTTACGTTTTTGCTGTAAGTTTAAAGTCGTGAACTTCTGAAACCACGAAGCCCTCCTCCGCCTTTACCGTGCCTGAGAAGGACCTGGGAGTGATAATGACAGAGAATCTCACTTTCAAGGATCACAATGTTTCTACAACATCTGCTGGGGAAATGATGGGATGGATAACGAGAACCTTCAAATCTAATGATGCCGAGCCAATTATGATTCTTTTCAAATCACTTGTCCTCTCTAGGCTGGAGTACTGCTGTACATTGAGATATTATCAATTCATCACGTACTTTAGCTCTCTCTCTCTCTTTCTCTCTCTCTCTCTTCTCTCTGTCTCTCTGTCTCTCTCTCTCTCTCTCTCTCTCTCTCTCTCTCTCTCTCTCTCTCTCTCTTCTCTCTAATGAAATCATTTGAAATGTATTTCTTAACATTCACACATTCTCATTTCTACATCTGGAATCCCCTGGATTAGGTCGTTAGGAAGGCAGGTAACGTTTCTCGTTATTAGATAACGTAGGATCGAACTTCTACAACTGCTTGCGCAGAATGACTCCACACTGGTTCAGCGCTTCGCATGAAATTTTGTAAATCTGGAACCCATTTTTTGACATGTCTGATGTGTTTTTGTTTTAAATGTGGTATCATACGACAGTCGCATAGTTCACTTTTGGTTCTAGACGTTGTTTAAAAAAAAACTCTTTTTTCACTTGCTGGTGTAAATGTTTGTCAGTGTTACATTTCTCCCACTTTTCGATGTTCACAACTCATAAGCTAAGAGGAGAGAGGAAACTTCAGAAGACGTTTCGGTCCTTCGTGAACCATTATTAAGCTGGAAGTGTTAGAGAGAAGCGGACGAAATTATTTTTATCGCCCCTCGGCGCTGCAGCCAGAGATTTTATACAAAGTTTATAACACGGTGGATGTACACAGCTTTCATGCTCATATACCTGGAGTGAGGATGGAGTCTGAGGCGATCAGTCCCGTAGCCTTGGAAGGAGGTGCTTAGTCCGACAGTCTTAATGACTCGTCAGTCTTGGTGACTCAGCTTCAGAGGTCGTGAAGACTGGACTCAACACTTACTTCCTGAGGAGCAGAAGAAAGTTACACTTTCTGCACTCTGAAAGGGGAGTGGGAGGAGGGGATGTTACACTTTCTGCACTCTGACAGGGAAGTGGGGAAGTATGGTGCAGTTCCTGCACTCTGAAAGTAGGAGGAGGGAGGGGGAGGAATGTTACAGTTCAGAGGGTAATTAAAACTGTAATGTCTGCGCACTTTTGGCAAGACAACTGTTGAACGAATGATGGTAAATGTTTCTTTTTTTAATTGACCATTCTTCGTGGGAGACGGCCATCGTGTTGAAAATTTTTAGGATCATTATCTTCGCTTCTCCCATGACTCCTTTTGAAGTGAAATTTCCAACAATGTCTTCCTGCCTTTCTTAGTATTTTGCATGTCATGATTATATCTCCGTGTTTTGAGTTGTGCTTTTTTTCTCACGTCAAGACAAAATCTAATTCAATTTTCTGATTATGACATATTTGATGTGAATACGGTGAATTTAGCTGCCACATTATAAGGTCATTGTCCAAACTGCCGTCGTCCAGATACACACTGCCATCCTTCAGAGACACACTGCCATCCTTCAGATACACACTGCCATCCTTCAGAGACACACTGCCATCCTTCAGAGACACACTGCCATCCTTCAGAGACACACTGCCATCCTTCAGAGACACACTGCCATCCTTCAGAGACACACTGCCATCCTTCAGAGACACACTGCCATCCTTCAGAGACACACATGCCATCCTTCAGAGACACACTGCCATCCTTCAGAGACACACTGCCATCCTTCAGAAACACACTGCCATCCTTTAGAGACACACTGGGGATAAAGTGTAAAATTTCTATATAATAAATTTATTATTCTGTATTAAACTGGAAGGAAAACTTTGTAGAAATAACTGGAAAGTTTAGCAATTAGGAATTTTTATAGAACAATATTTAATTTTATGGTGTATGAGAAGAGAAGCTGAGAGTCAGTTTTATTAAGAGAGAGAGAGAGAGAGAGAGAGAGAGAGAGAGAGAGAGGAGAAGAGAGAGAAATAATAAGGAAAGATAGTAGAGAGAAGAGAAGTGAGAGTAGTAAAGAAGAGAAGAAGAGAGAGAGAGAGAGAGAGAGAGAGAGAGAGAGAGAGAAGAGAGAGAGATAGTGTGCCTGGAGAGGACTGACTCCTGGTAATTCTCACAAGAATTAATTTAAAGCTGTGTTTCTGATTAATAACATAGTGAGTGATGGTGGAGGTGTATGTTGGTGGTGATGGTGGTGGTGTATGTTGGTGGTGATGGTGATGGTGTATGTTGGTGGGGTATGTTGGTGGTGGTGGTAGTGGTGTATGTTGGTGGTGATGGTGGTGGTGTATGTTGGTGGTGTTGGTGGTGGTGGTGTATGTTGGTGGTGGTGGTGGTGGTGTATGTTGGTGGTGATGGTGGTGGTGTATGTTGGTAGTGATGGTGGTGGTGTATGTTGGTGGTGATGGTGGTGGTGTATGTTGGTGGGATATGTTGGTGGTGGTGGTGGTGGTGTATGTTGGTGGTGATGGTGGTGGTGTATGTTGGTGGTGATGGTGGTGGTGGTGGTGGTGTATGTTGGTGGTGGTGGTGGTGGTGTATGTTGGTGGTGGTGGTGGTGTATGTTGGTGGTGATGGTGGTGATTGTGGTGGTGTGTGTTGGTGGGGATGGTGGTGGTGTATGTTGGTAGTGATGGTGGTGGTGTATGTTGGTGGTGATGGTGGTGGTGTATGTTGGTGGGGTATGTTGGTGGTGGTGGTGGTGGTGTATGTTGGTGGTGATGGTGGTGGTGTATGTTGGTGGGGGTATGTTGGTGGTGATTGTGGTGGTGTATGTTGGTGGTGATGGTGGTGGTGTATGTTGTTGGGGTATGTTGGTGGTGATGGTGGTGGTGTATGTTGGTAGTGATGGTGGTGGTGTATGTTGGTGGTGATGGTGGTGGTGTATGTTGGTGGGGTATGTTGGTGGTGGTGGTGTATGTTGGTGGTGATGGTGGTGGGTATGTTGGTGGTAATGGTGGTGGTGTATGTTGGTGGTAATGGTGGTGGTGTATGTTGGTGGTAATGGTGGTGGTGTATGTTGGTGGTAATGGTGGTGGTGTATGTTGGTGGTGATGGTGGTGGTGTATGTTGGTGGTAATGGTGGTGGTGTATGTTGGTGGTTATGGTGGTGGTGTATGTTGGTGGGGTATGTTGGTGGTGATGGTGGTGGTATATGTTGGTAGTGATGGTGGTGGTGTATGTTGTTGGTGATGGTGGTGGTGTATGTTGGTGGGGTATGTTGGTGGTGGTGGTATGTTGGTGGGGTATGTTGGTGGTGATGGTGGTGGTATATGTTGGTAGTGATGGTGGTGGTGTATGTTGTTGGTGATGGTGGTGCTGTATGTTGGTGGGGTATGTTGGTGGTGGTGGTGATGGTGTATGTTGAGGTGATGGTGGTGGTGTATGTTGGTGGTGATGGTGGTGGTGTATGTTGGTGGGGTATGTTGGTGGTAGTGGTGTTGTATGTTGGTGGTGATGGTGGTGGTGTATGTTGGTGGTGATGGTGGTGGTGTATGTTGGTGGGGTATGTTGGTGGTAGTGGTGGTGTATGTTGGTGGTGATGGTGGTGGTGTATGTTGTTGGTGATGGTGGTGGTGTATGTTGGTGGTGAATGTGGTGGTGTATGTTGGTGGTGATGGTGGTGGTGTATGTTGGTGGGATATGTTGGTGGTAGTGGTGGTGTATGTTGGTGGTGATGGTGGTGGTGTATGTTGGTGGTGATGGTGGTGGTGTATGTTGGTGGTGGTGGTGGTGTATGTTGGTGGTGATGGTGTTGGTGTATGTTGGTGGGGTATGTTGGTGGTGGTGGTGGTGTATGTGGTGGTGATGGTGGTGTATGTTGGTGGGGTATGTTGGTGGTAGTGGTGGTGTATGTTGGTGGTGATGGTGGTGGTGTATGTTGGTGGTGATGGTGGTGGTGTATGTTGGTGGTGGTGGTGGTGTATGTTGGTGGTGATGGTGGTGGTGTATGTTGGTGGGGTATGTTGGTGGTGGTGGTGGTGTATGTTGTTGTTGTTGGTGGTGGTGTATGTTGGTGGTGATGGTGGTGGTGTATGTTGGTGTGGTGGTGAAACGTTTGATCTTCGCCAAGCAAAAGCATTTAATCCCAAATACACCAATTGCAGTGCGTGATTTATGACGGTTTCAAAAAAAAATCCTTTCCCCACACTCTTTCAGTAAATAGAGTATTTACAAAAATCTGGGGTACATAGACATTATTCTTGTTTACTTTCAACATTATTCATAATTACGGTCAGTTCTTCATGCTTAAGTTTTATCGAAGGTTCTAAGTCTAAGCAAAGTTTTTTTTTTTTGATCGTTTCTCACGCAAGCACACACACACACACACGTAGAAGCCCTAACAGACCACAGCAGTGCACAGGGAAAGTTAAGAAGGGAAAGCGACAGGCCACTGGGCCAAGGGATAACAGACAGTGAAGAGATTGAAGAAAGGAAAGCTGCAATGGAGGCAACTAAATCGAATCAGGGGTTACATAGGGATAGGCAGTGGGAGAATGAAAGAGAGAGATCAGTCTTTGTTTATGGGCTCCAGGAAGCTGAAGGGAAACTTATGAAGCAAGAAGACAAGGGAAGAAAATGCGATTGAAAACATCATGAAAGCAATAGGAGAAGATGACATGACCCAGCTGGCAAATTTTCTGAGAATAGGGGATTTGCAAGAGGAAGAATCCGGCCAGTCAAAGTAATTTTCAAAGCAGAATTGACTCGAAACAGGATCCTGCAGGAGAAAGCAAGACTAAGGGATATGTCAGAGTACCGGAGGGTGTATATCGACCGCGACAGAACACGAGAAGAAAGACAGAAACTGAAAGAGAGGGTACAGAGACAAAATGAGGAAAGAGGATGGACAGGAGAACCCAGACTCAGGAGGAAGCTCTAATACAACCACCTTCAGATGTTCCCAACCTGGACAACCCCAATGCAACCAAACAACCTAACCCAAAACACACATGCCATACCCAATGATTCCACCCACCTCATTACAAACTCCACCTTCACACCAACCACCCATAGTTCCCCATCAGATCTCCCACTTTCCCAACCCCAACATACCCCCCAGACTACGGTTTTAGAAAAGAAGTTAAAGGTTTGGTATACAAATGCAGATGGTATAACAAATAAATGTGAGGAGTGGCATGAAAGAATAAAGGAGACATCCCCAGACATAATAGCACTCACAGAAACGAAACTCACCAGGATGATAACAGATGCAATCTTCCCACCCGGATATCAAATCCTCAGGAAAGATAGAGGGAGCAGAGGGGAGGAGGAGTTGCACTGCTCATTAAGAACAGGTGGGGATTTGAGGAAGTGGAAGGAATGGATGGAATGGGTGAAAGGGACTACATAGTAGGAACAATTCAGTCTGAGGGCCATAAGGTGGTAATTGCTGTAATGTACAACCCGCCACAGAACTGCAGGAGGCCAAGAGAAGAATACGACGAGAGCAACAGAGCAATGGTAGACACACTAGCCGAGGTAGCCAGAAGAGCCCACATGGGGAGAGCAAAGTTACTAGTTATGGGTGATTTCAATCACAAAGAGATTGATTGGGAAAACCTAGAGCCCCATGGGGGTCCTGAATCATGGAGAGCCAAGATGATGGATGTGGTACTGGAAAACCTCATGCATCAACATGTTAGAGACACTACCAGAGAGAGAGGTGGGGATGATCCAGCAAGACTGGACCTAGTATTCACCTTGAGTAGTTCGGACATCGAGGATATCACGTATGAAAGGCCCCTTGGAGCTAGTGATCATTTGGTTCTGTGTTTTGATTATATAGTTGAGCTACAAGTGGAGAGGGGAGCAGGAATAGGAAAGGAGAAACGAAACTACAAAAGGGGGGACTACACAGGCATGAGGAACTTCCTACAAGACGTTCAGTGGGAGAGAGAATTGGCAGGAAAACCAGTAAAAGAAATGATGGAATATGTGACAACCAAATGCAAAGAGGCAGAGGAGAGGTTTGTCCCCAAGGAAACAGAAGTAATGGGAAGACCAGAACGAGTCCTTGGTTCACCCAGAGGTGTAGGGAGGCAAAAGTAAGTGTAATAGAGAATGGAAAAAGTACAGAAGACAAAGGACCCAGGAAAATAAAGAGATTAGCCGAAGAGCCAGAAACGAATATGCACAGGTAAGAGGGAGGCTCAGCGACAATATGAAAATGATATAGCATCAAAAGTCAAGTCTGACCCGAAGCTGTTGTATAGCCACATCAGGAGGAAAACAACAGTCAAGGACCAGGTAATCAGGCTGAGAAAGGAAGGTGGGGAGTTCACAATAAACGACCAAGAGGTATGTGAGGAGCTCAACATGAGATTTAAAGAAGTATTTACACAGGAGACAGGTAGGACTCCAGGAATTCAGAATAGGGAGGTATACCAACAAGTGCTGGATGAAATACACACAACCGAGGAGGAGGTGAAGAAGCTGCTATGTGAACTCGATACCTCAAAAGCGGTGGGACCAGACAACATTTCTCCTTGGGTCCTTAGAGAGGAGCAGAGATGTTGTGTGTGCCACTACACAAATCTTCAACACATCCATTGAAACTGGGCAACTACCTGAGGCGTGGAAGATGGCAAATGTAGTCCCAATTTTAAGAAAGGAGACAGACACGAGGCATTAAACTACAGACCTGTGTCACTGACGTGTATAGTATGCAAAGTCATGGAGAAGATCATCAGGAGAGAGTGGTGGAGCACCTAGAAAGACACAAGCTTATAAACGACAACCAGCACGGTTTCAGGGAAGGAAAATCCTGTGTCACAAACCTACTGGAGTTTTATGACAAGGTAACAGAAGTAAGACACGAGAGAGGGTGGATAGACTGCATTTTTTGGACTGCAAGAAGGCGTTCGACACAGTTCCTCACAAGAGGGTAATGCAAAAGCTAGAGGATCAGGCACACGTAACAGGAAAAGCACTGCAATGGATCAGAGAATATCTGACAGGGAGGCAACAACGAGTCATGGTACGTGACGAGATGTCAGAGTGGGCACCTGTGGCGAGTGGAGTTCCACAAGGGTCAGTCCTAGGACCTGTACTGTTTTGGTATATGTGAATGACATAACGGAAGGGATAGACTCAGAAGTGTCCCTGTTTGCAGATGATGTGAAGTTAATGAGAAGAATCAAATCAGTCGAGGATCAGGCAGGACTACAAAGAGACCTGGACAGGTTGCAAGCCTGGTCCAGTAACTGGCTCCTTGAATTTAACCCTGCCAAATGTAAAGTCATGAATATCGGGGAAGGGCAAAGAAGACCGCAGACAGAGTATAGTCTAGGTGGCCAAAGACTGCAAACCTCACTCAAAGAAAAAGATCTTGGGTGAGTATAATACCGAGCACATCTCCTGAGGCACACATCAATCAGATAACTGCTGCAGCATACGGGCGGCTGGCAAACCTAAGAATAGCGTTCCAATACCTCACTAAGGAATCATTCAAGACTCTGTATACCATATACGTCAGGCCCATACTGGAGTATGCAGCACCAGTTTGGAACCCACACCTGGTCAAGCACGTCAAGAAATTAGAGAAAGTGCAAAGGTTTGCAACAAGACTATTCCCAGAGCTAAGGGATTGTCCTACGAAGAAAGGTTAAGGGAAATCGGCCTGACGACACTAGAGGACAGGAGGGTTAGGGGAGACATGATAACGACATATAAAATACTGCGAGGAATAGATAAGGTGGACAGAGACAAGATGTTCCAAGAGGGGACACAGCAACAAGGGGTCACAATTGGAAGTTGAAGACTCCTATGAGTCAAAGGGATGTTAGGAAGTATTTCTTCAGTCATAGAGTTGTCAGGAAGTGGAATAGCTTAGAAAGCGACATAGTGGAGGCAGGAACCATACATAGTTTTAAGACTAGGTTTGATAAAGCTCATGGAGCAGGGAGAGAGAGGACCTAGTAGCAATCAGTGAAGAGGCGGGGCCAGGAGCTATGACTCGACCCCTGCAACCACAAATAGGTGAGTACAAATAGGTGAGTACACACACACACACCAAGGAATCAGGGGAGACGCCAAAGGGAATGGAAGGAGGGTCAGGCAACAAAGACTGGAGGAAATTAAGACGACAGTAATAAGACAAGTCAGGATTCCCCGGGAAATTAAATACAATGAGAGGCACTGACCAGACGAGATGTCAGCGAGGGCGTTACGAGAAGCAGAGAACCTGTGTCACCCCACAGCGAAGATTAATATCACATCAGTAGAACCGGAGAAGCTGGAGGAGCGATGGTAAAGAGTAGAGAGAGTTCTAATATGCAAGAGAAGCAGACCGGCGTTATGTTTTAAACTATAGACACGACTGGTGAACTAATATGGTGATTAATATTCTCTGTCTGTTTGTCTCTGTCTATCTGTCTATCTTTCTGTCTGTCTATCTGTCTCTCTCTCTCTATCTCTGTATATCTGTCTCTCTCTCTTTCTCATATGACTCGTGACTTTCTCCCACTTTTACTGTCACTCGTTATGATGTCTGTCTCTGCCTCAGGCCGTCTCTGGTGCACCCTTCTTGCCTGTCACACCTACCTGCCACACCTACCTGCCACACCTACCTGTCACACCTACCTGCCACACCTGCCTGTCACACCTGCCTACCACCTTCCCCTTCATCCCCCCCGTCACCGTCTTCAGCTGGTCTTTTCTAACCCACTGTGGCCTGGAGATGACATTATCCTCTGAAGAGTCTGCATATTTCCCAGGCTCTGACACACTGTGTGTCGTTGCTACAGCTCTGACTCCCAGCATTTTACATTTCACGATTTAATATAAAATTTAACAAACTCTAGTGAGAATGCGTTGAGGGAGATTTGTTGGCGCTGCGTGGGAGGTGGGGAAGGAGGGATTTGTTAAATGAAGTGTGAATGTTGGAGATAGAAGGGGATGAAGGTACGCTGGCACTGGCGTAAGGGATGGTTCAAAGGGGTTCAAGTTTGTCCTGGGTAGGAGTGTGGATTGATGGAAAGCTCTACAGGGAAAGAGGAAAGAGGAAAGGTTCTTGTTAGAGGAAAGACGTGTGGCTGGGGAAAGGCTTTGTGTGAGAAAGGGTTTAGAGATTAGGCTCTGAGGGAGGGTGAAAGTTTGGGTAGAATCGGGTTAGGGGAAAGATCTCATTAATGACTATCTTTACGTTAAGACATAACAATAAGATAACTAAAAACACACACACACCCAAAAAAAGCATGAAAATCATTTGGTTCAAATTCACATTAATTGTATATTTTTTAAACCAACATTAAAATTGGCAGTAGGACAGAACAGTGATTGCAAACGTAGGAACACATACGTTTAAAATAAGACTAAGCAAATAATGGAAATGAAGGGGACGAATTTACCCACAAACTGTGGGAAAAGTGCACTGTGTATCGCTCAAGACATTAATTAAAGGAAACGGTTCGCCTCGCGTTAATTCATCAAGTTCTTCTGTATTACGACTTAAGAAACTGCTCAGGGCAAAACGTTTTTCTTCTAATAAATGACTTAAACTCTGCATAAGTGTCCGTTCTCATAAGTAATGAGTAAAAATACCTTTCATAATGCAAAAACTTACCATCAAACTTGCAGAACCAGAGAGTAATTCCAACCGAAATTTCCTCAAAGTTTTCTCTTAGAGAAAAATCCCCACAAAAGTTATAGCTATAAACTCCACAAACTTCTTAACAAAATCATTATGACGAATTTTGTCATATTTATGTAAGCTCTTAGCTATTTACATTTTAGTTTTTACAGAAAATTTTATATAAAATGCGAATCTGATAGCAGCCCCTGACGTCTCCATGGACACAGACACAACCTTACAGGGTGGCCAGGAGTCCAAATAATATATCAGTGTAAAATATTACAGTGTAAAAGATTACAGCATATCAATGGCGTGTAATACTGATAATATAACGAATTAGACACATTTGCAACATCTGGGTGTTTAGTGACCTAGTCTTGGGTCATCAAGCATACGGTACTGAACACGTAAGGCTGTGGGACTGATTACCTCATTTTTGCCACTGGTTGGCGAAACGTCTACAGAATACAGATACATAGATTGTTGCACAGGTGTCTAATTCATCAGCATGTATCTTAATTTCAAAGTGCGTTAAGAAGATAGCGGGGGGGGTCTTCCGTGGGTGAGGCTATGTGGGTCGTGTTTAAAGAGGGGGGGAGGTTAATGAGGGTGGTGTTGGATGTGGGAGGGGGAGGTTTATGAGAAGAGGGGAGACTCATCTGGCAGTCTCTTACTTTAGCGGACCTGATGAAAGCCTCTAGATTTTTTTAAACTTTATTTTTTTTCCTCTTTCGGTCTGCCTGTGTCAATAGATTTTTTTAGCGTCTAGTTTTGAGTATTTTACCGTGGCGTCACGGAGCGTCACAAGGCGTCACGACGCGTTATGACGAGTTACAGAATATCAGAGGTATATTTGGCCAGGTGTCAGAATGACACACAAAAAATATCAATCCCAAACAATTCTATTTCGTTCGTAATTACGCTTGAACTGGAGGTTTTCGTTCGTAATTACGCTTGAGCTGGAGGTCTTCGTTCGTAATTACGCTTGAGCTGGAGGTCTTCGTTCGTAATTACGCTTGAGCTGGAGGTCTTCGTTCGTAATTACGCTTGAGCTGGAGGTCTTCAAATTCCCGATTTGGGAAGCCGATGGTTGAAAAATGAACTTTCCTATTAACCTTCGGAATTAGTCAGGTAGGAGGGGGGGAGGATTTTGAGAATTTTTTTTTTAATGAGTGTGACACTTTTCCCCCACAAGCATTAGCAAAAAAAAATAGTTAAAATTTTTGCTGTTATGGCGAACATAAACAAACTAGAAAAAAAATGATATTTTTATGTATTTTTTACAAGATTTCAGAGTATTTAGACTGAATTTAATTTCCTTCGCTTTTTAAAATAATTAACGAAATGGAGGGTAATTATTTTTTAAATCTGGGTAATTAACTTTATTAATTATTTCTTGAACAGATAACTCGAGAGTTAATTTATAGCTGCAGGTTTAATCAGAATTTATCACGAAGCTCTATACAGTGTTTCCTTGCAATGTTGAATTTTGCAAAAGCAACATAAGTTACGCTCTTACGGAGGAGTGCGTACATTTTTAGTGCACAAAACGTATCCTAGTGCTACCTAAATTAACCTAATGTGAACCAGCTTACTGCAGGGTAACCTAACGTCACCTAACCTAGATTAATCTAATTAATTTTGAAGAAAGGAAGAGAATTAGAATACGTGATACATTCAGGTTTGGTTTCGGAACGAGTTGTACTCTGTACAAACAACTCACAAGGCTTGTACTCTGAACAAATACTCGCAGCTGCTTGGAAATTAACGTCATGGTTATTTTAACAGAGACCAAAACTACTTTAATCCTGAAAACAGGAACAAAAATAAACCCTTAGCATATATTAACTTAAAGCTATACACCTCTCTGTGTATATCCTTTGATGCGAAGATTCTAAATGAAGTAGGAGATTACTTTAAGAGATTGAGTATAATACAATGTTTGTGTGTGTGTGTCTGTAATAAAGTAACATTTATTACTTTAGAAATGTTCAGATTAATTTCTCGGATATTGTTGATAGTTGGACTGGTCAGACAAGGGTATATTATATACGTGTGCTGTAGGTGGAAAACAGACGTGCCTCTCTTGATTTAGGCACACAGAATATATACACTGTGAGAGGTGTATGTCTGGGTATATATAGTGAGAAGTTATTTTAATCATTACTTCAGAGATTATAGTATTATTGCTAGGGAGCTCTAGATAACATGCAGCCTAAATGTGTTTTTAAACCTCACTAATAAACCTATCAATCGACTAGTAACAAGCTAACTTAATTCTCCTTTAATTAATCTTCTCGTTGATATTCAGGGATGATTTCTACTCTAATACGAGGACTAATATTTAATAAGACAGCAAAGGTGAAATAGCATTAGAAACAAATTATGATATATAATGAAATCATTCTACCATTCGTGTTCCTTCCTGGGAGGTGTATGTTGGAGTGACGGAGGACCCAGGGCTCTTAAATGTAAGTTCTCTCTTGTATAAAAGGCCGCACTGGAATTACCACAAGTGGAACACTGTTAATGAAGTTGAATGTATGGGAAGAAACTCACACTTGGTAAACTGCAAAATGCTAACAGTATTTATCTGTATGTTAATGGAATTTCACTGCACTTCCATTCTCCATGACTGGAATTTTGAGAGTAAATGTCGTTGAGAATTGATTTTCAAGAGAAGGGGCATGGTGTAGATGGTCAGCATCGGTTATGAACGGTGGGGAGTATATCATGCATGGTGGTGGGGAGGATATCACGAATGGTGGTGGGGAGTATATCATGCATGGTGGTGGGGAGGATATCACAAATGGTGGTGGGGAGGATATCACGAATGGTGGTGGGGAGGATATCATCATGGTGGTGGGGAGGATATCACGAATTTGGGGGGAGATATCAGCTGGTGGGGAGGATATCACAAATGGTGGTGGGGAGGATATCACGAATGGTGGCGGGGAGGATATCACGAATGGTGGTGGGGAGGATATCACGAATGGTGGAGAGAAGGATATCACGAATGGTGGAGAGGGAGAGGAGGATATCACGAATAGTGGTGGGGAGGATATCATGAATGGTAAAGGGGAGGATATCACGAATGGTGGTGGGGAGGGTATCAAAAATGGTGGTGGGGAGGATATTACGAATGGTGGAGGGAGGATATCACGAATGGTGGAGGGAAGATATCACGAATGGTGGAGAGGAGGATATCACGAATGGTGGGGGAGGATATCATGAATGGTGAAGGGGAGGATACCAGAATGGTGGTGGGGAGGATATCACGAAAGGTGGTGGGGAGGATATCACGAATGGTGGTGGGGAGGATATCACGAATGGTGGTGGGGAGGATATCACGAATGGTGGTGGGGAGGATATCATGAATGGTGGTGGGGAGGATATCATGAATGGTGGTGGGGAGGATATCACGAACGGTGGTGGGGAGGATATCATGAATGGTGGTGGGGAGGATATCACGAATGGTGGTGGGGAGGATATCACGAATGGTGGTGGGGAGGATATCACGAATGGTGGTGGGGAGGATATCACGAATGGTGGTGGGGAGGATATCATGAATGGTGGTGGGGAGGATATCACGAATGGTGGTGGGGAGGATATCACGAATGGTGGTGGGGAGGATATCACGAATGGTGGTGGGGAGGATATCATGAATGGTGGTGGGGAGGATATCATGAATGGGGGAAAGATATGTCATGTTACAAGGAAAAGAAGAGAATCAAATGATTTATTGTTGACTAGTGGCTTGCTAATTAAGGGAGAGATGTGAGTGGTGGAGGATGTGTGTACTCACCTAATTGTGGTTGTAGGGGTCGAGACTCAGCTCCTGGCCCCGCCTCTTCGCTGTTCGCTACTGGGTCTCTGCTCTCCCTGCTCCAAGAGCTTTATCATACCTTGTCTTAAAACTATGTATGGTTCCTGCCTCCACTACGTCGCTTTCTAGGCTATTCCACTTCCTGGCAAATCTATGACTGAAGAAATACTTCCTAACATCCCTTTGACTCATAGGAGTCTTCAACTTCCAATTGTGACCCCTTGTTTCTGTGTCCCCTCTCTGGAACATCTTGTCTCTGTCCACCTTATCTATTCCTCACAGTATTTTATATGTCGTTATCATGTCTCCCCTAACCCTCCTGTCCTCTAGTGTCGTCAGGCCGATTTCCCTTAACCTTTCTTCGTAGGACAATCCCCTTAGCTCTGGGACTAGTCTTGTTGCAAACCTCTGCACTTTCTCTAATTTCTTGACGTGCTTGACCAGGTGTGGGTTCCAAGCTGGTGCTACATACTCCAGTATGGTGTGTGTGTGTGTGTGTGTGTGTGTGTGTGTGTGTGTGTGATCGGTGGATGGTTCTCCATTCACGCCACTTAGTATTCTATACATGCGTCAGCACACTCCACACGCGTAAACACGCACCTCACATGCGTCTTCACGCACCACACACGCGTCAACGCACTACACACACACACTCCGTCATGGAACTATCGCCGACGCTGAATATTCTCCAAAAATTTACTCCCCTCACTGCTCCATTTTAAACATTTTGCGATAATAAAGTATTACGTTGTTCCTGTGTGCAGTGGTTGGTCGCTGCCTAAATTTCCAGAGTGGAGCCACAAGCCAGGCTGGGCCAGCATATTATAAGACATACTCTTAAATATATTCAATATACATATACTGTATATATATATATATATATATATATATATATATATATATATATATATATATATATATATATATATATATATTATTATATATATATATATATATATATATATATATATATATATATATATAACTATATTTTATGATTAATGATGCACACCAGAAGTGGTTAATATTATCGTCAGAGGTTAAGTGAGTAATTAGCGAGGTGAAGAGAGGCAAGCAGGATGCCTCCTGCTCGTTCTGCCTCGCTTACTCATCTTCAGCTTATATAAAATTCCGTATGTAAATTGACGTTTGACATAGCGAGCGAGCAGGTAACAGAAGGGTGGTGGAGGGAGGTAGAAGGGTGAGGGAGGGTGTATAGAATGAAGGAGGGTGAGGGCGAGTGCATTAGGGTGAAGCATGATACAGGATGATAGGGTAGGATGCGTAGCGTATTTTTGTATACACATCTCAGGACTCAGGGTGATACTATCATACGTGGTTCTACCTATTTTTAGTGATATTCCTTACATAAGTTATTTCCTCTTTCTAATGTCGTTTAATCATCAGTCCTTAAGTAAGTTCTTCAGAATGACTTCAAAAGTTCTTGTTACGTTCTCGTGTTTCTTTAAAGTCTGTATATACACCACAACATTTCAAAAAATATAATTTCAATTTTTTCTCCTGTATGTGTAGCGTTTAATGTTTTTTATAAATGACTCAAAGCAATTGTCCCTATTTGATGGAAATGGCGTCGGTATGTATCAAAAATATAAAGAGGTAAAAGTAAGGATACACAATTTTGGTTTACATTACATAGTCTCTCTGTGATATTGCCAAAAAGGGCACAAATTTGGCTGCAAATATTGGTCATACACGGACAGGGATCAATTTCCTGGTCACTCATGTGTGAAGAATTCTCATTTTGCACGGCAGTTCACGACGGTCGCAGATTTCCCGTTCTCTGAAAAACCCTTTTGTGGCAGTCTTTGTCAAGAGTGATTGAAGTTTGCGTCAGAAAAATAATAAAAAAAAAAAGTCTGAGGCGTTTCGGCAGGTTTCACCCCTATTTACAAGTGTTTAGTTTTAGATTCAGTTTTGGGTTTATCTTGAATGGGCAAGTTGCGTAAGTAAGAGCGACCTCACGTACACTTAAATTTTCTTGCAACAAGATGGCAGTAAACAGGTGATAATCACAATATCACAATTCACAGTGATTGCTCTGCATTAAGTTTACCTATATTGCAAGTAGCGTCCCTGACAGCGGCTTTATAAAAGTTTTTCATGAATTGTTCCAAGTTCGGCATTGTGACTTTTTTCATTCTTCATTCTTCTTTCAATTAAACTGTGATTTTGTAATTCATTTTTGTCCAACACAGTGAGTGAAAGTTCAACGACAGCAGTATCCCCGGCTTCAGCAGTATCCCCGGCTTCAGCAGTATCCCCGGCTTCAGCAGTATCCCCGGCTTCAGCAGTATCCCCGGCTTCAGCAGTATCCCCGGCTTCAGCAGTATCCCCGGCTTCAGCAGTATCCCCGGCTTCAGCAGTATCCCCGGCTTCAGCAGTATCCCGGCTTCAGCAGTATCCCCGGCTTCAGCAGTATCCCCGGCTTCAGCAGTATCCCCGGCTTCAGCAGTATCCCCGGCTTCAGCAGTATCCCCGGCTTCAGCAGTATCCCTGGCGACAGCAGTATCCCCGGCTTCAGCAGTATCCCCGACTCGCAGTATCCCCGGCTTCAGCGTACCCCGGCTTCAGCATATCCCCGGCTTCAGCAGTATACCGGCTTCAGCAGGTATCCCCGGCTTCAGCAGTATCCTCGGCTTCAGCAGTATCCCGGTGTCAGCAGTACCCCGGTCATTTTTTTTTTATCCCCGGCGACAGCAGTATCCCCGGCTTCAGCAGTATCCCCGGCTTCAGCAGTATCCCCGGCTTCAGCAGTATCCCCGGCTTCAGCAGTATCCCCGGCGACAGCAGTATCCCCTGACTTCAGCAGTATCCCCGACTTCAGCAGTATCCCCGGCTTCAGCAGTATCCCCGGCTTCAGCAGTATCCCGGCTTCAGCAGTATCCCCGGCTTCAGCAGTATCCCGGCGACAGCAGTATCCCCGGCTTCAGCAGTATCCCCGGCTTCAGCTATCCCCGGCTTCAGCAGTATCCCCGACTTCAGCAGTATCCCCGGCTTCAGCAGTATCCCCGGCTTCAGCAGTATCCCCGGCTTCAGCAGTATCCCCGGCTTCAGCAGTATCCCCGGCTTCAGCAGTATCCCCGGCTTCAGCAGTATCCCCGGCTTCAGCAGTATCCCCGGCTTCAGCAGTATCCCCGGCTTCAGCAGTATCCCTGGCTTCAGCAGTATCCCCGGCTTCAAGTGTCAAGCCGGGGATACACAACAACGAAAACCTCTGCTATAAAACATGTTTCGATCAAAACGAAGATTAAGGTCACCGGGCAAAACATCGTGTATGGCATAGGCATGATCTCCATTAAGTGACTTTAGTGTAAAGTGTCGAACCAGTGACTACCTTTTATAATTATTAATAAATTATTTAGAACCTATTGGTTTACCGTAGCACTAAATAAAAGGCCCTTTGAGTATCACTTATTGGCTGCTTTCACATGTTGATATATGTCGGTGGTGAAGTGTGAATAACGTTCAAATAAAGCCTCTGGTAGGCGAAACGTCTCTCAAATAAAGAGAGCCAGATGTTTCACACGTCATATTCATCAACTGGTCAATATTATAGAGCTTTGATGTAAACACACTAGCCCAGACACCCTCTCCCAAGCACACCCCCATAAAGCAAGGGCATTATCTTACCCGCGTAAGTCATAAAACAATCTTGAGACAGTCCTTCCCGAGATGTCATTAAATCACCTTGAGTACCCAAGAAACTTCCCTCTGACAACATGACGCATCACTCACCATTTCATAAGCTATCTAAGAATCTTCAAGGAACACACAACTGTACCTACACTTAAATATACCTGTCATCTCATTCTCTCTCATATCTAGTAAAGAGGACCTCAGTCATACCTCGAATTACATAGACTACTATTCTTCCAAGTCAGTCTCCATATCATTTTCCCCTCTCGTACTTAACGTAAAAGGAAATGTTACGCAGAATATAAATAGAATTATTTTGTTAATGTTCGTCAACATTGTAAATTGTTTTATATACATGTTGTTTATTTTGGTGTCGGAATGTAGTGGGTAATGATGGTTAATTGCTGAAATATGAGTAGATGTGGCGCATCGATTGGGAGGAGTGAGGGTTGGGGTGAGGCACAGTGCCATACTGGGGCACCAGGGGGTAGCTGCCTGGAGAGGCAGATGGGACGGGAAGACAGAAAGGACGGGAGGTGCCAGAGGACGGGAGGTGCCAGAGGATGGGAGGAGATGAATGGAGGGAAAGTGCCAGAAAACGTGAGGGGGTAAGACAGGGAGGGAGCTGCTAGGGAAGGCAGGCTGGGAGGGATGTACCAGGAAGGCAGGGAGGGAGGTGTCAGGGAAGGCAGGCAGTGAGGGAGATGCCAGAGAAGGCAGGGAGGGAGGTAGGTGCCAGGGAAGGCAGGCAGGGAGGGAGGTGCCAGGGAAGGCAGGCAAGGAGGGGGGGATGTGCCAGGGAAGGCAGGGATTGAGGGAGGTGACAGGAAAGGCAATCAGGGACGGAAGTGTCAGGGAAGGCAGGGATTGAGGGAGGTGAAAGGAAAGGCAAGCAGGGACGGAGGTGCCAGGGAAGGCAGGCAAGGAGGGAGGGATGTTCCAGGGAAGTAGGGAGGGAGGTGCCAGGGAAGGCAGACAGGGAGGGAGGTGCCAGGGAAGGCAGGCTGGGAGGGAGGCGCCAGGGAAGGCAGGCAAGGAGGGAGGGATGTTCCAGGGAAGTAGGGAGGGAGGTGCCAGGGAAGGCAGACAGGGAGGGAGGTGCCAGGTTTGCATGCTGACTGACAGATGCTGCGGGAAGATGATGCTGATATGTTCCCTAAAAAGATCAGTGGTGCCAAAACTTACACAGAATATTGCAAAAATGTTTACTCTCCCACACTGTGTGTGTGTGTGTGTGTGTGTGTGTGTGTGTGTGTTTTTGTGTGTAGCGGAGGGTGTTGTGGCGCTGGTGTTGTTTTTGTGTTCCAAAATTCGTGAAAATACACGAGGTGAAATACAAGTAACATGCGAGTAGCTGGCCACAGTGCCAGTGAGTGCCACACTTTTTGGCATCCTCCTGTTTTTATGATGCGTCGCGTCCTGAATTCCCAAAAGAGGAGAAGGAAGAGAGAGAAGGTAGAAAGGAAGATTGAAGAGGAAAGATGGGGAGGTGGAAGAGAAAACTGAAAGAGAAACTAGGAGGAGGAGGATGAGGAGAAGAAGGAGGAGGAGGAGAAGGAGGAGGAGGAGAAGAAGGAGGAGGAGGAGAGAAGGAAGTAAAAACAGCGTAAGGAGACTGAGATCTCTCAATATTTTATTTAACTGAAAGCCCTAAACCCGTAGGGGGATCACATAGAGCCTGAATGGAAGTGAGAGGTAATCAGGTAATCAGGTTTGATCCAAGGAAGAATAGATCTTATTCCTTGGATCAGGAACCCCCCTCACTGGAGCCTCCGGAAGAAGGCTACTACACACGCTTAGAAGCATCAGCACTACAACTGGAGGACTCAGGTTCGAACCCTGGGCGAGTGAAGAGGCTGGGCATATTTGCCTGCATCTACTGACCCTTGTTCACCTAGCAGTAAATAGGTTAATACCTCTCCTGGGTTAATACCTGTACTTGGTTAATACCTCTCCTGGATTAATACCTCTCCTGGGTTAATACATCTGGATTATTACCTCTCCTGGGTTAATGCCTGTCCTAGGTTAATACCACTCCTGGGATAATATCTCTCCTGGATTAATACCTCTCCTGGGTTAATACCTCTCCTGGATTAATACCTCTCCTGGATTAATACCTCTCCTGGATTAATACCTCTCCTGGGTTAATACCTGTCCTAGGTTAATACCTCTCGTGGGTTAATATCTCTCCTGGA
This sequence comes from Cherax destructor, assembly GCA_009830355.1. Taxonomy (NCBI): domain Eukaryota; kingdom Metazoa; phylum Arthropoda; class Malacostraca; order Decapoda; family Parastacidae; genus Cherax; species Cherax destructor. The sequence continues at coordinate 48,942 of WNWK01002154.1, read as the reverse complement.
TTAATGCCTCTCCTTGCTTAATACCTCTTCTGGATTAATAAATATCCTGGGTTAATATCTATCCTAGGTTAATACCTCTCCTGGAATAATACCTCTCCTGGGTTATTACCTGTCCTAGGTTAATACCTCTCCCGGGTTAATACCTGTCCTAGGTTTATACCTCTCCTGGGTTAATACCCGTCCTAGGTTAATACCTCTCCTGGGTTAATACCTCTCCTGGGTTAATATCACTCCTGGATTAATACCTCATCTGGGTTAATACCTCTCCTGGGTTAATCTGAATAAAGCCTTCATTTACTGGTTTCACAATATACATTCACTCACAAGTTACAAGGTACATTCACTCACTGGCTACGGAGAGTACATTCACTCACTGGGTACGGAGAGTACATTCACTCACTGGGTACGGAGAGTACATTCATCATTGGGTACGGAGAGTACATTCATCATTGGGTACGGAGAGTACATTCACTCACTGGGTACGGAGAGTACATTCACTCACTGGTAACAAGGTACAAAGTGCCTGATAAGTACAATGAGTGTCAAGACGGCACTATTACCATATTTATTTCCTCTTAAAATCTTGTCATGCTTGAAGTAAGAGAGAGGAACATATAAAGTAAGTGTCGTGTTTGTGGCGAGTCTCAGGTGCCTGACGACCCCGCCTGGTCGTGGTTGTTATAGCTGTCTAAGGTAGCTGAGATGTCCTCCAGGTTTTAGTAGATCACTGAGGGAGGCTGACATGTCCTCCAGGTTAGAGCAGATCACTGAGGAAGGCTGACATGTCCTCCAGGTTAGAGCAGATCACTGAGGGAGGCTGAGTCGTCTGCCGCAACATCTTGCGGGTCAGGTTAAATATTCAAAAGCTTTTTTTTTTTAACCTCATCAGGAAATTGAAAGGAGTAATTCCGTGCTTGATAAAGGGGCGTCACGCCCTGCAAATATTCAATTTAATAGCGACGTCAACCCCTCCTCCCCAAAAAAAAACTCGTGTGACCTTTTTATATGCAATTTAGGAGATCAACCATACTCCCGTGGATGGCATTTCACCCAAACTTCCCTGTGGATGACAGCTCACCCGTTATGGATGAGAGCTCACAGCTTCCCCTCATCCTGGAGAGTAACTCATCCTTCCTTCCTCACTAATTATTAAGAGTGCAGTAAGGTGAGATATGTATGTTGAAAACCATATACAATAAGAACAAGTGTAAGAGTAAGACGCCTGTGCATTGGAACCTTTCGCCTACATAGTAGACTTCTTCAGACAGCTCCTTCGTGTCTTCCTTCCTTCCTTCCTTCTTTCCTTCCCTCTTCTGTACACACACACACACACACTCACTGCTCTTCCAGCATTCCCTTGGCTAAACTGACATCAGGTGAGGCTCGTATCACCTACCCAGGGAAGTGACCTCTGGTACCCATCTACTCAAGGAAGTGACCTCTGGAATCCACCTACCCAGGGAAGTGACCTCTGGTACCCACCTACCCAGGGGAAGTGGCCTCAAGTACCTACCTACCCATGGAAGTGATCTCTAGTACCCACCTGCCCAGGGAAGTGACCTCTGGCCCCCACCTACCCAGAGGAAGTGACCTCTGGTACCCACATGCCCAGGAAAGTGATCTATCGTACCCACCTACCCAGGGAAGTGATCTCTAGTACCCACCTGCCCACGGAAGTGACCTCTAATACCCACCTACCCAGGGGAAGGGACCTCTGGTACCCATCTACCCAGGGAAGTGATATCTCGTACCCACCTACCCAGGGAAATGACCTCTAGTACCCACCTGCCCAGGGAAGTGACCTCTAGTACCCACCTGCCCAGGGAAGACAGCTATAATCGTTACTAACAGCTAGTGGGTTGACGTAGTGGGTTTAAATCCTATCGACTACACAAGGCTCATTAATTTACATAACATCTGTACACCACCAATAGTACTCTAATTCCTCTGAGTACTAAAATGATCTCTCAGCATAAACACTGAGAGATACACATCTCCATGTATATACCCTGAGAAATATTCCTCATTTCTCACCGGAACTATAACATATATAAAAAAAATACGCAAGTGGGAATTTCAATTACATTTTTTTTTCTTTTTTATTGCAAATCTTTTGATTCCCATCGTTTGGTGTATAATATATATACATGGTGTGTGTGTGTATGATGCAGGAGGCACTGTTTGTATTTCTACATGAGGCTACATTTCTTATCTACACTTCGATTATGTAGGTAAGACGCGCATGCGGTAACTAGAACGGTTAATAGACGTTTCGCCCATTGTTGCGAAAGTGTCTTGCTTATTTGACGCTCTTCGAAACGGTGACTAACATCGACATGTAAGAAACATGCTGTAGCTAAACAGTTATTAGATGTTTCGCTCAAAAAGTGCCATCATCAACCTAATGAATGGATTGATTATTCGCCTAGAATGCGAAACGTCGCCTAGAACGCGAAACGTGTCCTGAGGAGTGTCCTAGCTACCGTGTGTGTGACTGACACAGCTCTTGGGAAGTAATAAAGAAGAGTTCAACTCTTTATTACCCAAGGGAGATGAGTAATATAAATTGCTACAGTAAACAGCAGTTTCGTGGGTTTTTGGTGTTCATCTTCAGTCTCGTTAATTGAGGTCTTGCAGAGTGAGTTATTGAAAGCGAACACCTCATACATTATTCAAAATACAGGTGTATAACTGTAACACTGACAGGTGTGGGGTGTGGTGACACAGATGTACACATGTAACACTGACAGGTGTGGGGTGTGTGGTGATACAGATGTACACATGTAACACTGACAGGTGTGTGGTGATACAGATGTACACATGTAACACTGACAGGTGTGTGGTGATACAGATGTACACATGTAACACTGACAGGTGTGGGGTGTGGTGATACAGATGTACACATGTAACACTGACAGGTGTGTGGTGATACAGATGTACACATGTAACACTGACAGGTGTGGGTGAGAGGATACAGATGGATAACAGTAACACTGATAGGTATGGGCGTGAAGACACAGTACACAGTATACACCAAACAGTACACAACACACAGTACACAATACACAGTACACAATACACAGTACACAATACACAGTGCACAGTACTCATTACACAGTAAACAGTACACAACACACAGTACACAATACACAGTACACAATACGAAGTACACAATACAGAGTGCACAGTACTCGGTACACAGTACACAACACACAGTACACAATACACTGTACACAATACGAAGTACAGATACAGAGTGCACAGTACACAGTACACAATACACGATACACAGTACACAATACACAGTACACAATACACAGTACACAATACACAGTACACAATACGAAGTACACAATGCAGAGTGCATAGCACTCAGTACACAGCACTCAATACACAGTACACAATACGAAGTACACAATACAGAGTGCATAGTACTCAGTACACAGCACACAATACACAGTTTACAGTACACAGTACAGTCAGCTATATTACAAAGCTCCTTTATAAAGGGCGATTGTTCCCGTAACTGCCTTGGAAATTTATCCCAAATTTGACCACCGCCTGACACAGACATTTTGCAATTGAATTTTCAAAAAAATGGCCCTATGCTAGAGGAGCTCTGAAGGAGAACTGCTTATACAGCAGCAAGTTTTCATTGTGGAAAATTTTAGCTCAGGTTCAAACCTTATCAAGCTTTACATTGAGGCTTTTTCACGTTTTATTCCAGGAAGGGGAAGATTAGGCCCAATTCCTTGGATCAAGAGCCCTCCACCTGCATCAAGATCCCTCCATCTGCATCAAGATCCCTCCAACTGCATCAAGAACCCTCCACCTGCATTAAGATCCCTCCATCTGCATGAACAATCCTTCACCTGACCTGCATCAAGAGCCCTCCACCGGCATCAAGGTCCCTCCACCTGCATCAAGATCAACCCTCGTTGAAGGGATTATAGTAAATATTTTTCTAGGGCAAAGATAACTAATTTTTCCTCTCCCACTGCCTGCCACTGCTGTTAGAGATGTATATTACGGCAGACGATTTCTCTCTCCTTTCCCCACTCTTCCTCCCCATCTTTCCTCCCCACCATTCCTCCCCACCTTCCCATCACCTCTCCGCCTTTCTCCCCTGCTCTTACTCTCTCCCTTCTTCCCTCCCTCTCCACCTACTCCCTCTCTCTCCATCATCTCCCTTCCCCACCATCTTCCTACTGGCAGCTGGTGTGAAACATGGAGATTTATACACCATGTGGTCCACTGTGTGTCTTGCTTCTTCCAGACACTGCAGCAACACCGGGTGATCTCGGGGTCTCCTACCAGTAGCAGCACTGTATGACCCACTGTTGTCTTGATCTCCGTGGGTCTCCTACCAATGTAGCAGCACTGTATAACCCACTGTTGTCTACCAGCCTCTGCAGATGTCCAAACTAAAACTCACTATTACCAAGAACAAAAATGCATTCCTCTTTCCCTCACTGTTTGCTGGAATTTACGTTTTTCCACTTATATATAATACTGAGCAGCGGCATTGTGTCTCGTCTGTCTAACATCTTCTCAAGGCTCCTTGTGTCGAGGTACCGTGTGTCTGTCGTCCTCCCAAGGCTCCTTGTGTCGAGGTACCGTGTGTCTGACGTCCTCCCAAGGCTCCTTGTGTTGAGGTACCGTGTGTCTGACGTCCTCCCAAGGCTCCTTGTGTTGAAGTACCGTGTGTCTAACGTCCTCCCAAGGCTCCTTGTGTTGAGGTACCATGTGTCTGACGTCCTCCCAAGGCTCTTTGTGTTGAGGTACCATGTGTCTGACGTCCTCCCAAGGCTCCTTGTGTTGAGGTACCGTGTGTCTGACGTCCTCCCAAGGCTCCTTGTGTTGAGGTACCGTGTGTCTGACGTCCTCCCAAGGCTCCTTGTGTTCAGGGATCCATGACAATTGTCTCCTTTACATAATTGTGATTTTTGTGAAGGAAGCCTTTTACACTTTCTTAATTTTAATTATAACATAAACAGTACAATTGAACACGTACTGTGTTAAATCTGTTCTTACATGCTACTATACGCTTTATTACGTAAAGCATCATAGGATGCTGTGCAGATGTTTATCCCAGATGAATGTCAACTTTAGCACACCTGTGAGACATTTTTTTTTATCATACAATCAAGTAACCAATTTATTTTTATAAATTCCGAAAGACTGTGGTACCCGTGTAGTCCTCAAATGTCTTTCTCCTACACACAGGTCAAATCTTTCTCCTTACATACTATGCAAATCTTTCTCTAGCACACTGAGCATATATTTTTCCTGCATGCGGAGCAGATCTTTCTCCTATAAACCAAGCAGGTGTTTCTCCCACGCAGATCTCTGCACATAGATCAAATCTTTCTCCTACACACATGTGAAATATTTCTCTTTCACTTGGAGTGGATCTTTCTCCTAACCAATCTTGGTGCTTCACACGGAGCTCATCTCAACATTCCCCACTCCTCGAGTATCATTCGTAACATTCGTTCAACACTATTAGCATTTTAATCCCAAGACTTAGAAACTATAAATGGAAATCTGAATACGAGAGAATGATTCAATATTCAGCAGTGAGATTCCAAGCGATGGAAAGAAGTCTAGTTATCAGGCAGTGCAGTTGCTGGAAGCCAGTCTGACACTGTGAGAACTTGGCAGCAGTCTGGCTGTGCTGGAACTTGGCAGCAGTCTGGCTGTACTGGAACTTGGAAGCAGTCTGACTGTGCTGGAACTTGGAAGCAGTCTGACTGTGCTGGAACTTGGCAGCAGTCTGGCTGTACTGGAACTTGGCAGCAGTCTGGCTGTACTGGAACTTGGCAGCAGTCTCGCTATGCTGGAACTTGGCAGCAGTCTGGCTGTGCTGGAACTTGGAAGCAGTCTGGCTGTGCTGGAACTTGGAAGCAGTCTGGCTGTACTGGAACTTGGCAGCAGTCTGGCTGTGCAGGAACTTGCCAGCAGTCTGGCTGTGCTGGAACTTGGCAGCAGTCTGGCTGTACTGGAACTTGGCAGCAGTCTGGCTGTGCTGGAACTTGGCAGCAGTCTGGCTGTACTGGAACTTGGAAGCAGTCTAGCTGTGCTGGAACTTGGCAGCAGTCTGGCTGTGCTGGAACTTGGCAGCAGTCTGGCTGTGCTGGAACTCAGCAGTCTGGCTGTGCTGAACAGAAGCAGTCTGGCTGTGCAGGAACTTGGAAGCAGTCTAGCTGTGCTGGAACTTGGCAGCAGTCTGGCTGTACTGGAACTTGGAAGCAGTCTGGCTGTACTGGAACTTGGAAGCAGTCTGGCTGTACTGGAACTTGGCAGCAGTCTGGCTGTGCTGGAACTTGGCAGCAGTCTAGCTGTGCTGGAACTTGGAAGCAGTCTGACTGTGCTGGAACTTGGAAGCAGTCTAGCTGTGTAGGAACTTGGCAGCAGTCTGGCTGTGCTGGAACTTGGATGCAGTCTGGCTGTGCTGGAACTTGGAAGCAGTCTGGCTGTACTGGAACTTGGAAGCAGTCTGGCTGTGCAGGAACTTGGAAGCAGTCTAGCTGTGCTGGAACTTGGCAGCAGTCTGGCTGTACTGGAACTTGGAAGCAGTCTGGCTGTGCAAGAACTTGGAAGCAGTCTGGCTGTGCTGGAACTTGGCAGCAGTCTGGCTGTGCAGGAACTTGGCAGCAGTCTGGCTGTGCTGGAACTTGGAAGCAGTCTGGCTGTGCTGGAACTTGGAAGCAGTCTGGCTGTGCTGGAACTTGGCAGCAGTCTGGCTGTGCTGGAACTTGGAAGCAGTCTAGCTGTGCTGGAACTTGGCAGCAGTCTGGCTGTACTGGAACTTGGCAGCAGTCTGGCTGCGTAGGAACTTGGAAGCAGTCTGGCTGTGCTGGAACTTGGAAGCAGTCTGGCTGTGCAGGAACTTGGCAGCAGTCTGGCTGTACTGGAACTTGGCAGCATTCTGGCTGTGTAGGAACTTGGCAGCAGTCTGGCTGTGCTGGAACTTGGAAGCAGTCTGGCTGTGCTGGAACTTGGCAGCAGTCTGGCTGTGCTGGAACTTGGCAGCAGTCTGGCTGTGCTGGAACTTGGCAGCAGTCTGGCTGTGCAGGAACTTGGAAGCAGTCTAGCTGTGCTGGAACTTGGCAGCAGTCTGGCTGTGCTGGAACTTGGCAGCAGTCTGGCTGTGCTGGAACTTGGCAGCAGTCTGGCTGTGCTGGAACTTGGAAGCAGTCTGGCTGTGTAGGAACTTGGAAGCAGTCTGTCTGTGCTGGAACTTGGCAGAAGTCTGGCTGTGCTGGAACTTGGCAGCAGTCTGTCTGTGCAGGAACTTACATTATGGAAGTAATATATTATCGCAAGTGCGTCTCCTAGCAGATGTAATATTCCCAGGGAACTGCAGCTAATAAGCATCTATGAATACGTTATGTCTCGTGTGCCCCCAGCATCATCATAGCCTCTCTAGGTTCCAATATGTCATGACGCAATGCTCAAGGTACAATACTCATCATGCTACAATACTAATCAAGGTACAATAATAACCACGATGGTACAATACTTTAGGCACATTCTTCGTTAACTGTGTTTTCGGGTTTGTATTTGTCCGTAATAAACGACAAACAGATTATTTTCCCCTTCATTATTTATTTACCTAAATCTCGAATAATCATTTATCAATCATAATTTGCGTTTCGTAATTTCTGATTTTGAAGGGAAAACTTGTATTAAATTGAGGATATTTAATATATGCCATGAATAGAAATGAGCCTTGGATTAGCTATTTTACAATGGAAATCTTTCTTCAACATAGATAAGCTTCGAAACATGTTTTGAATACAAAGACTTGTAGTTTTCCCGAAGGTCTTTTAAGTCGTATATTTCCGGATGTTATTATCTCCCGGAGTGGAGAGTGTGTCTATTATTGGTGTTTCTCACATCTTATGCATCGAAATTTTAGAATAAAATAGTAGTGGCAGTGCTATGATTTTTTTTTTATTAAAAGCCACAAGACTTGGGCAGCAGCAGCAGCAGCGGTATTAGTAGCAGCAGCAGCATTGGTAGTAATAGTAGCAGCAGCAGTGGTAGTAACAGTAGCAGCAGCAGTGGTAGTAACAGTAGCAGCAGCAGCATCCATCTTAAATAAGTCTCAGTCGTCAGCATCCTCTGTGTGAAGTGATCTCTGCCGAAAGCAATTCTCTTAAGCTGTCTGAGATCTTAGTCTCGAGGCTGTTCTGGAGATCTTAGTCTCGAGGCTGTTCTGTTCGGAGAGGAAGGATCAACTCATGACAGAATTATGCAGTGTTCAGATATGTCATCCTTATAACCAAGGCATCCAGAGTGAGTAATCCAACTTACTCTAGAAAGACTGTTCATCCATTTACATCACAGCTGCCTACAAGGCGGTCCTGAAGTTCATTACTCTCATGTCAATGAGGCGAGAACCTGGGAGGAAACAGATAACTAACTAATAAAGCTCCTATAACCCATTATATAACCGCATATAACATAATGTATATGTTATTGAATAGCTATCCACACATCATCACACATCCTCGCTCAACTAGTGTCACTCGTCGCTGAGAAACATCCCGACACATCCTGGGTTATCTAGCTATCTCTTCCCCTCTCCCACCTCCCGTCTACCAAATTTATTCACCCCATGTTGGAGGGTGGGGTGACTGGACTCTTGTACTTAAAATACACCCTGTACTGATAGTCACTACACCCTCTCCCCGTACTGACACACACTACACCCTATTTCTTAGGTAACTAGACATAAGGGCAAGAAACACATAATATTTCTGCTACAAATATTCATCAGCTGCCCACGCACCGGTATTCTTACCAATAATATATAAAAACTAAAAATGTTATGTTAAAAATTCCCAGAAATGAAAGAACGGACATTGTATCCGCTAAATTCAGGGTTCGTGTGCATGCATGGGCTGTCTGCGTAGTTATATGACAGCATGTCTGTACATAGCTGCATGTCTATTTATGCATGTATGTTGATTTAGATTTTGCCCCCGAAGCTGCTAGTTTATTGTGCACCTCGTATCTGTACAATGGACGGTAGCGGCTAGTTTATTGTGCACCTCGTATCCAGTGGTAGTTGGTAGCCAGCTGTGTTGTTAGTGGTAGCTGGTAGCCAGCTGTGTTGTTTGTGGTAGCTGGTAGCCAGCTGTGTTGTTAGTGGTAGCTGACAGCCAGCTGTGTTGTTAGTGGTAACTGGTAGCCAGCTATGTTTTTAGTGGTAACTGGCAGCCAGCTATGTTGTTAGTTTTCAACAATAGTAAGTTAGGTAGTCAGAGGTTGTTAAGTTATTAGGTTAGTTGTTCTTAACAAATGCGAAGGTTATTGTTTGTTGACACTAAAGTGTACGTTCTAATGGATTTTGTTTGGGATTTCCTTGTAACTGATGCCAGCTGTGCCCGTAATAACCCCAAGAACGTAAATACGAGCATTGTTATTGTTGTGGTTGTGGTTGTGGTGATTGTTGTAGTGGCTATGGTGGTGGTGGTTATTGTTCTGGTGGTGAATGAGGCGGTTGTAGTTGTGGTGACGGTTGTGGTGGTTGTATTTGTGGTTGTGGTTGTTGTGGTGGATGTTGTGTTGGTTGTTGTGGTTGTATTACTTAGTCTTTTGCTGCTGTTACTATTTTTTTATCAATTTTAATCTTACTACTATTACTATTACCACTAAGACTACTGCTACTATTGTTACTATTACTACTACTACTATTACTACTGTACTGCTGCTATTGATGGTACTACTACTACTACTAATAATAATAATAATAATAATAATAGCATTATTAATACAATTTTTTTAAATAAATATTAAAATGAATAATTATAAAAATATTAAAAAAATATTAATGCCAATAAACATAAAAGTGAATTATAGAACAGTATAATTATACAACAGAATAATTATACAACAGTATAATTAAAGAGCAGTTTAATAGGTGATGACAACAACGGCAGTGAGTCTCAGAGTAAATATAATTTTTGCTCTGATCTCTTTTTTACATATGAGAGAGCATAATTTTTCTTGGAAGAGTCGTACGACTATGTTAATGTAGTCTTAATGAGCGCGTATTGTTCTCCTGACGGCTGGTGTAATTGGTATGCGACTGCTCTCAACTTTAGCTCAGCTGCAATGATGCTTTAATTATTAACAATTATTAAAAATGTTTTCTTTTTCCATGGGAATGACGCTACTTCTGCTGGCTTGCTTTGGAGTATTGTTTGGTGTCGTGTTTGGAGTCGTGATTGGTGTCGTATTTGGTGTTTTAACCCGTCGACAAGCAAGAGTTGGGGGGATATGTTAGTGTTTGGTGCTGTTTTGCTTGCTTGGTTTGCAACGCTGACTACAGCGTCAGTCGGTGGCTACAAGAACCGGCTTGTTACAGTGTGGGGAGAAAGCATAGCAGGGTTCTGGTGGCAGAGGCCTGGTCACAGACCTGGCCACGGGGGCGTTGACCCCTGGAATTCTCTCCACGTAAACTCCAGAGTGGGAGAGCCAGAGAGAGAGGCAAGTGCTTGGTGTAGTGATGGTGGTGGTGGGGGAAATTACACTTTTTGCCACTTTTTAATTATGAGTGGCAAGGGCAAAAAATATAAGAGTATAATAACGTGACCCGAGGCTGGAGAGGACACAACCATCACACTGGGCTGTGATGGTTGAGAAATGTGGTAAAGTTTGCTTTGTCGTTTTGGGGAATGTTGGAAAGTGTAGCTGTCTGTTGTGGCAATACTAGAATATGTCGTAATGTGTGGTGTTTGTGCTGGTGAGTGAAGTGTTCTGTGGTGGTAACATTGGAAAGTATGGAACTCTGGGGTTATCATGTTGGGAAGTGTGGTACTCTCTACCTGACAGCATCCAGCACAACATATCATCTGGTTCACAAGACCATCATCTCTGCCGCAGCGGGACACCTTGATCCTTCTCCTTCTTCATGTAAAGCTTCGCATCCTTCTCTCAAGATGTTGTGTCCAGGCTTCTCCACCTTCGTACTCCAGAAGGAGGTTCAAGTTCCCTCACATTTGCCAAGACAGCCAAAATTATTCAATCATTTCACTAGTGCTCGAGTACATTTAGTCTGTAATCAGTCTTGACTTGTATCACTCACGAGATGAACTTCTGGTATAATTAGTTAATAAACTATGATACTCTTTACCAGTTTTTACTGTTGTAGACGATGTAATATTATGTTTTGACGTCAGACGCAGACAGACAAAAAAAGACAGAGAAGCTGAACAAACAGACGTGCTTATAGCCACACACTCCTGATTGTGTGGATTATAAGAAACTGGGCAGATTTTTCCACGAGTTTGGGGGAAGGAGTCTTTAAGATAGGCGGAAGGTAAACAAACCCAAGTGAAAATAGCCCAGAAACATGTAATGTTACCTAGTGTGTAGACTTAGCTGAGATTTAAATGACGAGAGGGTCTCTTATCGTAGCTGCCTTCTCGTTGAGGCTGTCATCTTATGGGTTTGGCAGTGTGGCACTCTAGAAAAGCTTTTGAATGGTCTTTCCTACATAGTTGATCAACTTGCAAAAAAGGCATTTAACAGGAAGAGGATCATTAAGGTTGCATGCAATCTTTACACCGCTGATCAAGGCACTAAAATTGCATATATAATGAGATATACTCCCGGGAAGTGTACAAATGGGATATCATTGAGCATATATATATTTTTTTTTTTTTTTTAACACATCGGCCGATTCCCACCAAGGCAGGGTGGCCCGAAAAAGAAAAACTTTCATCATCATTCACTCCATCACTGTCTTGCCAGAAGGGTGCTTTACACTACAGTTATAAAACTGCAACATTTACACCCCTCCTTCAGAGTGCCGGCACTGTACTTCCCATCTCCAGAACTCAAGTCCGGCCTGCCGGTTTCCCTGAATCCCTTCATAAATGTTACTTTGCTCACACTCCAACAGCACGTCAAGTATTAAAAACCATATGCCTCCATTCACTCCTATCAAATACGCTCACACATGCTTGCTGGAAATCCAAGCCCCTCGCACACAAAACTTCCTTTACCCCCTCCCTCCAACCTTTCCTAGGCCGACCCCTACCCCGCCTTCCCTCCACTACAGATTTATACACTCTCGAAGTCACTCTGTCTCGTTCCATTCTCTCTACATGTCCAAACCACCTCAACAACCCCTCCTCAGCTCTCTGGACAATCGTTTTGGTAATCCCGCACCTCCTCCTAATTTCCAAACTCCGAATTCTCTGCATTATATTCACACCACACATTGACCTCAGACATGACATCTCCACTGCCTCCAGCCTTCTCCTCGTTGCAACATTCATCACCCATGCTTCACACCCATATAAGAGCGTTGGTATAACTATACTCTCATACATTCCCCTCTTTACTTCCATGGACAAGGTTCTTTGTCTCCACAGACTCCGAAGTGCTCCACTCACCCTTTTCCCCTCATCAATTCTATGATTCACCTCATCCTTCATAGACCCATCCGCCGACATGTCCACTCCCAAATATCTGAATACATTCACCTCCTCCATACTCTCTCCCTCCAATCTGATATCCAATCTTTCGTCACCTATTCTTTTTGTTATCCTCATCACCTTACTCTTTCCTATATTCACTTTCAATTTTCTTCTTTTACACACCCTACCAAATTCATCCACCAACCTCTGCAGCTTCTCTTCAGAATCTCCCAAAAGCACAGTGTCATCAGCAAAAAGCAACTGTGACAACTCCCACTTTGTATTTGCTTCTTTATCTTTTAGCCCAACACCTCTTGCCAAGACCCTCGCATTCACTTCTCTTACAACCCCATCTATAAATATATTGAACAACCACGGTGACATCACACATCCTTGTCTAAGGCCCACTTTTACTGGGAAATAGTCCCTTCCCTCCTACACACTCTAACCTGAGCCTCACTATCCTCATAAAAACTCTTCACTGCTTTCAGTAACCTTCCTCCTATTCCATACACCTGCAACATCTGCCACATTGCCCCCCTATCTACCCTATCATACGCCTTTTCCAAATCCATAAATGCCACAAAAACATCTTTACCCTTATCCAAATACTGTTCACCTATATGTTTCACTGTAAACACTTGGTCTACACACCCCCTACCTTTCCTAAAGCCCCTTGTTCATCTGCTATCCTGCTTTCTGTTTTACTCTTAATTCTTTCAATAATAACTCTACCATACACTTTACCAGGTACACTCAACAGACTTATTCCCCTATAATTTTTGCACTCTCTTTGTCCCCTTTGCCTTTATACAAAGGAACAATACACGCTCTCTGCCAATCCCTAGGTACCTTACCCTCTTCCATACATTTATTAAATAATAGCACCAACCACTCCAAAATTATATCCCCACCTGCTTTTAACATTTATATCTTTATCCCATCAATCCCAGCTGCCTTACCCCTTTCATTCTACCCACTGCCTCACGAACTTCCCTACACCCACAACTGGCTCTTCCACACTCCTACAAGATGTTATTCCTCCTTGCCCTACACACGAAATCACAGCTTCCCTGTCTTCATCAACATTTAACAAATCCTCAAAATATTCTCTCCATCTTCCGATACCTCTAACTCTCCATTTAATAACTCTCCTCTCCTATTTTTAACTGTCAAATCCATTTGTTCTCTAGGCTTCCTCAACTTATTAATCTCATTCCAAAACTTTTTCTTATTTTCAACAAAATTTGCTGATAACATCTCACCCACTCTCTCATCTGCTCTCTTTTTACATTGCTTCACCACTCTTTTAACCTCTCTTTTCTCTCCATATACTCTTCCCTCCTTGCATCACTTCTACTTTGTAAAAACCTCTCATATGCTAACTTTTTCTCCCTTACTACTCTCTTTACATCATCCTTCCACCAATCGCTCCTCTTCCCTCCGCACCCACTCGCCTGTAACCACAAACTTCTGCTGAACACTCTAACACTACATTTTTAAATCTACCCCATACATTTTCGACCCCATTGCCTACACTCTCACTAGCCCATCTATCCTCCAATAGTTGTTTATATCTTACCTAACTGCCTCCTCTTTTAGTTTATAAACCTTCACCTCTCTTTTACTTATATATATATATATATATATATATATATATATATATATATATATATATATATATATATATATATATATATATGATAATATATATATATATATATATATATATATATATATATATATATATATATATATATATATATATATATATATAAGTTTTCCTGTCGCATTGATAAAGCCACTGATTGGCGAAACATTACTGAATATGAACGTTGCTTTCAGAAAAACACATCAGCTCCTAAAATTTGAATTCGATCGTAGGAAGCATTCTCCAGTTATCACAGATTTCTTGGATTAGAAATTGTATATAAAAAAAGAGTATATTGACAAATAAACACTAATGCAGTACAATGCGATCCTTTATTGAATAGGTTTCGCCCAAATAGTGGGCTTTATCAAGCCGTGTTGGTATTTAATACCATTTATTTCCATATTGATAAATTTGTCAATATACTCAGTATATTCAATGTGTAAGGAAGCGCTAAACCATAAAGATCACATGGCTTCCGAAGAATACGAGGCGATCAGGTTTGTAGAATGAGTCACTTGTGCAATATTTGGGAATCCTTAATGATGAAACGTTTCGCCAGCCACTGGCTTCTTCAGTCCTATGCAGAGAAGAGCATTCAAAGATGACGAGAATAAGGTAATCAGTCCCTCAGCCTGGAGTCGATTTCTTCCGTCCATCAGACAAGTGTCTTAGTCTTCAACTTGCCGGTTTTCTTAACCATTACGTCACACTCAGGTTTGATCCGAGTAAGGGGACGGTATCCCCAGGTCCTTGAATCAAGAATCCATCACTAGCATCATGGCTGCCCTCCTTCGAGGGGTCTCAACAGTGTTGACGTACGATGCTCATTTGTCTAAGGGAGCGATGCTCACGCTGTGGCTTCTATCCCCCTCAGGCTGTGACAGACATGTTTCTGTGGACAGACATCTTCTTGTGAACAGACATCTTCCTGTGGACAGACATCTTCTTGTGAACAGACATCTTCCTGTGGACAGACATCTTCCTGTGGACAGACATCTTCCTGTGAACAGACATCTTCGTGTGGACAGACATGGCTCTCAGTCATACCTCACCAAGGAGCGTCTGTTCACACCTGAATGTTGTCTCTGCATCGTCACGAAGCAGATAAATGAGAGTTCCATTCAACTCCCTACACAGCTTTAAGAGTAGGTATGAGAGAGTCCAAGTTGTCTCCAGGAGCTCTCATATACTGATTAATTTACTGAACTAAGAGGCGGGGCCGGGAGCCGAAGCTCGATCCCAGTAAATGCAATTCGATGAGTGCACACACACACACACACACACACACACACACACACACACACACACACACACACACACACACACATACACACACACACACACACACACAACACACACACACACACACACACACACACACACACACACACACACACACACACACACACTATTGCAAACCGCAGTGTTTTCTTATATCCTTTCTGAAGTTAAATTTATCCAGCTGAAATGTATTGTCGCGAGTCCTGTCATGTTTTAGATATGTTCCCTTCATTTTGTTTTCGTTATCTCTCTTTCTTTCTCTCTCTCTCTCTCTCTCTCTCTCTCTCTCTCTCTCTCTCTCTCTCTCTCTCTCTCTCTCTCTCTTCTCTCGCGTATTCGGCAAGGATGTTCTTTGCTGAATTAGCATAATTAACACGACTATGATATAAGAATCCTTGTAAAAAATGTGATAAAATTTATTATGGTCAAAACGGAAAAAGTCTTGAACTAAAACTGCAACAACATAAATAAAACATGAGAACTGCACATGAGTTTAAAACTCTGGTTTTTTTTTTCATTTGAGAGATTTTAACCATCCAATTGATTTTCAAAAAGCCTAGAAAGTTGCATCAAGCAGGTCTATAGTTGAGAGAAATATAATTGAATCAAGCTTCATAAAAATAGTTTTGATTTTCATATAAATATTCGTTTAGAATTATATAAATTACATTCATTTATAATTTAAGCTAGTTAACAAGTCCTTGTCCATTTCAACTGCATCATATGCAGGATATTGACAGTGAGGTGATATCTTATAAGCCTTCTCCTCTTCAATTATTTTTACAGTTCCTTGATAATGTGAGAAATCACGAAAGCGCTTGGAAGTTCACTATTTTTTCAGTGGTTGTTTTGCATGTTGTGATATAACTTGTTTACTGGGATCTGGCTGAGGGGCAAAATTACTATGTATTTTGGTACAGAGTGTGCAGGTTCGAGTCCTGTCGTGAACTGAGAGATAATATATACTATAATGACAATATATTTATATATAATCATGATTTATCCAAAGAGGAGGGATGGCTCTAATTTCTTGGATCAAGAGCCGTTCACCAACATCAGGGTATTCTCCCCCCCCCCCTCTTGAAGGGCATTTCCAGTTGCAGATTCCACTCTGGTGTAAAATTGCTGCAACATTTATTATGGATTATTCAATTCCTTCTGCCTGGAGTAATATTCTTTTTCTTGCTTTAGAGCGTGGCACGTGGCCATGGAGGTGGTGGCCATGTAGGTGGTGGCCATGTAGGTGGTGACCATGTAGGTGGTGGCACAGTGCTTACCACCTTTGAGTGAGAAGCTTTTGTCCATTGATCGACATCCCCTGTGAAGCTGTGAGAAAGAGAGAGAGAGAGAGAGAGAGAGAGAGAGAGAGAGAGAGAGAACACGGTGTTAACTGTAGATTAAAATTTATTCGCCCCAGACAGTCAGTACTGTATGTGAATAACAAAAAAGGCACAATACCGTGACAGGAACAATACACACACAACCCGCACATATAAAAGGGAGGAGCTTACGACGACGTTTCGGCCCGACTTGGACCGGTATGTGGTACGTCCCTACACTCAGATGTATATATATATATATATATATATATATATATATATATATATTCTGGGAGAACCTCGAGTTTTCCCTGAGGTACCTTTATTGTTTTCTCTGTGGATGAGGGTCCCCAGTAAAGTTCTAGAGGTGGTACCTAAATATATATATACAGTGGACCCTCGGTTTTCGTTCACCTCCAAACTCGAACAATTATGTAAGTGTATTTTCGTAAGTGCTTTTGTAAGTGTATTTTTGGGGGTCTGAAATGACTAATCTAATTTACATTTGTCCTTATGGGAAGAAATTCGTTCGGTAACGGCACTCAAACAGAATTCTGGAAAGAATTTTCAACGAAAATCGAGGGTCCACTGTAAATGTGTGTGTGTGTGTGTGTTACCATTTTGTCCTAGGCACATGTCGATTAGACACTAGGCCTGTTGTATGTATGTGTGTGTGTAACGAAACACTTCGAAATGTTTCGGCCCCGCCGGGAAGTGAACCCGGGCCCTCCGTGTGTGTGTGTGTGTGTGTGTGTGTGTGTGTGTGTGTGTGTGTGTTTATAATATCTTCAGTTTTACAATGACTTCATATCTCCTGAAGCCAACACAACGATTAATATCACATGAATTCAACAAATCGATTAATAAAAGAGGAAGCCCCAAGTTATATCCTTTCTCGATTATCCTGAAGGAAGAATTGGCTGAAAGGTCAGAGGGGAAACAGGACATAAGACAGATGGAAAATTAAAACTAGCAGCAAGAGATGACAGAGGAGGTAGAACAGGAGGAAAACTGGAGCATGTGTAGAAGTTGTAGGAGGAAGAAGAGGAAGAGGAGCAGAGAAGGAACAAGAGAAGAGGAACAGTAGAAGAAAATCATGAGGAGGAACAGGAGAAAGATTAGGATGATCAGGTGCAGTAGCAGCAGAGAAGAGAAAGCAGAAGAGGAGGAAACGAAGGGAGGAAAAATTTTAATGGGCTAAATTTACCCTAGCAAATGGTGCAGTGTGACTCTCCTTCCTCTCTCCCTGATGCACTGCTGCAGTTGCAATGTTGAGACCTCGGTCATAGACCTATATGTAACTGGCTTATATCTTATGAAAGTGGGAGGATTTACATTACCTGAAATTCCATAATAAAATACTGTAACGCGTCAAATAGTAAACGAGGTTCGAGACAGAGGTCTAGCTATCGTGGATTTACGTACCAGGCGCCGTCCCACAGATTCGCACGAATTCTCATGCTTGTACACCGGGATGTACATGCTGGAATTATATACAAGTGGAATTATATACTCGTTGGTATATCTAATTCTACCAGAGAATTTAATACTTCCTTAGGTAAATTATTGCAGTTATAGGTTATAGACAGCTGGTGTCAGAGTCACTGTATTATTCATGGCATAATTAAGCTGGTGTTGGGTATTACATTACATGTATTTATTTTAAAACTCTACGACTTTGTCACAGTGGGATTTTCCCTTAGCACACTTGGGATAAGAAGCTTTACGATAAATGCTGTTAAAAAATCTTATTATTTTCGTAACATATTTATTCTAGATTTGCTTTATTCCGTTCGAGTATAGTGTATAAATTGGTAATCAGTACATTGGAGGTGCGTGTAAAATAATAATAGTGGACCGATGATTTTTCCAGCGAGGACCGAACCTTGGTCTCCATTTCATCTGTAGATTCACGTTCGTCGTTAATTATGATGTATCTAAGAAAATGTGAAATTTCGTCTTGTTCATAAACGAGGCAGCAAATTACTCAACTAACAGTGTAGGGACAAAGCAAAACACAGCAGAGTTCATGTATTCCACCACCAGATATATATATATATATATATATATATATATATATATATATATATATATATATATATATATATATATATATATATATATATTAGGGGTCGTCCTCGAAAAGGTTGGAGGGAGAGGGTAAAGGAGGTTTTGTGGGCGAGGGCTTGGACTTCCAGCAAGCATGTGTGAGCGTGTTAGATAGGAGTGAATGGAGACGAATTGTTTTGGGACCTGACGAGCTGTTGGAGTGTGAGCAGGGTAATATTTTGTGAAGGGATTCAGGAAATCAGTTAATTGATTTAGTTGGACTTGAGTCCTGGAAATGGGAAGTACAATGCCTGCACTTTGAAGGAGGGGTCTGGGATAGTGACAGCTGGGAGGGACTATTCTCAGCTGTCGTATCTGACGCCTCTGCAAAGACAGTGATTATGTATGAGTGTGTTGAAAGTGTTGAATGATGGTGAAAGTATTTTCTTTTGGGGGATTTTCTTTCTTTTTGAGTCACCCTGCCTCGGTGGGAGACGGCCGACTTGTTGAAAAATAAAATAAAATAAATAAATAAATATATATATATATATATATATATATATATATATATATATATATATATATATATATATATATATATATATATATGCTAGGAATTCGCAAGAGCAGGCGAAATATTCACAAACACTGATCTCTGGCCGACGGATACTCGAACCTACGAACCTCATGACAAGGTACGCAGTGCTTTACCGACCGTACCACACTGGTCCAATACCTTGGCATCCAGCTTTCGCTAGACGTTATTCCAAGGCAGCCAGCTTTCAGGCAGGAAGGCTTACAGCTTTTCATCTCATCCCTGCATGCATCGACACAACTAGAGATTTTTACAATGCTAGGAATTCGCAAGAGCAGGCGAAATAATAGTGTTTGTGAATATTTCGCCTGCTCTTGCGAATTCCTAGCATTGTAAAAATCTCTAGTTGTGTCGATGCATGCAGGGATGAGATGAAAGCTGTAAGCCTTCCTGCCTGAAAGCTGGCTGCTTGGAATAACGTCTAGCAAGCTGGATGCCAAGGTATTGGACCAGTGTGGTACGGTCGGTAAAGCACTGCGACCTTGTCATGAGTTCGAGGTTCGAGTCTCCGTCGGCCAGAGATCAGTGTTTGTGAATATATATATATATATATATATATATATATATATATATATATATATATATATATATATATATATACTATATACTATATATATTTGTGTGTGTTTTAAGTATACATATCAGACTTTTTAATAAATTTCCAGGAATAAATACATAAAATATAAATATTGATATATATATTAATATATAATATATATATATATATATATATATATATATATATATATATATATATATATATATATATATATATATATAATATCAATGTCCGCCTCAAGAGGCGGGACATTGTTCGTAGTCGTATCCTGGCCTGCCGCAGTTTGGTAAATGATTCAAAACAACTTGTTTCGTGGTTTCATTGATATATATATATATATATATATATATATATATATATATATATATATATATATATATATATATATATATATATATATATATATATATATATATATATATATATTATATTAGAAGTAATTTATAGCATATACAGCGAGTATTTGCACCAAGGAAATTACGATAAAGAGACAGGGTGAGAGTTGTCTTCGACCAGAGTACATAGCAGTGGACCCCGACTGCTGTACTCTGGTCGGGAGGGGATGCCTACATGGGCGAGTGACTCTTCCCGTGCCACAAGCGTCTGATGTACATGTACTTCATTAACTGCTTTGAGAATTATTCATTTTAATCCAGGATATCAGAAATAAAATACAAGACCTCTTGCTTTATTTCAGTGGAGTTTGACCGTCTGCGTGTGCAGGCACAACTAGCTAGCTTGACTGGGTCGTCAGTGACTGAAACCAGGGTCTGATTGGTTGACGGTCGCGCTAAGAGGTGAGGTGAGGAGCCAGTAACTCTCTTATGTATCCACCAAGTTTTAAGTGTTCTGTTTTCTTCCCTAAGGTTCCTGGATGCTCCTGTATCCTTCGACGTCCTCCTGTAGTTCTGACGGTCAGCTGTTCCGGGAATCCTCCAGGGGTTGCAGCCGGTCGAAGTAAATATTCAGTTATCGTTGGAACATCCGTCATCGCTACTTATTTATTCACTGTGGTTATGACCTCTGGCATTCTGGAGGAGAATTTTAAGTTAACGTCGTGCAAGGTAGGAATTATATCTAATTAAGTGGTTATTTGTTCTGTATCTCCACAAGGTCAAGCTAAACTAGTTAAAACTATCGTGTGTAAATTGTCCTTTTATGTTCCTATCTAAGTGGCCATTTAATGCTATAATATAAATAAAAAGAATTATTTAAGAATTTATTTTCATTATTAAGGGAATTTGTTCGTAGATGATTATTACATTGGATCAGATGTTCATTCTGGAGCAGTTAGGAAGGGGAAATATCTCCGGTGTATTTGTAAATTTATTTGTAAGAGGTAATCATTTATGTTTGATTTTTTTAAAGGTATAATTTTTAAGGGATAAATAAAGGTGTAACTGCAACCCTTTCATTTGTAAAAACAGCAAGTTAAGTAATTAAAGGAACTTGTGTGTTAAAAGTTTTAGTTACCCAAACAATTCTCTCAGTAATTAGACAACTCATTAGCAACTTTTAAATAAACTCTCTTCGTATTTATATTTAATGGTGTTGATAATTATGATGCTAATAATAATATTTATCATGGTAATATTAATCATTATAATCACACATTTATAACTGTTTGGGTCACTGCACGATTCGAGAAAGGTGACCGGGTATCCCATAAGCCCAGCCAACTCTACCTTAATGCACACGAAAGGAATAGTACAGACTGCGGCATAAAGTTTTAATGCGGTTAAATCACACACACACACACACACACACACAGAGTGGTCAGGAAGTGGAATAGTTTGGGAAGTGACGTAGTGGAGGTATGATAAAGTTCATGGCGCAGGGAGGGTGACCCAGTAGCGGCCAGTGAAGAGGCTTGGCCAGGAGCTATGACTCAACCAATGCAACCACAACGAGGTGAGTACAACTAGGTGAGTACACACACACACACACACACCAATTTGGAGTTATCACAACACGATTCTTAATCTGCAACCTTGTATGTTTACAAAATGAATTTCCTTTAGACTGAGCTTGGCACTCTGAGCCACGGGGAGAATTGTAAGTCGCTGAGAGAGGGAGCGAGTGAGAGGGGGTGAGGGAGAGGAAGCGAGCAAGAGGAAGCGAGTGAGAGGAAGCAAATGACTTGCCTTGCCTCACGAAGCAAGCATCGTTCGCCAGACAAGTCATAACTAGGTCGTTAGGAATACAATTTCTGGAGCGCAGTTGGTCCCAAGATTCTCTCTCTCTCTTTTGACGCTTAACGCCCATTTTCAAAATATATTTTTCGCTAATGAATTTTCTTCCTGCTTTAAGACGGGTGTTCCACCTCAACCAGCTGGAAATGAAGTGGTGGTAATGGAGGAGATTTTGGTTGTACAACCTTGATGAGGGTCACTGAACGACGCTCTGAGGTCCGGATTTCGTGAGTGAATTCTTCTTGTCTGTGTTCCAGTTCTCGTTGTCACAGTGCTCCAGTTCTCGTTGTTTCTGTGTTCCAGTTCACGTTGTTTCTGTGTTACAGTTCTCGTTGTTTCTGTGTTCCAGTTCTCGTTGTTTCTGTGTTCCAGTTCTCGTTGTTTCTGTGTTCCAGTTCTCGTTGTTTCTGTGTTCCAGTTCTCGTTGTTTCTGTGTTCCGGTTCTCGTTGTTTCTGTGTTCCAGTTCTCGTTGTTTCTGTGTTCCAGTTCTCGTTGTTTCTGTGTTCCGGTTCTTGTTGCCACAGTGCTTTAGTTTTTCTTGTCACAGTGCTCCAGTGTTTGTTGTCACAGTGCTCCAGTGTTTGTTGTCACAGTGCTCCAGTGTTTGTTGTCACAGTGCTCCAGAGTTTGTTGTCACAGTGTTCCAGTGTTTGTTGTCACAGTGATCCAGTGTTTGTCACAGTGCACCAGTGTTTGTTGTCACAGTGTTCCAGTGTTTGTTGTCACAGTGCTCCAGTGTTTGTTGTCACAGTGCTCCACTGTTTGTTGTCACAGTGCTCCAGTGTTTGTTGTCACAGTGCTCCAGTGTTTGTCACAGTGCTCCAGTGTTTGTTGTCACAGTGCTCCAGTGTTTGTTGTCACAGTGCTCCAGTGTTTGTTGTCACAGTGCTCCAGTGTTTGTTGTCACAGTGCTCCAGTGTTTGTTGTCACAGTGCTCCAGTCTGTCTCTGTTTCTTCCTCCAAACCAGAAAATGTTCTCAGTGTTTGTGAAAACGATACCCGAGAGGTCTCTCCAGTGTCTCTTGTTAGGACTTGCTGTTAATAGGAAGTAGTCTCTCTCTCTCTCTCTCTCTCTCTCTCTCTCTCTCTCTCTCTCTCTCTCTCTCTCTCTCTCTCTCTCTTTCCACTGTGTGTGTGTATGTGTGTGTGTGTCTGTGTCAATCTGTCTGTTTTTGTCTCTCTGTGTCTGTGTGTTTCTCTCTGCCTCTGTGTTTCTCTCTGTCTCTTTGTCTGGTGGGGTATTGTAAGTAGCAAAAGAATTTGTGGTTTATATCTCTAATCAATTCTCTTTTCCAAGAATTTTTTCTCTCTCAGAATTACGTGGTTAATTCTCAACTCTCGTTGTGGTTAATAAGAAAATTGGTGCACTGAATTGGGTAGTTTTATTGCCGAAAAGCTTCGCCTGTCCAGCAGGCGTCTTCAGTCAAATACAGAGGCGATTTGTTTTTACTGGAAGAAAGTGGAAGTGGATGGAAAGTTCATTTATAGGGATTCAGTCCCGGAGCCCTGAAGAGTTAACAGGTGTTCAGGTCCCTTAGCCTTGATTGAAGGTGTTCAGTCACTCTCTCATAGCTGGAGGAGGTAGAGGGTGGGGAGAGAACCTTTCGTTACACCGCCTGGGGTCATAACACACCTACAGGCTACGGGAAACTAATTGAAATCTTACATTGCGGGAGTACAGTCAAGATATGCAGAGGCCATCTTGCCTGCGGTGTTAGTGTCGAATTCGCTACCACCGTAAACTTGGTGTTTATTGGGGCTGTCTGAACTCTACGCCACGGTAAAGCAAGCGCTTATTGGAGTTTACTGAACTTTACGCTTTAGCGATAGTATTAAACGTAGCTGCAGTCATGCTAAGATAGCAGAGAATACCACTGCGGATGTCATAGTGGCGGATATTGCATTACGGAGGTAACACAGTGTTATGAGACAGATTATGAGTCACTCTCTCTCTGTCTCTGTTTCTGTCTGTCTGTCTCTGTTTCTCTCTCTCTCTCTCTCTCTCTCTCTCTCTCTCTCTCTCTCTCTCTCTCTCTCTCTCTCTCTCTCTCTCTCTCTCTCTCTCTCTCTCTCTCTCTCTCACGGCTCTCTCAAGTTCTTTGAAACTTTAATCTAGTGTTTGATGCGTTTTCTACCCACGAACACCTCTTATACTCGTTCCGACTCGGCAATCTTGTGCGTGATGTTTCTTTCACACACACAGGGCCAGGAGCTGTGACTCGACCCCTGCAACCACAACTAGGTGAGTACACACACACCCTTCTCAGGTCTCTTCCCCGTCAGTAAACTCAGGCAGTGAATATTTTACTGACTCTCACACTCCTCTCTATGGTTCCTCTCTATGGTGATTGGCACGTCGTGGTACTTCAGGAAAACAGCGAAAAGTTGTTCATTCGTAAAGCCTGACGCTGTTCTTCATCTCAGCCGCTTGTACTTTATTAACCGTGGGTTGACTGGCACGGTATATTGCTTGTACTTTATTAACCGTGGGTTGACTGGCACGGTATATTGCTTGTACTTTATTAACCGTGGGTTGACTGGCACGGTATATTGCTACGTTGTAACTGAAAGTGCAGTCTCGTCTGACTTCGTTGACAAGGTCAAGACTGATAGATTAATTACTCTTATATTTCCTATAATTAAAGCGTACTTGGTCTCTTCCACGTCTTCCGCTTCTTCCACGTCTTCCGCTTCTTCCACGTCTTCCGCTTCTTCCACGTCTTCCGCTTCTTCCACGTCCTCCGCTTCTTCCACGTCTTCCGCTTCTTCCACGTCTTCCGCTTCTTCCACGTCTTCCGCTTCTTCCACGTCTTCCGCTTCTTCCACGTCTTCCGCTTCTTCCACGTCTTCCGCTTCTTCCACGTCTTCCGCCTCTTCCACGTCTTCCGCTTCTTGTCCTTCCAATTGTTTTCCTGGTCAGTGTTCTGGTGCTTTGCCGACCGTCACTCCAGCTCCTGTTTTTTTACCAGATGCTGGACCTGATACCTCCAGTGACTCCATCTGCTGCCTCCAGTGACTCCATCTGCTGCCTCCGGTGACTCCATCTGGTGCCTCCGGTGACTCCATCTGCTGCCTCCGGTGACTCCATCTGCTGCCTCCGGTGACTCCATCTGCTGCCTCCGGTGACTCCATCTGCTGCCTCCGGTGACTCCATCTGCTGCCTCCGGTGACTCCATCTACTGTCGCTATCTTCCACTGACAGTAAAATTCATGGCCACAGCATTATCACTGTACAAGCATCACTGTTCTAATATCACTGTTTAAGTCTTTAAGTCTTATTCTATATACAGAAAAGAATAGATGGATAGAGACTGCGCCAGTGACGGCGTTCTTCAGTAGCCCTAGCAGCCGTCCCTATCTGTCTCTCGCCCCTGAGACGAGGCAACTTTTGTTGTTTGAATCCTAGTATCATTAGTTACTTCAACTCCTTAACCTTTCGGACGTGATCAGAATTAGCCTCTCGCTTCGGTCGATGCTAACATGATGGTCCCCGAGAATTTTCACCGTTGTCTCCATCACTCGGTCTAGCGAGTGTGTGTGTGTGTGTGTGTGTGTGTGTGTGTGTGTGTGTGTGTGTGTGTGTGTGTGTGTGTGTGAGGATAACGAGGAGCAACGTCAAGGAGAAAGTTACCGTACTTGAGAATTCCCCGGCAGTATACAAATAACATTGGACCTTGAGAATGTCGGCCTCGAGGTTGATCTCATTGTACGAGGTCGACCTCGGGGCACAGGCTTGTCTTCAGTAGCTGAAGTGGCAGTTTACTCAGCTAGACCTCAAGTAAGGTGATTCCCCTCAGGCTGCATGGCATCAACTTCACACATGGAGGTACAATGAATGCAGGAAGTTAGGTGTTTATCAGAGCATGGAGCTTAGCATCACAGTGCGCAAGGAACTTTATAAACTTTCACTTTGTTGTCATTGATGCACTTAGAGATGGAAGAAATTTAGGGAAATTTGGAACTGACTCTCGTCTCGACCTCTCTCTCTCTCTCTCTCTCTCTCTCTCTCTCTCTCTCTCTCTCTCTCTCTCTCTCTCTCCATGTAGCCGTGACTATCTATCTGCCTTGCTACCCCCCTACTCGCACAATGTGGAAACTGATCAGTATAGTCAGCTGATCAGTATAGTCAACGTGGAAACTGATCAGTTTAGCCTGAACTGTGTAAATTCTAAGAGTAGGCGGCATGTAAGATGCATCTTCACTGCAGTTTACAGAGAGCGTAGAGCTGAGAGAGAGCGTAGAGCTGAGAGAGAGCGTAGAGCTTACAGAGAGCGTAGAGCTGAGAGAGAGCGTAGAGCTGAGAGAGAGCGTAGAGCTGAGAGAGAGCGTAGAGCTGAGAGAGAGCGTAGAGCTGAGAGAGAGCGTAGAGCTTACAGAGAGCGTAGAGCTGAGAGAAAGCCCCTGTCCCTCAAGTCCTGTAATCTCAGTAATCCAGTAATCCTACTAATTCTCCTAATGGGTTCACAGTATATCTGGAATGCTAGACTACTGGTGTGGGACTATGCATATGTAAATAATCTGGCTGACACCTATATTCAGTTTAGTGTTAGTCAACATGGCGGTGCTGCTGATCATAAGGAAACCTAGAAACTAGAGGAGAATTTCTTAAACCACCAGCATTAATTCGTCCCATAACAATCGGAGACTCTTGTATCAAAAGTTAAGGTACTACAGATTCTTTTTTTCAGTGAGTTGAGTTTCTGAATTATGGAAACCACCACGTTTGTGGTTCAAGCGTCTTGGTGTGGCGATCCAGAGGGGTAACGCATGCTGCATCCTGGGTTACCATCCTGTTCCATCTGTATCTAGAACTTGTTAAAAAATTGTTCTTTAGATGTAAATACACACATACATACACACAGACACATGTTACACACCGCCACACGTCACCCAGACACAGATACACGTCACACACGTTACACGTCACACGCTACAAGTCACACAGACACACGTCACACAGCTGACGAGTGTCAAGTCGCCTCTCGCCAGGAGGTCAGCCAAAGCGACTCGTGTTGACTGTGTCCAACTTTTATTGACAAAGAAGTGTCACACTTCATCCTCTTCCTTTTATCAATTTTATCTCTTTCCTCTCTCCATCCATTTTTTCCTCTTCTCCTCCATCTCTTCCCTTACTCCCTCCCTCCCTTTATCCCCTTTCTTACTCTATCGCATTGTCTCTCTATTTCCCCCATCCATCTCTCCTCAACAACTCTCGTCTCCCTCTCTGTCTTATGCTCTTTTCCTACCTTTTTCCTCCCTCCCTCCCTCCCTCTCTATCTGTCTCTTTCTCTCTCTCTCTCTCACCCTTCCTTTCATCCTCTCCATCTCACTTTGAACCAGGTCAGTCAGCCACCTACAGCATTTTGTTGAACAATTACCAGGAGAACCACTCAGGTTCACACTTGTCCCACCCACACACTCAGGAGGGCCACTCAGGTTCACACTTGGCCCACCCACACACTCAGGAGGACCATTCAGGTTCACACTTTTCCCACCCACACACTCAGGAGGACCATTCAGGTTCACACTTTTCCCACTCGGACACTCAGAATAACAGCTCAAGTATCCAACTGTATTCTCTTTTTTTTGACTCCCTGATGTTCCCACATGGATACTCTGCTTGGCTGGTTCTCTTAAGGTTCCTCCAGAATTTGAGGCATTGAGAACTTCCCTCGTAGCAATGAACTTTGCAAGCAATAGGGAAAAACTGCTGGATGTAAGGTGGATGATTGCGCTGAAGCCTCTCGTTCAGGCTGGCTGCTCATCCGGTTAAAAGCGTCTCTCGCATTCCGATGGACGCCATGATAAACGCAATACAATTTTAGACGCCACCGCTTGGCACTAAAAAAAAAAAAAAGGAATTTCGAAAGCGTCGCAGAGAGGTGACTGCGCACCCGACAACACCAGGAGTGTGAAACATGATCCTGGTTGATGTTTCTAACTGATAGAATTGATGGTGCTAAGATCGCAGGTCAGTCTTACGAAGTTCAACTCACCTTCAGTATTTCACATTACTATCTATACTGTTATTAATGGTGAACAAGAGTAGTTATTCCAACACGGTTAAGAAGTATAACACATATTGATACATGTCACACATTCCCACACACATAAAATGTAAATATTGTGTTGAACCTTTGTATTTTTGCTTATAAAATTACTTGTTTTTTTATTTTTTTTTTTAAAGCAAAGGGAATACAGCTGCTACAGGAGGTAAGGAAATAGTTTGTGTTTAAATATTGTTGCTTCTGATGCAGCTGCTGCTATTGCAATTGTTGCTGCCACTGCTAAGGCTCTTGAAGCTGTGTTTGGTGATGATGTTGATATTGGTGCTATTGCTGGTGCTTCTGGTAGTGCTGACAATGCAGGGTGTAGCACGGAAGGACGTACTGAAAGGGATGCTGGAGTGGAGGAAGTTATAGGATGGGGAAAGAGAAGAGAATAGTGAGGTAGAGTGGATAAGAGAAGAATATGTTTAGATGAGAGAGAGGCGGTGATGGTCGAGGGAAGGAGGGGCGGGGGTTATGTTGTGAGGAGTCAGGGTAGGGAACGGAGGAGTCTCTCACCCAGGGCCAGTCTGGTGTGAGCTATCGTAGGGTACGTATGTCTCATCGCTGCTCCTCCACCATCACTTACAATACTACTCCAGCTTATTGTCTTCACAACCAGGAGACTCAAATGATGAACTAGACGTATAAGGATGTGAATTTCACGTCATAACGACGTTAGTAAACTTGAAAAAAAGAACTTTTTTCCATGGTAAAAAAAGTGCTTCGCTTTGCTTTTATTTACATGTGCATTGAATTACTGTTATTTAGGCTTTGTTTATGAAAGCCTAAATTCACTTAAACGCTGCAAACTTTATAGGTAGCATATTCATAGATACGTTACGAACAATGAGTCCGACTTGCAACACATAGAACACTGCTATCAACAACACAGGAGAGGCTGCAATTACCTGCTAGGGCATCCTCCTTGACTGTCAGAGCTACTCCTTGTGGCTGGTGTGAGGAGGGCGCTACTCCTTGTGGCTGGTGTGAGGAGGGCGCTACTCCTTGTGGCTGGTGTGAGGAGGGAGCTACTCCTTGTGGCTGGTGTGAGGAAGGAGCTACTCCTTGTGGCTGGTGTGAGGAAGGAGCTACTCCTTGTGGCTGGTGTGAGGAAGGAGCTACTCCTTGTGGCTGGTGTGAGGAGGGAGCTACTCCTTGTGGCTGTTGTGAGGAGGGCGCTACTCAAGTGTGTTATTCGTGTGGCCTCGAGGTTCGAGTGGGGTGAGTCTTTCTCAGCTGCTTTTGTTATAATCTTAGTTGATTAACTTCACACTCAGTGTGTGTGTGTGTGTGTATGTGTGTGTTTTATTACCTAGTTTTTATTCGTTAACTTTGCGAATTTTGAGGTTCAGCTCTTGGCCGGGCTGGATTAAAATCACTACAGGTCCTGATCACTCATACTCGTATATATATAAACATTAAAGAGAGCATAAACATTATAAATATATAAACATGCATGTGATTATATATATATATATATATATATATATATATATATATATATATATATATATATATATATATATATATACTAACGTGTTATACAAATCAAAAAGTTTCATAGAATAATTCAGTTAAGTGAAATTATTGTTATTATTTAGCATTTTTATTTCCTCATTTTTGACTCTTCTAAGATTTTCGGGACTTAAAACATTTCTCCAATTGCCTGGACACTGACTCTTTTGTACAATGGAAAATTGAAACCTGGATTGACATGAACAACGGTAATCATGATTTGTTTGCTTTTTTAACTATTTCAACTGTGTCCGCTTTCTCATACGTGTTTGTGTATATATAATGGATTATATAAACATTTCTTCATGGATTAGCATCTGGGGAGCAGCAGATCCAATGAAATTGACTGTATTGTGAATTTGATCCTGATTTCCCTTACTGTTGAAGTTATAAGTGAAACATCGGTTGTGAGTTCCCTAGATTTTTATTTCGTGTTTTTGAAACCAGTTGCTAATTTGTGTAAAAACAAAATTCCGAATTTTATTTAAACAGAAGCAGAGAGTAACTAAATCAAATCTCTTATACAAATCTGAGTACAGAATGAAGTATTCGATACCTTGTTGTATAAAATAATATAACATTCTTCGTATTCACCTTTGAGTGTAGAATGACCTACCGGTTCCCGTGTTGTGGAAAATTGAAATAATTTTTTTCTCTTCACATCAGTAAAAAAAAAAAACTAGATTTTAAAAAAGAAAAGGACGAGGATAAAGTCAGCGAACCAGAGGAAAAGATGTGAGAGATTCTAACTTTAGATTCCTGAGAGAATTTAGGTAAGAAAACTTGTATCCCTGAAGAGAGAATTTTATCATTTGAAGAAATGGAATGGTGAATGGATAATAAAGTTGACCATAGATAAAACTCAATGGAATTTGTATACTAGAAAATTAAAGGTAAATTAAAGAATATAAATTTAGTGATAAAATAAGAGAGAAAGAGAGAGAGATTTATGAGTGCTGGTAGAGAAAATACTGTCAACGAAAGATCACAAAACGGCTTTAAGAAGCTCGTTTATTATATGTAAAAGTCACACATTCATAAATGTGGACAATAAAATGCAATAAGAGTTTCTTTACGACTTCTCCCGCATTATAATGTGGAGTGGCAGTGAGGAGTCTGGACGCCACGTAGACAAAACTAAAATAATCGAAAGTCATGATTATAAATTTGCTGCCAGAGCTGTGAAGAATGATTGAAAACACAGACACTAATAAAAAATATCGGAAGGATGAATAATAAGGGTGAGTTATCAACACCTCAGCTCTAAACAGAGGTAGAAGAACCTGTGCTGGAGGGATACTGTGTGTTTATAAGCAGCTTGGTTGAGTATTGGTGTAGGACTAAGAAGAAGCTTACTTGTGCCACAGCCAGTGAAGTCTTTAACAGTTTAAACAAGAAAATAAACATTAAGTTCCTGTTGATATAAGCACTGAGAACAGGACATCACCAGCAAAGCTCTGATCCTTTAACTACAAATAGATAATCACAGGAATTTGCATAATCATAAAAGTTATGGCACTGGAATATAGAACTCTTCATTGTGCTTCACGTAACACACATCTGTTTTATTCAATTCCTTCGTCTATCTCGCATTCTTGCTGGTGTTCTCTGTCATCCCTGTCTCACGTGAATCGAAATTTTCCCGAACTTGATTCAATTTTAATTGCAGGTGTCTACTGCTGGATTAACATGGAATTTCAACCAGACCGAAGAAGAGAAAAAGCGGAGGTCGGGAGTTTCAGATTCGGCTCCCATTGTTTGGTGTGTGTGTGTGTGTGTGATTCAGGTAGAGCTCTTGTTCTACCTCAGTCACAAAAACAGGAACCTTGATTTATCCCGTCTTAGGAACTTTGATGAATCCCGCCTAAGGAACCTTCACGAATTCTATCTTTGGAACCTTGATTTATCCCGTCTTAAGAACCCTCTTAATTACCCTCATAGCTTAATTATTATTAACCTCATGACCCGAATATTTCCTCTTAATTTCGTAGCCTGATTATTATCTATTAACGCCCGGAAACCCAGCACACGCAGCTGGAAAAGCGTATACGCTTAATATAATCTTATTGGAACAAGAGAGAGGAAAAAAAAAAGTCAGACAAAAAGACCAATAGTAATTAATATGTAAATTTTGGTAATTAAAGAAAATGTACTTTTGAGTTTTATAGAAACATGAGAGAGGCAAAGAAAATCTTCTGAAAGCCTTTTAAAGAGTTTGTCTTCAGCCTCTAGAGTCTAGACGCTCAGGAAAAAAAATCCAAAGGAGTGTAAACAGACTTGGTTCTTACTGAAACTCAATCCTGAAACAATGTGTGTATGTATATATATATATATATATATATATATATATATATATATATATATATATATATATATATATATATATATATATATATATATAAAACAGTGGGTGTGAGAATGGTTCGGCCATTTTTTTATTCTTAAAATGCAGTCTTGTTCATTACTGCGACGGAGAGTTCAAAGTTTCAAGATATGTCATTTGAATGCATTTATTCAAGTAGGAGTCTCGGTCGTGTCTGAAACTCGTATCTCCAAGACGAACAATTCCTGTAAATAACTTGGGCAAGAAACTGCAGTAAAAAAGTGTGTCCCATGAGGCCGAGTTGTTTTGCACACAGATGAAGTGTGTCTCAGCACTAACCAAAGAATAGAAACACTGGTGCAGACTCTCTCAGCACTAACCAAAGAATAGAAACACTGGTGCAGACTCTCTCAGCACTAACCAAAGAATAGAAACACTGGTGCAGACTCTCTCAGCACTAACCAAAGAATAGAAACACTGGTGCAGACTCTCTCAGCACTAACCAAAAATAGAAACACTGGTGCAGACTCTCTCAGCACTAACCAAAGAATAGAAACACTGGTGCAGACTCTCTCAGCACTAACCAAAGAATAGAAACACTGGTGCAGACTCTCTCAGCACTAACCAAAGAATAAAACACTGGTGCAGACTCTCTCAGCACTAACCAAAGAATAGAAACACTGGTGCAGACTCTCTCAGCACTAACCAAAGAATAGAAACACTGGTGCAGACTCTCTCAGCACTAACCAAAGAATAGAAACACTGGTGCAGACTCTCTCAGCACTAACCAAAGAATAGAAACACTGGTGCAGACTCTCTCAGCACTAACCAAAGAATAGAAACACTGGTGCAGACTCTCTCAGCACTAACCAAAGAATAGAAACACTGGTGCAGACTCTCTCAGCACTAACCAAAGAATAGAAACACTGGTGCAGACTCTCTCAGCACTAACCAAAGAATAGAAACACTGGTGCAGACTCTCTCAGCACTAACCAAAGAATAGAAACACTGGTGCAGACTCTCTCAGCACTAACCAAAGAATAGAAACACTGGTGCAGACTCTCTCAGCACTAACCAAATAATAGAAACACTGGTGCAGACTCTCTCAGCACTAACCAAAGAATAGAAACACTGGTGCAGACTCTCTCAGCACTAACCAAAGAATAGAAACACTGGTGCAGACTCTCTCAGCACTAACCAAAGAATAGAAACACTGGTGCAGACTCTCTCAGCACTAACCAAAGAATAGAAACACTGGTGCAGACTCTCTCAGCACTAACCAAAGAATAGAAACACTGGTGCAGACTCTCTCAGCACTAACCAAAGAATAGAAACACTGGTGCAGACTCTCTCAGCACTAACCAAAGAATAGAAACACTGGTGCAGACTCTCTCAGCACTAACCGAAGAATAGAAACACTGGAACAGACTCTCTCAGCACTAACCAAAGAATAGAAACACTGGTGCAGACTCTCTCAGCACTAACCAAAGAATATTATTATTATTATTATAATCAAAAGAAGCGCTAAACCACAAGGGTTATACAGCGCGGTAACCAAAGAATAGAAACACTGGAGCAGACTCTCTCAGCACTAACCGAAGAATAGAAACACTAGAGCAGACTCTCTCAGCACTAACCAAAGAATAGAAACCATGGAGCAGACTCTCTCAGCACTAACCAAATAATAGAAACACTGGAGCAGACTCTCTCAGCACTAACCAAATAATAGAAACACTGGAGCAGACTCTCTCAGCACTAACCAAAGAATAGAAACACTGGAGCAGACGACTCTCTCAGCACTAACCAAAGAATAGAAACACTGGAGCAGACTCTCTCAGCACTAACCAAAGAAAAGAAACACTGGAGCAGACTCTTTCAGCACTAACCAAAGAATAGAAACACTGGAGCAGACTCTCTCAGCACTAACCAAAGAATAGAAACACCGGAGCAGCAGACTTTCTCAGCACTAACGATTGGACAGAGGCATTGGGCCAGGCACTCTCATCTCCAAGAAGTGTGGACACCGGAACCAGAATCTCTGGGGTCAGACTATGCGAGGCAGATTCTCAGAGGCACACTTTGTGGGCCAGACTTTCGCAGCACTAACGAGACCAAAGAGGCTCTGACAGTAGCTTATAAAATGTTTACCTCTCGTAACATAGTCAGCTCCTTGCTGTTCCCTGCTCACGGCCGGCGCCTCTTCTCTCTCTCTCTCTCTCTCTCTCTCTCTCTCTCTCTCTTTTCTCTCTCTCTCTCTCTCTCTCTCTCTCTCTCTCTCTCTCTCTCTCCCCTTCTGACTCTCTTCCTCTGTCTTTACTATTCTTCTACTATTGCTGCCATCACCTCTTTTACTGCTATAAATAATACTATTATATTTTTACTACTGATATTTACCACAAATACAGTAATACTATTATAAGTCTCACTACTTTACTGAGTCACATTAACACTTCTCTTGTTGCTATTACCTCGTGATATTTATGTTTCTCAATGTCTCTCATCACTTTCTAAATATTCATCATTAAATAATTTTTATATGATAACGATAATGATAATTATTTCGGAGTATCATAGAGCAGAAACAATAACAGTAATTATGGCGATATTAACTACGCGATTTATGACGGTAATTACCGTTCACTGGCTTACTAGTTCGTGGGTGAGGGGTAAGGGGTGAGGGGAAGAGTTGAGGGGAGGGGGAGACGGGTAGTGGTTTAGGGGGTCAGGATGAGGGAAATGAAGGGAGTAAAGCAGGCCGGGCCGGGGGCACCATAAGCATATATCATCTGATTACCTAATTACATTATTGGGGTAATTACCACCACCGCCCCCCCCCCCCAAAAAAAAAAAGGGTTATAAAAACCCAGCGAATATTGTCCACCTTTTTTTGGTTTTGGTTTTTAATTTATAAGCAAATCTTTGTTACTTTGCGACACAAAATATGGAGGAGAATGTGTTTACGTTCGATGACTGACGTAACTGATTGTTTGCTGCGTTACAACTGTGATGTGACGAGACAACAGCAGCCTTCATGTCACACGACAAGACAACAGCAGCCTTCATGTCACACGACAAGACAACAGCAGCCTTCATGTCACACGACAAGACAACAGCAGCCTTCATGTCACAAGACAAGACAACAGCAGCCTTCATGTCACAAGACAAGACAACAGCAGCCTTCATGTCACACGACTAGACAACAGCAGCCTTCATGTCACAAGACAAGACAACAGCAACCTTCATGTCACACGACTAGACAACAGCAGCCTTCATGTCACACGACTAGACAACAGCAGCCTTCATGTCACACGACAAGACAACAGCAGCCTTCATGTCACAAGACAAGACAACAGCAGCCTTCATGTCACAAGACAAGACAACAGCAACCTTCATGTCACAAGACAAGACAACAGCAGCCTTCATGTCACACGACAAGACAACAGCAGCCTTCATGTCACACGACAAGACAACAGCAGCCTTCATGTCACACGACAAGACAACAGTAGCCTTCATGTCACACGACAAGACAACAGCAGCCTTCATGTCACACGACAAGACAACAGCAGCCTTCATGTCACACGACGAGACAACAGCAGCCTTCATGTCACACGACTAGACAACAGCAGCCTTCATGTCACACGACAAGACAACAGCAGCCTTCATGTCACACGACAAGACAACAGCAACCTTCATGTCACACGACAAGACAACAGCAGCCTTCATGTCACACGACGAGACAACAGCAGCCTTCATGTCACACGACAAGACAACAGCAGCCTTCATGTCACACGACTAGACAACAGCAGCCTTCATGTCACACGACTAGACAACAGCAGCCTTCATGTCACACGACAAGACAACAGCAGCCTTCATGTCACACGACAAGACAACAGCAGCCTTCATGTCACACGACAAGACAACAGCAGCCTTCATGTCACACGACAAGACAACAGCAGCCTTCATGTCACACGACAAGACAACAGCAGCCTTCATGTCACACGACAAGACAACAGCAGCCTTCATGTCACACGACAAGACAACAGCAGCTTTCATGTCACACGACAAGACAACAGCAGCCTTCATGTCACACGACTAGACAACAGCAGCCTTTATGTCACACGACAAGACAACAGCAGCCTTCATGTCACACGACAAGACAACATCAGCTTTCATGTCACACGACAAGACAACAGCAGCCTTCATGTCACACGACTAGACAACAGCAGCCATTATGTCACACGACAAGACAACAGCAGCCTTCATGTCACACGACAAGACAACATCAGCTTTCATGTCACACGACAAGACAACATCAGCTTTCATGTCACACGACAAGACAACAGCAGCTTTCATGTCACACGACAAGACAACAGCAGCTTTCATGTCACACGACAAGACAACAGCAGCCTTCATGTCACACGACAAGACAACAGCAGCCTTCATGTCAACAGCAGCCTTCATGTCACAAGACAAGGACAGTCATGCCTGTCGTTTAACGTCACAAGAACACTCTCACACACACACAAACACACACACGCCCCGATGGCATGGTGGCTAAAGCCTTCGCTTCACGTACGGAGGGCCCGGGTTCAATTCCCGGCGGGGCGGAAACATTTCGAACTGTTTCCTTACACACACACACACATACAACAGGCCTAGTTTCTAATCGACATGTGCCTAAGACAAAATGGTAACTAACACACACGTACCCACACATATTCGTAATCCAAAACTCAGACAACATTATCAGCTTGTACAGTATGGGTGAACTATCCAACCCAATTAATTTTCCCCAGCACAGTGGAATATCAGTCAGAGAGAAACACGCTAACAGAGGCAAGCATACATCATCCTTGTGTGTGTGTGTGCTCACCTAGTTGTGGTTGTAGGGATCGAGTCACAGCTCCTGGCCCAGTGTGTGTGTGCTGACCTAGTTGTGGTTGTAGGGATCGAGTCACAGCTCCTGGCACCGTGTGTGTGTGCTCACGAAGTTGTGGTTGTAGGGGTTAGTCACAGCTCCTGGCCCCGTGTGTGTGTGTGCTGACCTAGTTGTGGTTGTATGGGTCGATTCACAGCTCCTGGCCCCGTGTGTATGTGTGCTCACCTAGTTGTGGTTGTAGGGGTCGAGTCACAGCTCCTGGCCCAGTGTGTGTGTGTGTGTGTCGTGTCGAATAGGTAAAACTTGCTATTTTGGCTTAAATAGCAACGCTCTTCTTGCCGAATAAGGCAAGCGAAAATTTGTGTATGCAATAATTTCGCAAAATCTTTCTAAACCTAACGAAAAAAAACTATTTCATTGTGTTTGTTTATTATTAAATTATTGTAAACTTATCTAAAATATATTTAGCTGGATTAGGCTAAATTAAATTGCGCTTGTTATAATAAGGTTAGGTAAGTTTTCTAAGTTTCTTTTGGTACAAAATTATTAACAAGAAAAGACACAATACCGTGACTGGAACAATAAACAAATAACCCGCACATAGAAGAGATGAGCTTACGACGACGTTTCGGTCCGACTTGGACCATTTACAAAGTCACACTAACACAAAGAAGGGAGGGCGGGAGTTTATATAGACAGCCGACAGGGGCGGGAACAAGAGAAAGTGGTGGAGGAATAATAGTGGTAGTAGTAGTGGTGGTAGTAGTGTAGTGGTGGTAGTAGTAGTAGTAGTGGTGGTAGTAGTAGTAGTAGTGGTGGTAGTAGTAGTAGTAGTGGTGGTAGTAGTAGTAGTATTGGTGTATAGTAGTACTAGGTAGTAGTATAGTGTGGTACACTACTAGTATTGGTCATAACTCTATCTCCCTCTCTAGTATTTGACTGACTACCACTACTACTACTCACTACTACTACCACTACTACTACTACCACTACTACTACTACCACTACTACTACCATACCACTACTACTACTACCACTACTACTCCACCACTTTCTCTTGTTCCCGCCCCTGTCGGCTGCTTATATAAACTCCCTCCTTCTCTTCTTTGTGTCAGTGTGACTTTGTAAGTGGTTCAAGTCGGACCGAAACGTCGTCGTAAGCCCCTCTCTTCTATATGCGGGTTTTTTGTGTACAAAATTATTATTTTATACATTAACATAAATAAAAATATATATATATATATATATATATATATATATATATATATATATATATATATATATATATATATATATATATATATATATTTTTCTTTAAACGTATAAGAGAAAATTTTAGAAAGGACTTAATTATTATTGAGTTCTTGCTAATTGACAAGTTTTACCTATTTGGCACGAATATATATATATATATATATATATATATATATATATATATATATATATATATAATGAAAGTGAGGTGTTGGATGGTGTGCCTGGCACTATATCTTCTAGCATGGCTCCCTGATGGTTATATTTTCGGTGATACTTTATGTGGTGTGCTAACTCCGTCATCCCAATACTCAGTGCCAACATCATATCCTCCCTCATCATGGCACCCTAACGGCACTGCCACTCCATCAGTGAAGTGGTCAGTGAAAGCAGTTACTCTATCCATTCTCTGCGTGGCACTCTCGGTGCAGTGCCACCATTCGTTTACCACCCACAGCCAACAATGCCACTATTCTTATCATTGTTTTCCTCCGTCAGCAAGGCACTCACTGCCAACAGTGCCAATAGCGACCATTCATTACAGCGAGACTGTTACTATTGAAGTATCTCTTATGAGAGGTTTAATGACAGGGATAATATGAAGGCTTGGCCAGAGGGATGTTGGCTAGGTAGCTCCTGGATAATGGCTAGGATGGAGGTGGGATGCTGGTTAGGTAACTCCAGGATAGTGTCTGGGATAGAAATGGGATGCTGGCTAGGTAACTCCTGGATAATGGCCAAGATGGAAGTGGAATGCCGGTTTAAGCAAACAAGCAGTGGATGCCGGGTTAGATAGATGCTGGCACTGCAAATGTAGGATGGAAGCCGGGATGTAAGCCTAGTTCTTTCTTTCTCCTTTCTCTCTACTTTCTCTTTGTTTTCCCTCTTCTTTCTCTCTACTTTCTCTCTGTTTTCCCTCTTCTTTCTCTCTACTTTCTCTTTCCACATATCTGCGAGTGGAAAAGTGCATGAACAAGTTTACAAAAGGCCAAAAAGTGAAAATATTGAGAAACCTTGTAACAATGTCTCTCTTAAGGGCAACAAAGGCTTGAGCGAAACATTGTGATAAGGCCTTGGAATGTCATTCATCACCAGTTTTCCACTGTATATCGTTTCCCTTATATATTCGCTATTTTTGCAATTTATAATCCTTCCTTTTTGCCTATTCTTTCCTTTTATCTCTCTCATTCTCTCTCTCTCTGTCTCTCTTTCACCTATTTCTCCCACTTCTATCACCTTCTCTCCTTTCTCCTTTCTTTCCTCCTTTCTTATTCTTCCTGTCTTTCCCCTCCCTTTTCCTCTTCTTCTCCCTCTCTTATTCCTTCTCCCTTCCTCCTCCTTCCTGTCCTCGCGACCTGAATATCGTCTTTATCATGAGGATTGAAGGTGACATCCTCTGTCGATGTCATGAACGTGCCGTTGTAGACGTTCAGGCTCTCTCTCTCTCTCTCTCTCTCTCTCTCTCTCTCTCTCTCTCTCTCTCTCTCTCTCTCTCTCTCTCTCTCTCTCTCTCTCTCTCTTTCTCTCTCTCCCCCTCTCCCATTCATTATTTCTTGGTTCATTTCTTTACTACTCAGAAGGTAAGTTACAGACGGGGTCACTTTTGTTCTGGAATTACCTTTCGATGGTGCGTTTGTTCTGGTATTATCTCATTCAGATATGGCCGTTTTAACGGTGCATTTGTTCCAGTATCACTATAACAGTGCGTTCGTTCCAGTATCACCATATGATGGTGCATTTGTTCCAAATTCAGCCTCTGACGGCGGCACCGTAAGCCCAGAAGCCTGGAATCAATATTCATCTAACAGAAGCCGAAGAAGGTATACACACCTGGGCATCACACACAGGTATACACACCTGAGCATCATCACACACAGGTATACATACCCGGGCGTCATCACACACAGGTATACTCATCCGGGCATCACCTCACACAGTTATACATACCTGGGCATCATCACACACAAGTATACACACCCGGGCATCATCACACACAAGTATACACACCCGGGCATCATCACACACAGGTATACACACCCGGGCATCACACACATAGATATACATACCTGGGCATCACCTCACACATTTATACATACCTGGGCTTACTCTGGTTATTGCAAAGGGATGGTCTTGGTGTTTGAAGGGCTCTTGATTCAGGGAACTGGAGTTCCCCTTCCACTGGATTAAACCTAATTATCTCCAACCACTGTATAATACCCTACGGTTTTAGCGTTTTCTTAATTATATATATATATATATATATATATATATATATATATATATATATATATATATATATATATATATATATAT
Organism: Cherax destructor; assembly: GCA_009830355.1. Lineage (NCBI taxonomy): Eukaryota > Metazoa > Arthropoda > Malacostraca > Decapoda > Parastacidae > Cherax > Cherax destructor. The sequence goes on along the minus strand of WNWK01002154.1, from coordinate 8,518 downwards.
ATATATATATATATATATATATATATATATATATATAATAGTGAGCGCAGTGTGTGTGTAGAATTAATAAAACTGAAATATTTTCATAACTGAATTTATATAAGAATGGCTGATGAGGAGAGAGAGAGAGAGAGAGAGTCAATGAGTCAGATTGTGGCACTTTCATACATTATTACAAGGGAAAGAAGCAGTAGTGCCAGAGATGATCATGTCGTTATTTTGCGTTAATGTCTCTTGTTCGTTATCTTTCACTGTGATTCTCTTAGTTCACCATCTGTGAATTCTCTTTACCATTTCTAATTATTTTCTTTCTCTATTACTTTCATTATTATTATTAGTAGTAGTAGTAGTAGAATACTATTATGATTACTATTATTATTAATAATATTAGTATTGTTGTTGTTGTTATTATTTTTTACTTGTCACTTCTTCCCTCCCTCTTGTTTGTTCCATTCTATTCTTGACTCTCTCCCTTTTGTTTCTCTCATAAAAGAGAGGTAAGAGTTCACTCTTTGATCCCTGACGTCAGGATCACAAACGCCAGGATCACAGACTCCAGGATCACAGAATCCAGGGTCACAGAATCCAGGGTCACAGAATCCAGGGTCACGGACGCCAGGATCACAGAATCCAGGGTCACGGACGCCAGGATCACGGACGGCTGGATCCCCGGGATTGGTGTTGGTGGTTCGGCTTCAAATGTGCAATAGTTCACGGAGTTATAATGGACATCTAGCCTCTGGAGAAAGCTGCCTTGCTGTTTCACACTTCAGAGGGCTGACAGCTTGTGTTTCAGAGGCTTCAGAGGGCTGACAGCGTGTGTTTCAGAGGCTTCAGAGGCTGACAAATGTGTTTCGTAGGCTTCGGAAGACGTCAACGTGTTTCAGTCACTTCAGTGGTTGTTAAGGCGTGTTTCAACCTGCTTCAGAGACTTCCAACGTTTCAACGTGTCTCCGTGCATTTCAGAGGCATTTCCTGAGAGTTTCAGAGAACGCAGACCAGCATGATACAGCCGCTGTAGTATACCAGCATGATACAGCCGCTGTAGTATACCAGTGTGGTACAGCCGCTGTAGTATACCAGTGTGGTACAGCCGCTGTAGAATACCAGTGTGGTACAGCCGCTGTAGTATACCAGTGTGGTACAGCCGCTGTAGTATACCATCGTGATACAGCCGCTGTAGTATATCAGTGTGGTACAGCCGCTGTAGTATACCAGCATGATACAGCCGCTTTAGTATACCAGTGTGGTACAGCCGTTGTAGTATAGCAGTGTGGTACAGCCACTGTAGTATACCAGTGTGGTACAGCCGCTGTAGAATACCAGTGTGGTACAGCCGCTTTAGTATACCAGTGTGGTACAGCCGCTGTAGTATACCATCGTGATACAGCCGCTGTAGTATATCAGTGTGGTACAGCCGCTGTAGTATAGCAGTGTGGTACAGCCACTGTAGTATACCAGTGTGGTACAGCCGTTTTAGTATACCATCGTGACACAGCCGCTGTAGTATACCATCGTGATACAGCCGCTGTAGTATATCAGTGTGGTACAGCCGCTGTAGTATAGCAGTGTGGTACAGCCACTGTAGTATACCAGTGTGGTACAGCCGCTGTAGAATACCAGTGTGGTACAGCCGCTTTAGTATACCAGTGTGGTACAGCCGCTGTAGTATACCATCGTGATACAGCCGCTGTAGTATATCAGTGTGGTACAGCCGCTGTAGAATACCAGTGTGGTACAGCCGCTGTAGTATACCAGTGTGGTACAGCCGTTTTAGTATACCATCGTGACACAGCCGCTGTAGTATACAAGTGTGATACAGCCGCTGTAGATATCAGTGTGGTACAGCCGCTGTAGTATACCAGTGTGGTACACCCGTTGTAGTATACCACTGTGGTATAGCCGCTGTAGTATAGCCGTGTGGTACAGCCGCTGTAGTATACCAGTGTGGTACAGCCGCTGTAGTATACCATCGTGATACAGCCTCTGTAGTATACCAGTGTGGTACAGCCACAATAATATACCAGTGTGTTACAGTCACTGTAGTATACCAGTGTGTTACAGCCACTGTAGTATACCAGTGTGTTACAGCCACTGTAGTATACCAGTGTGTTACAGCCACTGTAGTATACCAGTGTGTTACAGCCGCTGTAGTATACCAGTGTGTTACAGCCGCTGTAGTATACCAGTGTGTTACAGCCACTGTAGTATACCAGTGTGTTACAGCCACTGTAGTATACCAGTGTGTTACAGCCGCTGTAGTATACCAGTGTGTTACAGCCGCTGTAGTATACCAGTGTGTTACAGCCACTGTAGTATACCAGTGTGTTACAGCCGCTGTAGTATACCAGTGTGTTACAGCCGCTGTAGTATACCAGTGTGTTACAGCCACTGTAGTATACCAGTGTGTTACAGCCGCTGTAGTATACCAGTATGGTACAGCCACTGTAGTATACCAGTGTGTTACAGCCGCTGTAGTATACCAGTGTGTTACAGCCACTGTAGTATACCAGTGTGTTACAGCCGCTGTAGTATACCAGTGTGTTACAGCCACTGTAGTATACCAGTGTTTTACAGCCGCTGTAGTATACCAGTGTGGTACAGCCGCTGTAGTATACCAGTGTGTTACAGCCGCTGTAGTATACCAGTGTGGTACAGCCGTTGTAGTATACCATCGTTATACAGCCGCTGTAGTATACCAGTGTTTTACAGCCACTGTAGTATACCAGTGTGTTACAGCCGCTGTAGTATACCAGTGTGTTACAGCCGCTGTAGTATACCAGTGTGTTACAGCCACTGTAGTATACCAGTGTGGTACAGCCACTGTAGTATACCAGTGTGTTACAGCCACTGTAGTATACCAGTGTGTTACAGCCGCTGTAGTATACCAGTGTGTTACAGCCACTGTAGTATACCAGTGTGTTACAGCCGCTGTAGTATACCAGTGTGGTACAGCCACTGTAGTATACCAGTGTGTTACAGCCGCTGTAGTATACCAGTGTGTTACAGCCACTGTAGTATACCAGTGTGTTACAGCCGCTGTAGTATACCAGTGTGTTACAGCCACTGTAGTATACCAGTGTTTTACAGCCGCTGTAGTATACCAGTGTGGTACAGCCGCTGTAGTATACCAGTGTGTTACAGCCGCTGTAGTATACCAGTGTGGTACAGCCGCTGTAGTATACCAGTGTGGTACAGCCGCTGTACTGTACCAGCGTTGTACAAACGTCGTCATAGACTGAACTGCTAGACAGATGGAAGATGACTCAGGTTGTCCAAAATGGCAATATTTGCAGACTTTATGCAAAATTAAATATTGTCTAACCTTGCAACAAACTTGATCATAATCAAAAACAAAAAGTAATAACCATTACCTTGATGTTCTAATTACTACCACTCGTGTTGTGGCTAACACCTGAAAATATCTGTAGTATAGTCTGTGTCACCAGAGCTTTGTACTCACTTAGTAGTCGTTGCAGGGGTCGAGTCATAGCTCCTGGACCCGCCTCTTCACAGGCCGCTACTGGGTCAATCTCCCTGCGTCATGAGGTTTATCATACCTCTTCTTAAAGCTATGAATGGATCCTGCCTCCACTACATCGCTTCCCAAACTATGTATATGTGTGTGTGTGTGTGTGTGTGTGTGTGTGTGTGTGTGTGTGTGTGTGTGTGTGTGTGTGTGCCGTTCAAGATTTACATATGTGATACTATATCTTATTTTCAGAGATCAATATCGCCCTCAGCAAATTATTTTCAAAATTCAATATATCAGAGTCATTGATGCTACGATGCTCGCACTCCAGCACCAGGAAATTTAAAATCTGTAAAAATACACGAGTTTTCAATATTTCTTATTCTTTTTTTTTTAGTTTTGCTAGATTTAAAATTCTCTGCAATCCTCTAAGATTTCATTTTTTTTTTTTAAAGATTATTCAATTTAATAAAAATGTCAACGATTCTGGGTTTAAAACGAAACATATTTCATTGACAAATATGTCAAGACAAAACCTAAAGTGACTGGTTTCCATCCTGGCCGTAAGATGTCTCTCACCCATTAAATATGGAAGCCACTGAGAAAGGACAGACATATATACTACTTTGATGGCAATGATTAAACGAAAATAAAAATTTCACACCATTTTACAGACAAAAACTTAGTCAAATCTGCGTCTATACACTTGAATTTCAGTCTGAAGTGTATAGAGGTAGCTTGTTTCAACGTCTGAAGCTCCACCGCTGAGGATTTTGCAAGTTACCCAGCCATTCCAGGATGCTGGGAATGGCTTCAGTAACTATGGTCACTGAACACCTGCACAGGCAGGTTGTTCCTAGAATCTGGTTCTTTTTACCATACTCACTTGTTCAAAATTGGAATCCAATCGGTTGAGTAGTTCTCGAGTTATTAGAGAAATATAATCGAAAAGTTGGAGAAAAATATTTGGCAAGCACTTGAAGGTCCTCCTTTGAGGAGACCAAATAAGATACCGATACATTATCAGATAATAAGTTACCAGTACATTCTTTATTAGAGTATAAGTCAGACGACGAAAAAAAAAACACGGTATGGGTGGGGATTGAACTCGCGGTGAGTCGTAAAAACTTTAGGCCAGTGGCTTACGCTCTGGTCTGGAGTTTCCGACACACTTACCGCTAGTTCAATCCCCCCGTACCCTGGTTTGTCTGCAATCGTGTCATTACAATTTCGTGAGTCATAAGACGACGAGACTTGAGGGACTGACCCCCCGCTTACCAAGGTGGTGATCACATCATAACTACTACTACCGTTTCTCCAGTATGCGACTGCAGAAGACCGTGGTGCAGGTGTAACATGTCGCCAATAAATATACCCAGATGTTACACCTGTCTGGCTCATCATACACGATACATACACGATGATACATATTATACACCAGCTTGACACAGCAAGAATATTTCACCAACTTCCTGCAGCATAATACATTATGAATCACAATGTATTAAACCCATCATAAGTGTTTATTAAAGTTGCTCACTTCCTGGTGCGTAATGTACACAAGAAGACCCTCACCAAGTGGGTCGTTAACTGCCTCGTTACATCAGCTTCGTCAACAAGCAGTTCGCTCAAGAAGCAAATTGACATTCATAATCACTCACGTATATAGTTTGGTAAAAAAAAAAAAATGAACGAATTGAAGAAATATTTTCATATTTTTTTTTTTAATTTTCCTCACGCACCAAGAGATCCAGTGCCATTGAGTGATCCAGTACAATAAAGTGATCCAGTGCCATTGAGTGATCCAATACAATAAAGTGATCCAGTGCCATTGAGTGATCCAATAAAGTAAAGTGATCCAGTACCATTGAGTGATCCAATACCTGGAGTCTACCTGGAGAGAATTCCAGGGGTCAACGCCCCCGCGGCCCGGTCTGTGACCAGGCCTCCTGTTGGACCAGAGCCTGATCAACCAGGCTGTTACTGCTGGCCGCACGCAGTCCAACGTACGAACCACAGCCCGGCTGATCAGGTACCGACTTGAGGTGCCTGTCCAGTGCCTGCTTGAAGACAGCCAGGGGTTTGTTGGTAATCCCCCTGATGTATGCTGGGAGGCAGTTGAACAATCTTGGGCCCCTCACACTTATTGTGTTGTCCCTCAACGTGCTAGTGGCACCCCTGCTCTTCATTGGGGGGATGTTACATCGCCTGCCGAGTCTTTTGCTTTCGTACGGAGTGATCCAGTACCATTGAGTGATCCAGTACAATAAAGTGATCCAGTACCATTGAGTGATCCAATACAATAAAGTGATCCAGTACCATTGAGTGATCCAATACAATAAAGTGATCCAGTACCATTGATAATTCCAGTAGCACTGATAGATTCAATAGTATTAATAGATTCAGCAGAGTGAGTGATCCAACACCATTGATAGTTCCAGTAGCATTGATAGATTGAGTATCATTGATAGATTAAGTAGCACTGGCATAGATTCAGAGACATTGAGAGAACCAGTGTTGTTAAGAGCTCTAATACCACTGATAGATTTAGGATCATTAAGAGATCCAGTACTAAAGGATCCAGTACTGGATTCTTCAGGAATCCAGTGCCACTTAGGAATTAAATGCCATTCAGGGATCCTGTATCAATTCAAGAGGTCTGGTATCATTACAGGAGGGGACAGAGGGTCTGGTATTATCACAGGAGGGGACGGAGAGTCTGGTATTATCACAGGAGGGGACGGATGGTCTGGTATTATCACAGGAGGGGACGGAGGGTCTGGTATTATCACAGGAGGGGATGGAGGGGTCTGGTATTATCACAGGAGGGGACGGATGGTCTGGTATTATCACAGGAGGGGACGGAGGGTCTGGTATTATCACAGGAGGGGACGGAGGGTCTGCTATCATGACGGAAGGGGACGGAGGGTCTGGTATCATGACAGGAGTGGACGAAGGGTCTGTTATCATGACAAGAGGGGACGGAGGGTCTGGTATCATCACAAGAGGGGACGGAGGGTCTGGTATTATGACCGGAGGGGACGGAGGGTCTGGTATCATGACAGGAGGGGACGAAGGGCCTGTTATCATGACAAGAGGGGACGGAGGGTCTGGTATCATGACAGGAGGGGACGGAGGGTCTGTTATCATGACAAGAGGGGACGGAGGGTCTGGTATCATGACAAGAGGGGACGGAGGGTCTGTTATCATGACAAAAGGGGACGGAGGGTCTGTTATCATGACAAGAGGGGACGGAGGGTCTGTTATCATGACAAGAGGGGACGGAGGGTCTGGTATCATGACAGGAGGGGACGGAGGGTCTGGTATCATGACAAGAGGGGACGGAGGGTCTGTTATCATGACAAGAGGGGACGGAGGGTCTGGTATCATGACAGGAGGAGACGGAGGGTCTGGTATCATGACAGGAGGGGACGGAGGGTCTGGTATCATGACAAGAGGGGACGGAGGGTCTGGTATCATGACAGGAGGGGACGGAGGGTCTGGTATCATGACAGGAGGGGACGGAGGGTCTGGTATCATGACAGGAGGGGACGGAGGGTCTGGTATCATGACAGGAGGGGACGGAGGGGAACAACTGGGAAAATACAGAACATTCACAATAGAACACTCAGAAACAAACACTCAGAAACAAACATCCAAAGCATGGATGAAAATAACCATCCAATGGAAAACACTACAGCAAAAACAACCACCGAGAAAGATCGAGAGAAAAACACTTTCAGGAAAGCGTCTCAAGCAGCACAAACACGGGAATTAAAAAGTAATGAGTGAGTGACTGATGTTGTGTTTGTGTGTGTGTGTGTGTGTGAGTGTGAGTGTGTGTGTGTGTGTGTGTGTGTGTACTCACCTATTTGTACTCACCTATTTGTGGTTGCAGGGGTCGAGTCATAGCTCCTGGCCCCGCCTCTTCACTGATTGCTACTAGGTCCTCTCTCTCCCTGCTCCATGAGCTTTATCAAACCTAGTCTTAAAACTATGTATGGTTCCTGCCTCCACTATGTCGCTTTCCAAGCTATTCCACTTCCTGACAACTCTATGACTGAAGAAATACTTCCTAACATCCCTTTGACTCATAGGAGTCTTCAACTTCCAATTGTGACCCCTTGTTTCTGTGTCCCTCTCTGGAACATCTTGTCTCTGTCCACCTTATCTATTCCTCGCAGTATTTTATATGTCGTTATCATGTCTCCCTAACCCTCCTGTCCTCTAGTGTCGTCAGGCCGATTTCCCTTAACCTTTCTTCGTAGGACAATCCCCTTAGCTCTGGGACTAGTCTTGTTGCAAACCTTTGCACTTTCTCTAATTTCTTGACGTGCTTGACCAGGTGTGGGTTCCAAACTGGTGCTGCATACTCCAGTATGGGCCTGACGTATATGGTATACAGAGTCTTGAATGATTCCTTGGTGAGGTATTGGAACGCTATTCTTAGGTTTGCCAGCCGCCCGTATGCTGCAGCAGTTATCTGATTGATGTGTGCCTCAGGAGATGTGCTCGGTATTATACTCACCCCAAGATCTTTTTCTTTGAGTGAGGTTTGCAGTCTTTGGCCACCTAGACTATACTCTGTCTGCGGTCTTCTTTGCCCTTCCCCGATATTCATGACTTTACATTTGGCAGGGTTAAATTCAAGGAGCCAGTTACTGGACCAGGCTTGCAGCCTGTCCAGGTCTCTTTGTATTCCTGCCTGATCCTCGACTGATTTGATTCTTCTCATTAACTTCACATCATCTGCAAACAGGGACACTTCTGAGTCTATCCCTTCCGTTATGTCATTCACATATACCAAAAACAGTACAGGTCCTAGGACTGACCCTTGTGGAACTCCACTCGTCACAGGTGCCCACTCTGACATCTCGTCACGTACCATGACTCGTTGTTGCCTCCCTGTCAGATATTCTCTGATCCATTGCAGTGCTTTTCCTGTTACGTGTGCCTGATCCTCTAGCTTTTGCATTAATCTCTTGTGAGGAACTGTGTCGAACGCCTTCTTGCAGTCCAAAAATGCAGTCTATCCACCCCTCTCTC
>WNWK01002153.1:80000-225686 GCA_009830355.1 Cherax destructor | reverse complement strand
TATAAGGATCAGGAGACGTCGCTACATCTCTCTACCTACACTGGTCCGACCCTACTCTTCCACACGTAGTCGACCACCCAGTCAGCTACACAGAATTCTCCCAGTTGTAACTCACCAGCGTTCCTAGTGACTTGACGGGCTACTCAACTTCTTCAACACTGTGATCAGAGGATCAGTCCATCTCTCCTTGGCAGAATATATAAGCGTGTTGGGGACCACCGTCATTTGTCTAGTCACGCCATCTTATTATGTTATTGAATTTTCTATCCTTTTATTTCCATTAGAGCAGCCAGCCTTGTCAAATGCTCTCAGAGGGTCTGACAGGGCAGAGTAAACCTTCACAGACGATGGCATCAATAAGTAATTTTTTATATTCCTGAAAGCCTTTAGCTGAGGGAGAAACTGTGTTAAAGATGATATCCACAACTTCAGACGCAAGAGTAAAATCCGAAAAGAATGTAATTTTCAGTTTTTAAAGAACGTGGGCAACACTGAAATACAGAAAATTTGCAGACGTGAATATATTAGAAAAATGATGCCAGAGTTTTAAGAAAAGCCAGACTCAAAACGGACGAATCCTGCTCAGGGAACCAAAAGCCACGCCCAGAGGTGTTCTTGACGTCAGAAAATGAGTTGGCCAATGGAAAGCCAAGAGCGTTTTGTCGTCAGTGCATAATATACAAGGTCTTTAATACACTATATACTGGAAAGAAATATTGTTATTAAAATTGAAATACATTCATCTAGATACGAATGTCATTCGTCTATATTATATCAGGCCAAGTTGATTATAGTAAACCTTATCTTGAAATGAGCTTATTTATTAATATTTTAACTTAATCATTTGTTTAATTAACTCACATAACAAGAGACACATTGGAAGGGCAGTCAGACCAAGCAATTACATACATGTTTAGGGACGCTAAGAGGCTCGGGTGGACTGTCGAAGAATTCGGTGGTTGGGTTACGACTTAATAACGTACAGTGTCGCGATTAGGTGTTGAATCGGTATCCCCTAAAGGTCGTGACATTGACGAGTGTGCGTCACAGTCAATCTCTACAGTGTGCGTGTCTAACCAGAGTAAGTTCCAAAAATGCCACAGACTCTTAAAGTTGTGTGCTATTAATTCCACCTTGCGTTAGATGATTTAATACCTAGCACATTAAGGGTGTTCAGGTGTATAGGATAAGTGAACGCATAAAGTAAATCGAAACTAAGGTTTCTAAATCTTGGGGATTGATACATGTGGATGACGGATACAATATGTACTACTAAACTGTATATATTACTCTGAAGAAACTTATTTCGAGTTTAATTCTGAAGAATTGAGACTTCAGTAGAAACAGATTAAGGGTAACATTCATACCCCAAGCATCGAGAACGTAAAAAGGTCTATTAACTTACTTTAAGTTCAATAATTTATAATTAGGTTTGTAACCTTGTACATGGTACAGACCAGTTCCTTGATGGATTATTGATCAGTGGACAATATTAATCAAGGAATGATCAGCTTATTAAAATGTTATGAGGTTATTAAGGTTGCATAAAACCTGTACATTACCTGTCAAGAATACTTTCATCACTTAAAAATTAAAGTCAACTCTCAGAGTATATGCTCTGAGAGACTGACAACCTCTCGATGTGTATATATGATTGATTCGTTAACTGGATTTAAAGCCAGTCGACAATACGAGGGTCATTAAGACAGTATGTAATCTGTTCACATTTATTCAAGAACTCTGTAATCCCTAACATAAGGATTTAAGTAAACTCTCAGTATATACACAGAGACAAACCAACTGAAGTATATTGTTGGTAAACTAGATTTTAAACCTATCGGCTCAATATCACCTGTTCACTAAACAGTCAAGAATACACTTAAAATAGAGAGTGAAGTAAACTTTCCTTTTATATACACAGACATACATCTCTAGGTGGTGTATATCGTAGTTCGGTTAATGGGGTTTAAAGCCTAACGACTACACGATGGTCAACAAGACTGAATATTACCTGGTATCTATCATTTTATAATGCTTTAATCACTAAAATTAGAAGTAAACTCGGTATATAAAAACTGAGACATACAAAACTCGGTGAATATATCCTAGTGTATATATGGGAACTTTGTAGCATGGTATTAGGTTTATTATGAAACATTTAGTAACCAAATATTTACTTGTAAATAAACCATATACTGTCCACTCAATATATTTACATTACCTCTCAGTGTCAATATTATTCCAAGAATTGCACCATAAAGTAAATATCATATTTCCTGTCAGGTATTCAAGATAACCCAATATTTCTATTGCTGAATATCTAGTCAAATAGTAGTTAAAGATATACCACCTTGGGAATTTATGAGTGTACATTCAAGGAAGAATTATAGAGGGAAGGAATTCGTATACTTGTGAATAATTCCCACACTGGTTGTTCACCATCAACTAGCCACCTCTGACTACAGGGTCTAAATCTGGCGCTGCATTTATATGTACACACGTCTCTAGACTCTTACTAGAAGACATTTTTTACTTACTTATCCGAGGTTATGGGACTCCATATATTGCACCAGCAGATTCGAGTCCTGCTGTGGACAATGTTTATATATATATATATATATACAGTGGACCCTCGGTTTTCGTTCAAAATTCTTTCCAGAATGTTGTTCAAGTGCTGTTACCGAACGAATTTTTTCCCATCAGGACAAATGTAAATTAGATTAGTCGTTTCAGACCCCCAAAAATACACTTACAGAAGCTCTTACAAAAATACACTTACATAATTGTTCGAGTTTGGAGGTGAACGAAAACCGAGGGTCCACACTATATATATATATATATATATTTTTTTTTTATTAACACATCGGCCGATTCCCACCAAGGCAGGGTGGCCCGAAAAAGAAAAACTTTCATCATCATTCATTCCATCACTGTCTTGCCAGAGGGGTGGCTTTACACTACAGTTATAAAACTGCAACATTAACACCCTTCCTTCAGAGTGCAGACACTGTACTTCCCATCTCCAGGACTCAAGTCCGGTGTGGAGAAAATTCTCCAAAGGAGGGGGGTATGCGCCCTTACTACCCTTGGTAAGGGCCCTCACCCTTTCCACCCTTAGGAAAGGGCCAGAGGAGGCGCGTCTGGCTGCATAAACAATTTAATTCAAGCCAGATGTACTGTCAACAGTGTGTCAAGAATTGTGCTGACCACAGCACCACGAGGCACCTCGTGGCACCACATGGCTGCACGAGACTGCAAAAGGCAGCACGAGCGGTCAGATTGAATTTGGCCACCGCAAGAACGGGTCATACGACTCTAGTGGTCATGCGGCGCGAGGCGACGTAAATCAACATAGACATTACTCGTTCGCGTCCGTTATATCATTTAATCTCCACTAACGTCGGGAAATAAGATAAGAACTCTGTTCCAGCGCGTTTAGTGAATAATATCAACATTGCAGTATATTCAGAAGTGTGCGCAGCTTCAGACTGCAAAAAGGAGAAACGTAGAGACAATCGCAAGTGAACTCCATCGAAACAAGACGGTGATTCTTCAGCGGCATTCTACAATCAAGACAGCATTTCCGCCGTATATGGTGGAGCCAACACCATCGCTCAAAGTTACACGAGCAAGGTAAGAATTTGATGTTCTGGTCAAAACAGGGGACTGCGCAGTTCTTGTATTCAAGAACATTCAAATTTTTACCTAGGGACGGCGGTTATGCGTGGACTTTTAAGTCCAAAACAGTGAGTAAAACGCCTTTCAGTCCATCTAAGACTGAAATATGGACATACGCTCCTTTGGGGCAATATATTATAATCCCTTGATGTTTATCTTACAGCCCTGTGGAGATTGAGGCCATAGATGGATCCCCTGAGAAGGTGTTGGTGGCGGCTGCGACATCTTGGATTCATCAATAAGCTAAGTAGTATTAGCGAACCATACATTCCATGTTATCGTAGGAGCCCTTCCTCCACATATTGGTCCTTACGAACCGGAAGTTTGTTCATTACGAACCGGAAGTTTGGTCATTACGAATCGAACGTTGATCGTATTCGAACCAGGAGAGTGGACACATGGTGGTCCAGAGACTTATACTACAGTGTATAAATGTCTACGATCCAAGGTCCTTCGAGAAAAGCTGTAAAACTATTGTTTTTACAAAAGAAACCAGTATATATGGGTCCCTACTCTCAATCAAAGAGCATGGGAAGCTCTCGCGAGGTATAGAAAACGCGAGCCGGCAGGCGCTCACCCGACACCCAGGAAGAAAACGGTAGTCGGGTCACCCATGGTTGGGGGACAGTACTTCTGGGGGCCACTCCCCCACTACCCCACTCACTCAGCAGAGAAGCAGACTGACTGGCACATGGCTGGTCTGTGAATGTGTATAGTATAAACAGTTTATATACACAGTGTTTATAATGTTTATAGACACAAATTAAGAGAAGAAACTGTGTATTATGTTGTCTTATATAATATAGGAAGTGATATTAAGTTTAAACTTTCATATTAATTAACATTGTAACAGTGATATATGTATGTATATAAACATTGAATATATATGTGTAATGTGTATACAGTGAAATATTTTCATGTGTGAAGTGACGTCAGTGAGACTCAGTTTAGCTGAGACAGCAATTCAGGACACAAACAGCGTGTTGTTTCGTCCATATGTACTCTGCACCTCAAGGCCACTGACCTTGAAAGACACGGTTAGTGGGTCAGTAGTGTGCTGACGCAGTCAAAACAAACTCAGCTGGAGTTTTTAAACACTCTAAGTGTGCTGTTAGTCATTATACTAGCAAAATGTCGTCATTAACCACAAAATTCAGCACGTTACAGACGAAAATTACTCAATTGGAGCAATTAATTTCAGTCTGTATAGGTTTAACCCAAGACACAAATATAGACTATGATCAGTTGGAAATTAAATCTCAATTATTTGATAAACGTCTGGAAATCATTAATTCAGGCTACGAGATATACGAAAAGGAATTTCTAGATTCCAATCCGACAGAGGAAGAAATTAAAAGTGTCTTGGATGCCTTTAGTGGACAACAATTAAGGTGGACAGGAATACAGGCTATCTGCCGCAAAACTTTGTCACAGAGACCTACAGCCAGTGGTCAGACACCTGTCTCCACACCTGTCACACCTGCCACATCTGGTGTTACCTTACCAACTCTTCCTAAATTGGCTATGCCTATTTTTGAAGGTAATGATTATGAAGAGTTCATTAGTGGGTTTAATTCTTTAGTGAATTCACGTACTGACATAGATGAGATAGCTAAGTTCAATTATCTCGGATATCTCGTGAAAGGTGAACCCTATGAACTGATTAAATCATTTCCGGTGGTCAAAGGCAATTATGCTCTAGCCTTACGTGTCTTAGCAGATAATTATCTTGATGCTGACAAATCCAGGGTTAGACATGCAGTCTTAATATCAAGCTTGAAACCACCCAAACATTGTCTTTCAGACTTACAGTCATTTAGAATCACATTAGACAATAGTCTTAGAACTCTAGGAGTTAAATATGATCTAAGGCAATGTGGTTGGTTTATCAGTGGTATTATACAAGATAAACTGTCAACACAAACCATTGAACGTTTAAATATTATGTTCAATAAACGCTATTTCACTTGTGAAGAAATTAGCAATGGTTTACAAACAATAGTCTCATGCATGCAAGCAACGAGACAAGATGAGAAATCCACTAATCCTGTTGTGGATAATAAACCTTCAACTCAGTACAAGAAGAGTGTACCTACTCCCACTAAACCACATAATGGGAAATCCCATGTAGGCACTTATCAAGCTGTGAACACAACAGACAGTAAACAGACTGTCACACATAAACGTACTCCAAAATGTGTACTTTGTGAAGGAACACATTGGGCACAGTATTGCATTCAATACACAACTATGGAGGCACGGAAACAACGTGCTCAACAGCTGAAAAGGTGCACTAAGTGTTTAGGTGAACACAAGGGAGGTAAATGCTCACTGAAGAAGTGTTTTAAATGCAAGGGAATGCATCATACGGCATTATGCCCAAGCACTTATGCTGAACAACCGACTTCCACAGATGGATCCCCTGAGAAGGTGTTGGTGGCGGCTGCGACATCTTGGATTCATCAATAAGCTAAGTAGTATTAGCGAACCATACATTCCATGTTATCGTAGGAGCCCTTCCTCCACATCCGGCCTGCCGGTTTCCCTGAATCCCTTCATAAATGTTACCTTGCTCACACTCCAACAGCACGTCAAGTATTAAAAACCATTTGTCTCCATTCACTCCTATCAAATACGCTCACACATGCTTGCTGGAAGTCCAAGCCCCTCGCACACAAAACTTCCTTTACCCCCTCCCTCCAACCTTTCCTAGGCCGACCCCTACCCCGCCTTCCCTCCACTACAGATTTATACACTCTCGAAGTTATTCTGTCTCGTTCCATTCTCTCTACATGTCCGAACCACCTCAACAACCCCTCCTCAGCTCTCTGGATAATAGTTTTGGTAATCCCGCACCTCCTCCTAATTTCCAAACTCGAATTCTCTGCATTATATTCACACCACCATTCACCTCAGACATGACATCTCCACTGCCTCCAGCCTTCTCCTCGTTGCAACATTCATCACCCATGCTTCACACCCATATAAGAGTGTTGGTATAACTATACTCTCATACATTCCCTTCTTTACTTCCATGGACAAAGTTCTTTGTCTCCACAGACTCAAGTGCTCCACTCACCCTTTTTCCCTCATCAATTCTATGATTCACCTCATCCTTCATAGACCCATCTGCTGACATGTCCACTCCCAAATATCTGAATACATTCACCTCCTCCATACTCTCTCCCTCCACTCTGATATCCAATCTTTCGTCACCTAATCATTTTGTTATCCTCATCACCTTACTCTTTCCTATATTCACTTTCAATTTTCTTCTTTACACACCCTACCAAATTCATCCACCAACCTCTGCAACTTCTCTTCAGAATCTCCCAAAGCACAGTGTCATCAGCAAAAGCAACTGTGACAACTCCCACTTTGTATTTGATTCTTTATCTTTTAACCCCACACCTCTTGCCAAGACCCTCGCATTCACTTCTCTTACAACCCCATCTATAAATATATTGAACAACCACGGTGACATCACACATCCTTGTCTAAGGCCCACTTTTACTGGGAAATAGTCCCCTCCCTCCTACACACTCTAACTGAGCCTCACTGTCCTCATAAAAACTCTTCACTGCTTTCAGTAGCCTACCTCCTATTCCATACACCTGCAACATCTGCCACATTGCCCCTTATCCACCCTATCATACGCCTTTTCCAAATCCATAAATGCCACAAAAACCTCTTTACCCTTATCCAAAAACTGTTCACCTATATGTTTCGCTGTAAACACTTGGTCTACACACCCCTACCTTTCCTAAAGCCCCTTGTTCATCTGCTATCCTGCTTTCTGTCTTACTCTTAATTCTTTCAATAATAACTCTACCATACACTTTACCAGGTACACTCAACAGACTTATTCCCCTATAATTTTTGCACTCTCTTTTGTCCCTTTGCCTTTATACAAAGGAACAATACACGCTCTCTGCCAATCCTAGGTACCTTACCCTCTTCCATACATTTATTAAATAATAGCACTAACCACTCCAAAACTATATCCCCACCTGCTTTTAACATTTCTATCTTTATCCCATCAATCCCAGCTGCCTTACCCCTTTCATTCTACCCACTGCCTCACGAACTTCCCCACACTCACAACTGGCTCTTCCACACTCCTACAAGATGTTATTCCTCCTTGCCCTATACACGAAATCACAGCTTCCTATCTTCATCAACATTTAACAACTCCTCAAAATATTCCCTCCATCTTCCCGATACCTCTAACTCTCCATTTAATAACTCTCCTCTCCTATTTTTAACTGTCAAATCCATTTGTTCCCTAGGCTTCCTCAACTTATTAATCTCACTCCAAAACTTTTTCTTATTTTCAACAAAATTTGTTGATAACATCTCACCCACTCTCTCATTTGCTCTCTTTTACATTGCTTCACCACTCTCTTAACCTCTCTTTTTCTCTCCATATACTCTTCCCTCCTTGCATCACTTCTACTTTGTAAAAACCTCTCATATGCTAACTTTTTTCTCCTTACTACTCTCTTTACATCATCATTCCACCAATCGCTCTTCTTCCTCCGCACCCACTCGCCTGTAACCACAAACTTCTGCTGAACACTCTAACACTACATTTTTAAATCTACCCCATACATCTTCGACCCTATTGCCTACACTCTCACTAGCCCATCTATCCTCCAATAGTTGTTTATATCTTACCCTAACTGCCTCCTCTTTTAGTTTATAAACCTTCACCTCTCTCTTACTTACTGCTTCTATTTTCCTTGTATCCCATCTACCTTTTACTCCCACTGTAGCTATAACTAAAAGTGATCTGATATATCTGTGGCCCTCTATAAACATGTACATCCTGAAGTCTACTCAACAGTCTTTTATCTACCAATACATAGTCCAACAAACTACTGTCATTACGCCCTACATCATATCTTGTATACTTATTTATCCTCTTTTCTTAAAATATGTGTTACCTATAACTAAACCCTTTCTATACAAAGTTCAATCAAAGGGCTCCCATTATCATTTACACCTGGCACCCCAAACTTACCTACCACACCCTCTCTACATGTTTCTCCTACTTTAGCATTTAGGTCCCCTACCACAATTACTCTCTCACTTGGTTCAAAAGTTCCTATACATTCGCTTAACATCTCCCAAAATCTCTCTCTCTCCTACACTCCTCTCTTCTCCAGGTGCATACACGCTTATTATGACCCACTTTTCGCATCCGACCCTTATTTTAATCCACATAATCCTTGAATTTACACATTTATATTCCCTCTTCTCCTTCCATAACTGATCCTTCAACATTATTGCTACCCCTTCCTTAGCTCTAACTCTCTCATATACTCCTGACTTAATCCCATTTATTTTTCCCCACTGAAACTCGCCTACCCCCTTCAGCTTTGTTTCGCTTAGGGCCAGGACATCCAACTTCTTTTCATTCATAACATCAGCAATCATCTCTTTCTTATCATCTGCACTACATCCACGCACATTCAGACAACCCAGTTTTATAAAGCTTTTCTTATTCGTTTTTTTAGTAAATGTGTACAGGAGAAGGGGTTACTAGCCCATTGCTCCCGGCATTTTAGTCGCCTCATACGACACGCATGGCTTACGGAGGAAAGATTCTTTTCCACTTCCCCATGGACAATAGAGAAAATAAAAAGAACAAGAGCTATTAAGAAAAAGAAGAAAAACCTAGATGTGTGTATGTATATATATGCATGTGCATGCCTGTGTAGTGTGACCTAAAGTGTGAGTAGAAGTAGCTAGATATACCTGTTATCCAGCGTGTTTATGAGACAGAAAAAAGACACCAGCAATCCTACCATCATGTAAACAGTTTCAGGTTTCTGTTTCACAGTCACCTGGCAGAACAGTAGTACCTCCCTGGGTGGTTGCTGTCTACCAACCTATATATATATATATATATATATATATATATATATGTATATATATATATATATATATATATATATATATATATATATATATATATATATATATATATATATAACCATGTTGGGTCATTCTACGCAAGGAGTGGTGGAGGCTCGATACTCCCTCCCCTATTAGACAGACGTGTAAACCTCGACTCATGTACACAGGCTTCCCAAAACATTTTCTTTAGATACAATAAAATCACCAATGTATTTCGATATTATGAACAGAAAGGAACTAAATAAGGTACTGAATGTTTTCAATTAAGCCAGCCGCTTCAAGAGTATCCCGATTAAAAATTCATTTAAACTCGTCCGATGTGAAATGTTATAAATGTGTTAGCGTTAGCCTTGACACTAATCACTGTTGGGACTCGCTGGAAAAAAACCTCCGCACCATTGCACATAAAATTAAATAATTTAAACGTCTGGAGACCACAAATCCCACAATACACCCAGAGGGAATTTCTCTAATTAGCTGTAAGTCCTGGATGTGTTCGAAAACTTTGTGATCATGTATTTGGCACTCAGAGTTGGGTAATTAAGTTCTCGCTTCTATAGAGACTTAGGGATGTGAGTTAACAGAAACTAAAGTATCTTCTCACTTAAAATAGTTTCCTCGAGTTAACTCCAAACTAATATCAAAGTTGATAGTTTAACAAGTGTAGGTGTAAACCTAGTGCCCCTCTTTATATAATGGAGTAACATTAGCTAGCTTCCTGTCATGTGGTAATTGTTTAGCATATATATATATATATATATATATATATGTGTGTGTGTGTGTGTGTGTGTGTGTGTGTGTGTGTGTGTGTGTGTGTGTGTGTGTGTGTCTGTCTGTGTGTGTGTATGTCGTGCCGAATAGGTAAAACTTGCAATTTTGGCTTAAATGGCAACACTTTTCTTGCCGAATAAGGCAAGCGAGAATTTGTGTATGCAATAATTTGGCAAAAATCATTATGAACCTAACGAAAAAATATATTTCATTGTGTTTATTATTAAATTATTGTAAACTTATCTATAATATATTTAGTTAGATTAGGCTAAATTAATTTGCGCTTGTTACAATAAGGTTAGGTAAGTTTTCTAAGATTCTTTTGGTGCAAAATTATTATTTTTTACATTAACATAAATGAAAAAATATATCTTTAAACGTTTAAGAGAAAATTATAGAAAGGACTTAATTTTAAACGAGTTCTTGGTAATTGACCAGTTTTACCTATTCGGCATGAATATATATATATATATATATATATATATATATATATATATATATATATATATATATATATATATATATATATATATACAAGACAACCACTATGAAAAATAGAGAATTCCAAGCGTTTTCGTGACTAATGTGAGTAGTCACGAAGCGCTTGAATTCCTCTATTTTCATAGTGGTTGTCTTGCATATTTTGATATCACCTGTTTACTGTGATATATATATATATATATATATATATATATATATATATATATATATATATATATATATATATATATATATAATTAGCCAGGTCATCAGGGTTTCTGCTAATGTAAATTTTTGTATGCTTTATGTTTACTCGGAATAATGTGAATTAACATATTAACATTTGATTATTCAGCATAGTTTACCTCACTCATTATCTCCTTATCCTTCTGTATTTATGAAATATTTTATCTCACTCTTTACAAATACATGTTCCACATTTACTTTACGCTTGTCACATATAACACTTAAATAAAATTAACTTTCTTAATATATGTTTGCAATCAGTTAAAGTCAGCTGACCCAGGTACATTATTATTATAATCAAAAGAAGCGCTAAACCACCTGACCCAGGTACAGATACACGAAGGTTCACTTGGACGGGTCGTGGCTCTGGTCTTCTCCATGTGAAGACCTGGCAGCAGCTTACCAGAAATTTGAAATTTTTAGTATTTTAATTTGGGCATCAAAATTGGTACTCATTGTCAGTTGTATATTATGATTACTGCTTTCATGGAGCTGGCTAGCTTCCCAGGAATTACTAAGATTACTCTAGTGAGGACGATGCCAGTTATGTTACTGCAATGTGTTTGGTATGATATTACTTGGTGAAGAGGTTAGCTAGGATAATTAATTTTTTTGTTTCTTTATCTGTCAGGTTCTTACCGATGAAATTAGGATTATTTCAGTCTCCTGTTGTAATTTCAGCTGTTTCTAATTATGGACTTTTGTTCGTTACAAAAGGCTACATAATTGTCCACCCTCTGTTTGGGCAGTCTGTAGGGAGAGAGAGGGAGAGAGTGTTAATGTTTGCCTAGCCCACCTTTCCTTTCTTTGTCCCCTATACAGGAAGAAAGACTATGAAAATTCCAGAGATAAAACACACCTGCTCTCTCTCTCTAACCTTCTTTCTATTTCCTTCTCTCTCTCTCTCATCCTCTTTCTCTTTTTTTTATTACACAGGGTTTTACAACGTTAGGTTAAGGTGCCCCACTTTATTTACAAACTAGAAGCGCTCTCTCTCTCTCTCTCTCTCTCTCTCTCTCTCTCTCTCTCTCTCTCTCTCTTCTCTCTCTTCCCTCTCTCTCTTCCTCTCTCTCTCTCTTCCTCTCTCTCTCTCTTCCTCTCTCTCTCTTCCTCTCTCTCTCTCTTCCTCTCTCTCTCTCTTCCTCTCTCTCTCTCTTCCTCTCTCTCTCTCTTCCTCTCTCTCTCTCTTCCTCTCTCTCTCTCTTCCCTCTCTCTCTCTCTTCCTCTCTCTCTCTCTTCCTCTCTCTCTCTCTTCCTCTCTCTCTCTCTTCCTCTCTCTCTCTCTTCCTCTCTCTCTCTCTCCTCTCTCTCTCTCTTCTCTCTCTCTCTCTTCCTCTCTCTCTCTCTTCCTCTCTCTCTCTTCCTCTCTCTCTCTCTTCCTCTCTCTCTCTCTTCCTCTCTCTCTCTCTTCCTCTCTCTCTCTTTCCTCTCTCTCTCTCTTCCTCTCTCTCTCTTCCTCTCTCTCTCTCTTCCTCTCTCTCTCTCTTCCTCTCTCTTCCTCTCTCTCTCTTCCTCTCTCTCTCTTCCTCTCTCTTTCTCTCTCTCTTCCTCTCTCTCTCTTCCTCTCTCTCTCTCTCTCTCTTCCTCTCTCTCTCTCTCTTCCTCTCTCTCTCTTCCTCTCTCTCTCTTCCTCTCTCTCTCTTCCTCTCTCTTCCTCTCTCTCTCTTCCTCTCTCTTCCTCTCTCTCTCTTCCTCTCTCTCTTCCTCTCTCTTCCTCTCTCTTCCTCCCTCTCTCTTCCTCTCTCTCTTCCTCTCTCTCTCTTCCTCTCTCTCTCTTCCTCTCTCTCTCTCTCTCTCTCTCTCTCTCTCTCTCTCGTGGGTATGACGAAATTAAAGCAATTTGTATGAACAAAAAAAAAAAGGCAATATTGGATGATGACTATGTTACTAACACAAACTGAAGCACTCTCTCAGGGCCCAGGAGGCCGCCAAACTCATCAACATAATTGGGAATAATTTTCTAACTCAAATGACATTCAGCTGGTCGGGACAGCAATATTTTGAATATCCTGACCACAGACTGTGACCTTGTACAGTCATGCTAGTAGAAGGAGAATAGTTAATAGTGATCACATCATTCAATTCAATGTAAACTTTGAGATTTAAAACAACTCTGCAATTTTCCCCTTTTACAGAGCAGCTAACCTTGATAAGATGCGCCGAAATATCAGTAATGTTAACTGAATCTAACTACTAACTACAGTTAATATAGAGGAAATTTGGAGTAGATAAAAAAAATTAAAATTTCAAAGTATCGAAAAGGATAATCAAGAAAAATAAAACTGGAAAAGGATAAAAGAAACCCAGACTGGATGATGAGACGGATAATTGAGATCATCGGCGAAAATTCTACAGCATGTAATAAATTTCAACAGACTTGAAACCATAAAGATACTATTGTAGAGAAAGTCAAATAAAAAATAAAAATGCCTAACTGGAGATGGAATGACGAAATGCAGAAAAGGAAAGCTAACACAAAAGAAATCTTCAAATATGTGAGGGAGAAAAACAGAAGGTAAATTCAACAAGATCTTTAACTAGAAATAACATCAGATTAACTAACAATATCTGGGGTATAGCGTCAATGCTCAATTCATCCCTCGGGTCCGGATTTACAGCAATACTGGATCCCCAACGTCCCCAAGTTGTTAAACTGTTTTCAGGGCCTGACACTGACAAAATAGGCATTAACAAAATTACCAGCCATTTCATAATAAAACACATAGAAAAACTGAGTATTAATGAATCAAGCGAACCGGTTGGAATACCTGGAATACTCATTAATGGCAATATATAACAAATTAGAACAAAGGTGCCAAAAAACAAAATTAGCATCATATTAATTATTGATAGTATACAATGCCGAGACGTTGATGACTAAGACACATGTACAACACCTGAGTATCATTATTGCAGAAATATTTCGATTGCACAACAGGTTTCTTCAGTCAAATATAATGGAATATAACATTGGGAACAGAAAAGTAGGTAGGTGGTCAGTCCCTCAGATCTAAGGCAGAGGCATGCGGCCAGACCTTACATACTGTAAAACATTTGTGACTATTATTAGGGGACTAAAAAATAACCTAATAGCGGTTACCAATACGATTTTTCAGTAAATGATCATGCCTGACTAACTTGATTTTTAATTATATACAAAAAGAAATTGGGATGGAAATGTCCCAACTGATGTCATATATCTAGCTTTCCGAGAGGTCTTTGGCAGAGTACACTATCGAAGAGTGATGACAGAAATATAAGTTCAATATATACGAGACGAACTTCGTGCCTGCATAAGTGACTGACTCACAGACAGGAAACAGAAAGAGGTACTCACAGGAGAGGTGTCCAGGAGACTTCCCATAAAGAGTGAAGTTCAACATAAATCAGTTCTTGATTGAATCCTCTTCGAAATGTACATCTAAGAGGGTAAAATTGAGGATAACATCAAACTTGGAAAAAGTACAGAATCCAAAGTTAAATGTTTGATTGTTCAGAGTTATCTGAACAGGTAGGCGTTGTGGTAGGCGTTGTGGTAGGGGGCACGGAAGGTGCGTCTCAACATAGACAAACTTTCATTTTGGTTATAATAATTTCAGACAGTGATTATGTATGAGTGTGGTGAAAGTATTGAATGATGATGAAAGTATTTTCTTTTTGGGGATTTTCTTTCTTTTTGGGTCACCCTGCCTCGGTGGGAGACGGCCGACTTGTTGAGAGAAAAAAAAAAAAAAAAAAAATCAGACATCAGTATGAAATGTTTGGCATCAAACTAAATGAGACAAGAGAAAAAGAACATTGAATAATAATAAGCAACGACTTCAAAAGTACCAAGCAATAGTAAACTTCAAAACGAATGGTATCCTTGGTTTCAGAACTAAAAACTTAGTATACACAAAACACAACACTCCATATTGACTCTATATAATGCACATTTTATACCGTATCTGAACTATATCGTCAAGTTTTAGACACCAAAATACACAAAAGAAGTTATACTGGACAGTGAACAAAAATCTATCAAGTACGTACCATCACTCAGACACAAACCTCATGAAGAAATACTCTAACACTCAAAAAATGTTCTTGTGAAATCTTAACCAAACGTTAACGATATTGATCGGCTCTGATACACTCAGACATGAAATACTATTTGAAATGCTAAATGAGTCCATAACTCATAACAATAGAATGAAACTGAGAGGGAGAAGCAATACAAATGTGTGCAAATATTTTATTTGCAAACAGAATTAGAGCTGAAAGTAATAAACTACTCAATATATTTTGTAAACGCTAAGACGATACAATTCTTCAAGAATCTGATGAACATACACTTCGTAAGTACAGTATAGGATTTAACTGGAAGTAGAACCAGTATGAGTGTCAGTGGAGTAATAAGAAGTAGAACAAGTATGAGAAACAGTGGAATAACCAAAAGTGGAACCAGTATGAGTGGCAATGAAGTAACCAGAAGTAGAACCAGTGTGAGTGGCAGTGGAATAACCAGAAGTAGAACCAGTGTGAGTGGCAGTGGAATAACCAGAAGTAGAACCAGTGTGAGTGGCAGTGGAATAACCAGAAGTAGAACCAGTGTGAGTGGCAGTGGAGTAACCAGACGTAGAACCAATGTGAGTGACAGTGGAGTAATAAGAAGTAGAACCAGTGTGAGAGACAGTGGAGTAACCAGAAGTAGAACCAGTGTGAGTGGCAGTGGAGTAACCAGAAGTAGAACCAGTGTGAGTGGCAGTGGAGTAACCAGAAGTAGAACCAATGTGAGTGACAGTGGAGTAATAAGAAGTAGAACCAGTATGAGAGACAGTGGAGTAACCAGAAGTAGAACCAGTGTGAGTGACAGTAACCAAAATTAGAACCTGTGTGAGTGGCAATGGAGTAACCAGAAGTAGAACCAGTGTGAGTGACAGTGGACCAATGTGAGTGACAGTGGAGTAATAAGAAGTAGAACCAGTATGAGAGACAGTGGAGTAACCAGAAGTAGAACCAGTGTGAGTGACAGTGAAGTAACCAGAAGTAGAACCAGTGTGAGTGACAGTGGAGTAACCAGACGTAGAACCAATGTGCGTGACAGTGGAGTAATAAGAAGTAGAACCAGTATGAGAGAGAGTGGAATAACCAAAAGTAGAACCAGTGTGAGTGGAAGTTAAGTAACCAGAAGTAGAACCAGTGTGAGTGGCAGTGGAATAACCAGAAGTAGAACCAGTGTGAGTGGCAGTGGAGTAACCAGACGTAGAACCAATGTGAGTGACAGTGGAGTAATAAGAAGTAGAACCAGTGTGAGAGACAGTGGAGTAACCAGAAGTAGAACCAGTGTGAGTGGCAGTGGAGTAACCAGAAGTAGAACCAATGTGAGTGACAGTGGAGTAATAAGAAGTAGAACCAGTATGAAAGACAGTGGAGTAACCAGAAGTAGAACCAGTGTGAGTGACAGTAACCAAAATTAGAACCTGTGTGAGTGGCAATGGAGTAACCAGAAGTAGAACCAGTGTGAGTGACAGTGGACCAATGTGAGTGACAGTGGAGTAATAAGAAGTAGAACCAGTATGAGAGACAGTGGAGTAACCAGAAGTAGAATCAGTGTGAGTGACAGTGAAGTAACCAGAAGTAGAACCAGTGTGAGTGACAGTGGAGTAACCAGACGTAGAACCAATGTGCGTGACAGTGGAGTAATAAGAAGTAGAACCAGTATGAGAGAGAGTGGAATAACCAAAAGTAGAACCAGTATGAGTGGCAATGAAGTAACCAGAAGTAGAACCAGTGTGAGTGTCAGTGGAATAACACTGCCACTGGCAAATTAAAATAATAATTAAGCTCAGGAAGTTGTAACCTACGCCTTTCATACATTTCCATCTGTCCTTGTAAATTCCTCACAATTTTTCCAATATGGTCTGGTATATTTTTCCTTCTGTTTTGATGGGGCAGTGGTCGGAGGGAATGCTGGGTGGGGAGAGAGACATTGTTTTACTCTCCTCGACTCTTGCATCTAGATAATGCACGATAGTCCTTAATCTAGGTGGAAGTGGATAGATCGTCCCAAGAGATAGCCTGGGTGTGGACCTCCAGTTCTCTGCTATCTTTCTCTTTCTCTATGTATCTCTCTCTCTCGCTATTCTCTGCTTCCTCTCTCTTCTTCTTTTCTCTCACTTTTCTCTTCTTTTTCTCTACTCTTTTCTTCTACTTTTCTTCTATCTTCTCTACTTTTCTCTCTACTCTTTTCTCTCTACTCTTTTCTCTCTACTCTTTTCTCTCTACTCTTTTCTCTCTACTCTTTTCTCTCTACTCTTTTCTCTCTACTTTTCTCTCTACTCTCTTCTCTCTACTCTCTTCTCTCTACTCTCTTCTCTCTACTCTTTTCTCTTCTTCTCTCTCTACTCTCTTCTCTCTACTTCTCTTCTCTACTTCTCTTCTACTTCTTTCTCTACTCTCTCTCTCTACTTTCTCTCTCTCTCTCTCTTCTTCTTCTCTCTACTTCTCTCTTCTCTACTCTCTTCTCTCTACTTCTCTCTACTCTCTTTCTCTACTCTCTTCTACTCTTTCTTCTACTCTCTTCTTCTACTCTCTTCTTCTACTTCTTCTCTCTACTTCTTCTCTCTACTCTCTTCTTCTACTTCTTCTTCTACTCTCTTTTCTCTCTACTTTCTCTCTACTTCTTCTCTACTTCTTCTCTCTACTTCTTTCTCTACTCTCTTCTCTCTACTTCTCTTCTCTCTCTACTTCTTCTCTCTACTTCTCTTACTCTCTTCTCTCTACTCTCTCTACTCTCTTCTCTCTACTCTCTTCTCTCTACTCTCTTCTCTCTACTCTCTTCTCTCTACTCTCTTCTCTCTACTCTCTTCTCTCTACTCTCTTCTCTCTACTCTCTTCTCTCTACTCTTTCTCTCTACTCTTCTCTACTCTTTCTCTACTTTTCTCTACTCTTTTCTCTCTACTCTTTTCTCTACTCTTTTCTTCTACTCTTTTCTCTCTACTCTTTCTCTCTACTCTTTTCTTCTACTCTTTTCTCTATCTACTCTTTCTCTCTACTTTTCTCTCTCTTTCACTCTACTTTCTCTCTCTACTCTTTTCTTCTCTACTTTTCTACTTTACCTTACTTACCTTACTTCTACGCTCTACTTACGCTTCTTACTTACTTCTACGTTACTACGCTTCTCTTACGTCTTTACTTCTCTAGCTCTCTTACGCTTATCTACTTACTTACGTCTCTTCACGTCTATCTACGTCTACTTCTACGCTCTACTTCTACGCTCTACTCTACGTCTCTACTTCTACGCTCTACTTCTACGCTCTACTTCTACGCTCTACTTACGTCTACTCCTCTACTTCTACCTCTACGTCTACTTCTACTACGCTTCTCTACGCTCTACTCTCTACGCTCTACTCTCTACTCTCTACGCTCTACTCTCTACGCTCTACTCTCTACGCTCTACTCTCTACGCTCTACTATCTACGCTCTACTCTCTACGCTCTACTCTCTACGCTCTACTCTCTACGCTCTACTCTCTACGCTCTACTCTCTACTCTTTACGCTCTATTTACCTCTACTTACGCTCTACTCTTTACGCTCTACTCTTTACGCTCTACTCTTTACGCTCTACTCTTTACGCTCTACTCTTTACGCTCTACTCTTTACGCTCTACTCTTTACGCTCTACTCTTTACGCTCTACTCTTTACGCTCTACTCTTTACGCTCTACTCTCTCTACTGTCTAGTCTTTACTCTCTATTCTCTCTCTACTGTCTACTTTGTATTTCCTACGCTCTACCTTGTAATCTACTTCCTGTTCTATCATTCTCTCTCCCTCTCCCTCCCTCTCTCTCTCTCTCTCTCTCTCTCTCTCTCTCTCTCTCTTCCCTACATACTATCAACCAGTGTTTTTTGTTATCTTCCTGCAGCAGCTACGTCAGTGTTCACACTGGGTCTTCCCCTCTGAACGGCCACAATTCCTTCTTTCATCACCACCCTTTCCTTTCCCCTCACTCTCTCTTCTCTTTTCCCTTCATTGCACTGCACTTCTGTTCTTTTCAAGGTGTTCCCTTTAGCACGCTCTTCCATCTCACTTTTCAGTGCTCTCTCTCTATCTCTCTCTCTCTCTCTCTCTCTCTCTCTCTCTCTCTTCCTTTTCTAAATCGATACTTTATTATCCTTCTGTTTTCTCACGCTTTAATAGTTTTTTTTTTTAATTTTCGTTCATTTTTTGTTTTCGCACTTTCATTATATTTTTCCATGTTTTTTTCATTTTTATTATTCCTACCCTTTCCATCTTACTTTTCTTCTCTTTCTTCTATGCTTTCCTTTTTTTTATTTTTTCCACATTTTATTTTCCCCCACTTACCTTCTTTTTTTCTCCCACTTTCCTTCTCTTCCTTATTTCTCTTTTTTCCACTATGTATTTTCCAAAGTTTTCCATATTTCTTCATTTTCCTCCCATTCTCTTAGCATTTGCATTCTTTTTCTTAACTTCATTTTTTTAACATCAATTTCCTATTCTTTTCCACGCCATTGTTTACATTATCGGCTCTACCGTTTTCTTTCCATTTTTTTCACTCTCATTAAGTCTTAAAGATGTATTTATGCTCTTCCTCCTCCTCCTCCTTCCCGGCCTCTTGTATTATCTTTCATTATCGGTATTTCCTTTATCTTGTAATTCTCAGCTCCGTCTGTCTTTCATACAGCTTTTTTTATTTTTTTACACAGGGTTTTACAAGGTTAAGTTAAGGATTCGTAACTTAATTTGCAACCTACATCAGCTCATTTGAAAGCCATTTTTATTGTTATGAGACATACAAATATGGAACAGGATGAAGTTGGAGCCATCTGTGGGCCAGCGTTTCATTTCATCAACTGACTTTATTTCGTTGACATTATGCTGTACGAACGTATTTCAACTTCTTGCAGTGTAGAAGCTCGCTTCTCGCTGTCCTCGGAGTGGATCTAAGTGTTGTATGTTGACAATATTGGTCTTGTTCATAACAGTAAGGCCACCAACATTCCTCGGGTCTTGAAGGCTCTATTGAAATGACAGGATGGGTCTAGGCGAGAGATGAGGCGTCTTGCTCTGTTCTCTACTCTGTCAAGCAGTCGCAGATGAAAGAGGGGAGGGAGCAGGCAATCCAAATAAGTGGAACATATTCAAGGTGTGAGAGAACTTGTGCCTTGTACAGAATCTTGCAACCTCTACTGTCAAGCAGATGCGAGATACGGCTTAGTTACTATAAGCTTCCAGGCCGCCATGTCTGCAAGATTTACAATGTGGTTCTTCATGGTCATTTTTTGGTCAAATTTCACTCCCCTGGTACCAACACTCTCCATTTATTCTTACCACTGATTCACCATTATCATCATGATGCCTAGAAACCTTCATTTGCATTATCTCATGAGCAAATGTGACCTGCCATCGTTTACCCCAGGCTAATATAGCTGTAACCTGGTGATTACGTAACAATGTAACTGGCATTTCTTCTCTTGGATTAGTAAATGTCAGAGTACAGTCATCTGTATATGCATGAGATTCCGGGATGAGACGAACAAGGTCATCGAAGTAGACATTCCACAACAATGGCCCAAGTACACTTCCCTGTGGAACACTTTCACCAACAGGATGTCTTGCTGACTATCCCGCTGAGCAACGCTTAGAGATCTGCCTAGAAGGTAATCACTGAGAGACAGTGTAGAGCCTGCAGTTCCCAGTGCTTGTAGTTTTGCTAAGAGTCCCTGGTGCCATATTCAGTCGAAAGCACCAGCAATGTCCAGTGCTACTACACAGCTGACTTTGGATTCATCCAGTGTCTGGTGCCACTTAGTGGAGAGGCTTAACAGCAAATCAGCAGCAAAGTAACCTTTTCTCAAGCCATATTGAGGGTCAAAAATAGGTGAGTGGTATTCAAAAAACTCCGCCATCTACCGTGAGATTATTGTCTTGAGAATCTTGCCAGTTATTAACAGGAATGACACTGGACTGTAACTGCTTTCTGCTCTTCTTTTCTTTTTGAGAAGTTGCTCCTATAAAGCCCTCCAATAAAGCTTTTCTTACAAAGCCCCCCTTTTTTTTAACTCCCCAGCTATAAAACCCTTCTTATAAAGCTCTTAACCATAAGTCCTCTCCTAGAAATCCCCTTCTATAAAGTCTCTCTTTTATAGTTAGTTCCTATAAAGCCTCTCCAATAAATTCCCTTAGTCTCATATAAATCCCCTCTTTTAAATTCTTCCTTATAAAGCCCCTATAGATCTCCTATAAATTGCTTGTTATAAAGTTACTCTTATAAAGCTCCTTGTGTAAATCCTCTCCATTAAATCCCCTCCTGTACAGCCCCTCCTATAACTTCACTTACTATAACCTCTCTTCCACAATCTCCCCTTCCATAATTCATCCTTATATTGCTCATCACCTATAATTATCCATCATAATTATTTCTCTTATAATTATCCCACCTATAATTACCCTTCTATCAACTCCCCATCCTATAAATCCTCTTGCACTAACTCCCTTATAACTCTTCTACTGTAACTCCCCCTCCATTAACGCCGTTCATACAATTCTCTTCTTATAGTGCTCCTATATCTATCCTATTGCTCTCCTCCTATAACTCCCGTCTTTATAACCCCTCTCCTATTACTCCACTTCTTATAACTCTCCTCCGATAATTCCCCTCCTTTAAATCTTTTATAATTCCCGTCCTATATTCTCCCCCCCCCTATAATTTCTACTCCTACATCTCCCTCTCTATTAAATCCTCTTTCTAAAACTCCTCCACCTATTACTCTCCTCCTATAATTAACGTTCAAACATTACTCCTCCTATAATTCTCCTTTAACATGCCATTATACATCTCCCATCCTATAATTTCCCCTTTCATAATTCCCTCTCATTATTCCCCTCTTATAATTTACCCTACCCTACCATCTCTCTATAATTGCTCTCCATTAATTTTCCCCTCCCATTATTTCACCTCTCATAATTATTCCTATGTATTTCCATTTTCCATAATTCTGTAATTTCCCCCTCTCATAATCACTCTTCCTATAATTCCCCTCTCATTATACTCATTATTCTGGCCTTAATAAACACCATATAATTCCCTCCAATAATTCTCCTTCTCGTGATTTTCCCCTCTCAATTTTTTTTATTATTATTCAGCCTTTCATAAACACCCCACCTATAATTTCCCCTCTCATGTAATTACCCCTCCCATTATTTCCCCTCTCATAAGCTTCCACCTATAATTCTTCTAATAATTTCCCCTCCCTTAATTTTCCCCTCCCTTATTCTACCTTTCATTCTTCTACCTTCCATTATTCTCCCTCCCATAATCCCCCATCTATAATTACCTCTCCCTTAATTTCCCCTTTTCCCCAGAGTGACCTCTCTCTTAAAACACTCTCCACCTTGTACCTGCAACACCACCCCTTAATCCTTCCCCTTTAAAACCAAGTCCCCCTTTCCCCCTCTTTACCTCTGGTTCCCCTCTCTTGCCAGTGGAACTCCAGTCGTTACTTTTCTCAATTCATCCCCCTTTACTCTTTAATCTCTCTCTCTCTTAAACATTTCGCCCTCCTCTCTCCCCCTTTTCTCTCAATATCTTCCATTTTGCCTCTTCCTTCCTTTTCTTCCTCTCTCTCCCCTCTCCCACTTTCACTCTCCCATCTCCTCTCATCTATATTCCACCACCTTTCTTCACCTACTTTCATCAACCCTCTTCATTCATCATTTTCCCTCTCTGTTTTCCCTTCATTTACTTCTCTACCTCCGTCTTTTTCCCCTTCTATTCCTTCATCTATTCCTCTTACCTTAATTATTTACTCTTCATTCATCATCTTCCTACCTGCATCTCTTCACTCTTTCTCTTCACTCTAACTGCATTCACTTCCCACTCTAACTCTATCTACTTCCCACTCTAACTGATCTACTTCCCACTCTAACTGTATCTACTTCACTCTAACTGCATCTATTTCCCACTCTAATCGATCATTTCACTCTAACTGCATCTACTTCCACTCTAACTGCATCTACTTCCCACTCTAACTGCATCCTTCCCCACTCTAACTGCATCTACTTCACTCTAACTGCATCTACTTCCACTCTAACTGCATCTCTTCCCACTCTAACTGCATCTCATCTTCCCACTCTAACTGCATCTACTTCCCACTCTAACTGCATCTATTTCCCACTCTAACTGCATCTATTTCCACACTCTAACTGCATTCTCCACTCTAACTGCATCTACTTCCCTCTAACTGCATCTACTTTCCACTCTAACTGCATCTATTCCCCACTCTAACTGCATCTGCTTCCCACTCTAACTGCATCTATTCCACTCTAACTGCATCTCTTCCCACTCTAACTGCATCTACTTCCACTCTGACTGCATCTACTTCCCCACTCTAGATCTCTTCCCACTCTACTGCATCTACTTCCACTCATGCATCTACTTCCCACTCTAACTGACATTCTTCCCACTCTAACTGCATCTATTTCCCCACTCTAACTGCATCTCCACATTCTATTTCTCACTCTAACTGCATCTACTTCCCCACTCTAACTGCATCTACTTCCCCACTCTAACTGCATCTACTTCCCCACTCTAACTGCATCTACTTCCCCACTCTAACTGCATCTACTTCCCCACTCTAACTGCATCTACTTCCCCACTCTAACTGCATCTACTTCCCCACTCTAACTGCATCTACCTCCCCACTCTAACTGCATCTACTTCCACTCTAACTGCATCTACTTCCCCACTCTAACTGCATCTACTTCCCCGCTCTACCTTCATCTACCTCCCCGCTCTACCTTCATCTACCTCCCCACTCTACCTTCATCTACCTCCCCACTCTACCTTCATCTACCTTCCCACTCTACCTTCATCTACCTCCCCACTCTACCTCCATCTACCTCCCCACTCTACCTCCATCTACCTCCATCTACCTCCCCACTCTACCTTCATCTACCTCCCCACTCTACCTTCATCTACCTCCCACTCTCACCTTCATCTTACCTCCCACTCTACCTTCATCTACCTCCCCACTTACCTTCATCTACCTCCCACTCTACCTCCATCTACCTCCCCACTCTACTTCCATCAACCTCCCCACTCTACCTTCATTTACCTCCCCACTCTACCTTCATCTACCTCCCCACTCTACCTTCATCTACCTCCCCACTCTACCTTCATCTACCTCCCCACTCTACCTTCATCTACCTCCCCACTCTACCTTCATCTACCTCCCCACTCTACCTTCATCTACCTCCCCACTCTACCTTCATCTACCTCCACACTCTACCTTCATCTACCTCCACACTCTACCTTCATCTACCTCCACACTCTACCTTCATCTACCTCCCCACTCTACCGTCATCTACCTCCCCACTCTACCTTTATCTACTCCCCCTCACTATCCTCATCTACTTCCCTTCTCCCATCACTACTTTCTCTTCTTTCAGTTTGTTTTACTCTTTAATCCATTTCCTCTCTTTTATATCTACTTCGTCTCTACCTCTATTTTCCTGTTTAATCTTTTCCCTTTCTCTAGTTCCCCTCTCTCGTAATATGCCTCCCCTTTCCATTTATCTACTTTCCTTCTTGAGTGTATCTACTTTACTTTCTCTTTTTATCTATTTCATCTTTCTCCATCTATCTTAATCTACTTGCGCTCTCCTTCATCTACTTCTCTTATTCCACTTCACCTATCAATCTACTTTCCTTTTTACCTTTTGCTTCTTCCCTTCTCGCTCTCCCGCTTCTTTCTTTAATTCTTCTATTTCTTTGCCATATATTTCTCTCTCCCTTCATTTATTTCTCTCATTTCTCTCTCTCTCTCATTTCTCTCTCTCTCTCATTTCTCTCTCTCTCTCTCTCTCTCGCATTTCTCTCTCTCTCTCTCTCGCATTTCTCTCTCTCTCTCTCTCGCATTTCTCTCTCTCTCGCTCTCGCATTTCTCTCTCTCTTCTCTCTCATTTCTCTCTCTCTCTCATTTCTCTCTCTCTCTTATTTCTCTCTCTCTCTCTCATTTCTCTCTCATTTCTCTCTCTCTCTCATTTCTCTCTCTCTCATTTCTCTCTCTCTCATTTCTTCTCTCTCTTTTCTCTCTCTCTTTCTCTCTCTCTCGTTTTCTCTCTCTCTCGTTTCTCTCTCTCTCTGTTTCTCTCTCTTCTCTCTTTCTCTCTTCTCTCTCTCGTTTTCTCTCTCTCTCTCTCGTTTCTCTCTCTCTCTCGTTTCTCTCTCTCTCTCTCGTTTCTCTCTCTCTCTCGTTTCTCTCTCTCTCTCTCTCTTTCTCTCTCTCTCTTTCTTCTCTCTCTCTCGTTTCTCTCTCTCTCTCTCGTTTCTCTCTCTCTTTTCTCTCTCTCTCGTTTCTCTCTCTCTCTCGTTTCTCTCTCTTCTCGTCTTTCTCTGTTTCTCTCTCTCTCGTTTCTCTCTCTTTCTCTCTCTGTTTCTCTCTCTCGTTTCTTTGCTCTCTCTCTCGTTTCTCTCTCTCTCGTTTCTCTTCTCTCGTTTCTCTCTCTCTCGTTTCTCTCTCTCGTTCTCTCTCTCTCGTTTCTCTCTCTCTGTTTCTCTCTCTCTCGTTTCTCTCTCTCTCGTTCTCTCTCTCTCGTTTCTCTCTCTCTCGTTTCTCTCTCGTTTCTCTCTCTCTCGTTTCTCTCTCTCTCGTTTCTCTCTCTCTCTCTCGTTTCTCTCTCTCTCTCTCGTTTCTCTCTCTCTCGTTTCTCTCTCTCTCGTTTCTCTCTCTCTCTCTCGTTTCTCTCTCTCTCTCTCGTTTCTCTCTCTCTCTCTCGTTTCTCTCTCTCGCGTTTCTCTCTCTCTCTCTCGTTTCTCCCTCTCTCATTTATCTCTCATTTATCTCATTTATCTCTCTCATTTATTTCTCTCCCTTCATTTATTTCTCTCTTCATCTACTCTCCCTCTCCCCTTTCGGTATGGTCATGCGACAACATCGACCGGGGAGGAGTGGGGCTGCGCCCCCTCTAGGCCGGGCGGGGTTGGTTGTTGGAGAGCCGTAGGTTGGGTGTAGAGGGGTCCGTTGGGTGTAGAGTGGTCCGTTGGGTGTAGAGGGGTCCGTTGGGTGTAGAGGGGTCCCTTGGGAGTAGAGGGGTCCGTTGGGTGAAGAATGGTGGGCTGCGAGGGGAGGGGTTAGGGTACGGTTTGGAGGGATGGATGGGAGAGGGGAGGTGGTAGGGAGAAGGGAGGTGGTAGGGAGGGAGGTTGGTCGTTGGTGTACCAACAGCTAATTACGGTGGGCGAACCTGCGGAACCCCACCTGGTGGGCGGGTGTTTTGGTGGGATGAGCGTGACCCACCTGATAGGTTGGTGGGAGGAGTGTGACCCACCTGATAGGTTGGTGGGAGGAGTGTGACCCACCTGATAGGTTGGTGGGAGGAGTGTGACCCACCTGATAGGTTGGTGGGAGGAATTTGACCCACCTGATAGGTTGGTGGGAGGAATTTGACCCACCTGATAGGTTGGTGGGAGGAATTTGACCCACCTGATAGGTTGGTGGGAGGAATTTGACCCACCTGATAGGTTGGTGGGAGGAATTTGACCCACCTGATAGGTTGGTGGGAGGAATTTGACCCACCTGATAGGTTGGTGGAGGAATTTGACCCACCTGATAGGTTGGTGGGAGGAATTTGACCCACCTGATAGGTTGGTGGGAGGAATTTGACCCACCTGATAGGTTGGTGGGAGGAATTTGACCCACCTGATAGGTTGGTGGGAGGAGTGTGACCCACCTGATAGGTTGGTGGGGAGAGTGTGACCTACCTGATAGGTTGGTGGGAGGAGTGTGATCCACCCGTTGGGTGGGTTGGGAAGGAGTTAACTGGATAACCCACCTGGTTTGGGAGTAGTTATTAGTTACTGCTCCTGAGGATGTTTTAGTTACTGTTGCTAAGGATGCTTTTGTTAGTTCCAGCTGCTGAGGATTTTTTTTTTTTAAATTATTCTGCTGTTGAGGATATTTTTGTTACAATCACTAAGTTTTTATGCATTTAACTTTCTTCCTTTTGTAATTTTTAAAATTAAATGTTTTTTTTTTTAATTTAAAACAATACAAAATTTAATTAAAAAGTGATTAAATGATAATTACTGTTGCTGAATATTTTTTGTTATGGGTACTGCTGGTGTTTTTTTGTTGGGTATAAGGACTGCAAGTGGAACCCAAACAACCTTCGATCTAAAGCAGACAACAGACCGCTAACGGCAACCGAAGGCGAGGCCAGCCAGTATGGGAGAGCCAGTATGGGAGAGCCAGTATGGGAGAGCCAGTATGGGAGAGCCAGTATTCCCAGGAAATGTTTCTAGTGACACCAGTTGTGGTGGAGGTAGCCACCTATGCTAGCACACATGGAGCCACTGATCTGTCACCAGACACCTCTGTGTAACATGTGGAAGAGTCTGTCAGTCTTCCGAACACACTTGTCCTCAACAGACGGACGCCACACTTGTGACCCCATCGGATGCTTGAGATCAGGTAATCGAATAAGAATTGCCTACTATGAATGACGAGTTATCCATGCCAGAGGCAGTGCCAGAAAATCCCAGTGTCACCTTGGTATCTGTTGATATGGTAGGTGCTGAAGAAAGAACTATATCACAAGTACTTTTCTCTGGAAAAGTATTGACCTATTTCAAGTCATAACAATTTAGTAAAAAATTGACCATCTTCAACAGATGCTGATAATTGTTATGAAGATAGCTTGTCAGGATGGTTACATGGATCACAAATATGATCCTACAGAGTGCAACAGTCTCTATTGAATTTCAAACAATTTTTTTTTATAGAGAAGCCAATGATTCTTGGCTGCAAACATTGCCTAGGAATGTGCTGGCAGAATACCGAGAAACCATTAGAGAATATGGTTAAGAAAAGAAGGTGCAAACTATGTTATTCTCACTGAAGTGTTTGCTCACTATAGGGATTGTAATATATTAATGCAATGGATAGATTACATTTTTCTTTTCATGAAACATTGTCTCCACCAGAAAGCGGTTGCTTGAATTATATATTAGTGCAACCAAGAATATTGGTGTCGTTTGCAGGAATATAGACCACCAGCTGGAGTACCTAACTTGAAATTTCCCGGATATGCAGTATATAACTTAAGGTTAACCAGCTGTTGAATGATTAATGTTAGAAAGACCTTGCTCCATTCACTCCTTGCCATGCAGACTCGAGTAAGCATGCAATATCATAGTTCAAAATATATGCAGGCAGCTTTTCCATAACCCTCTTCAGTTTTCATGCCCCAGCTAATCGACGTGATGCTTTACCAGATCACCTAAATAATAAACAAACCCTCATTCTTGGAGACTTTAATGCCAGACATGAGAATATTGGTGGGGTTATAACAAACACTAATGGAACTAGTGAAATTCCTAAAGGAGTATGATATTGTTTGAACTGTGGGCACTATTGAGCCTACTCACATATATGGTGGCATACTAGATCTGTGCATCGAGCCACTGATGTCGTAGTAGTCAAGTTTAGGTTTGGTTACTAGTACTTCTGCCAGTTTGGCAGACACATAAATGATGATCATACCAAATGCAAAGCATGTGGACATCTGTATGGTCACTATCTTGAGCTCTATGCTTGTCTACTGATTAATGAATATACTATAGTGTAATAACCTAAGTGATATGTCAAGATATCTTATTATTTTCATTAGTAAGGTACCATATTTATTAAGCTAATTTTCTAAATTGCCATGCAACTGATAAATGAACTGTGGATATAAATCCAGATGCACTCCTGTAAACTCTTTTGAGAGCCTAGTTGCTAGGTCTTTTGTGTACCTATATGTTCTTGCGCTACCGTCCACACGATGGATGGAGTACTGAATAAACTAGCCGCATCGGAGACAAAATCTAAATTTAATTTTTTTGTTAGCTATTACTGTTAAGGATTTTTTGTTACTGTTGCTGAGGATGCTTTAGTTACTGCTGCTGAGGATGCTTTAGTTACTGCTGCTGAGGATGCTTTAGTTATTGCTGTTGAGGATGCTTTAGTTATTGCTGCTGAGGATGCTTTAGTTATTGCTGCTGAGGATGCTTTAATTACTACTGCTGGAGACTTTTTGTTAGTTACAATTGCTGACGTCATTATTGTTACTGATACTGCTGGTGTTGATGTTATTATATTTGCTACTTATAATATCTTTTGGTGTTCATATCAAGTACTGTATGAGATACTGTGAATGGTGCTGTTCTTGCTGCTGTTAATACTGCTACTGTTGCTGCTATTACTGCTGCTGCTGGTACCGTTACTGTTCCGGTGGTACTGTTAATGCTGCAAGTGGTACTGTTACTTACGCTGAATGCTGGTAGTTCTGTTACTGATGCTGGTGATACTGTTACTTATGCTGGTTGCTGGTGGTTCTGTTACTGCTGCTGGTGATAATATTACCGTTGCTGACGGCACTGTTACTGTTGCTGGTGGTACTGTGACCATGCAAATTTCACAACATGCAACAATGGAGGGACACTGGTGCAAGCCTACTGGCCCATGCTAGGCAGGTTCTGCTCAAAGCCAGATTTGATAAAGGAAGTATCTGCCAGCCTATTCTACAGGCTTCTCAGAATTCTAACATTGATAACCCTAGTAACCCATGCTGAGAAAGTCCAACTCGATTCCAACCCCTTCATAAGAAGAAATTGGAAGAATGCAGGAAATATGCGGCAAACCTACTGACCTATGTATGGTAAGTCCTTCCCAAATCAAATGCTTATCACACTTAAGCAGGATTTAGACAATTATCCTGACGTTTCGCCTACCAGTTACTGCATCACTTCAATATAGAGAACAAGTTAGATAGAAGAATACATAAGTAACTAATGTAATATTTTATTGTGGCAATGTTTTGCCCTCCAGGAACTTCGTCACAATAAAAGGCCACACTAGTTACACGTGTCATTTTATCTATAATTTTCTCGGTAATTCTACTTACATTATGACAAAAGAGAACAAGCTGTAAACGGTTTGGTAATACCTACGAACTGTGGACGAGGACACATGTATACATTTCAGAACATTTATTAAAGGATAAATTTGTCCACGAGTGTCTTGGAGAGTCCTAATGCAGAGGAAGGTAAAGCAGGTTGCAACAGAGAGGACAGCAGGTGACCAGTAGCAAGACTGAAGGGAGGCAATAGCGAGTCAGACTCCAGAAAATAAGTTGGACAAATGTCGGTGACACGAGCTGGTTTTGAGCAGGATTTGCCTCTGGACCACTACGACAAGGTCCTGGATGCTCTAGAAGATAAACAGAATGCAGATGTTATATACACAGATTTTGCAAAAGCCTTTGACAAGTGTGACCATGGTGTAATAGCACACAAAATGCGTGATAAAGGAATAACAGGAAAAGTTGGTAGATGGATCTATAATTTCCTAACATGTAGAACACAAAGAGTAGTAGTTAACAAAGTAAAGTCTGAGGCATCTACTGTGAAAAGCTCTGTTCCACAAGGCACAGTACTTGCTCCCATCCTGTTTCTCATCCTCATATCAGACATTGACAGGGATATAAGCCACAGTGCTGTGTCTTCCTTTGCAGATGACACCCGAATCTGTATGACAGTGTCCACCGTTGAAGACACTGAAAGACTCCAAGCAGACATCAACCAAATCTTTAAATGGGCTGCAGAAAACAATATGAAGTTCAATGATGAGAAATTTCAATTACTCAGATACGGAAAACGTGAAGAAATTAAAATCTCATCGGAGTACAAAACTAATTCCAACCACACAATAGAGCGAAAAATTAATGTCAAAGACCTGGGAGTGATCATGTCAGAGGATCTCACCTTCAAGGACCATAACAATGTAGCAATTGCATCTGCTCGAAAAATGACAGGATGGATAATGAGAACCTTCAAAACCAGGGATGCCAAGCCCATGTTGACACTTTACAGATCGCTTGTTCTATCTAGGCTGGAATATTGCTGCACACTAACTGCACCTTTCAAGGCGGGTGAAATTGCTGACCTTGAAAATGTGCAGAGAACCTTCACGGCACGCATAAGTGCGATAAACCACCTCAACTACTGGGAACGCTTGAAGTTCCTAAACCTGTACTCTCTAGAACGCAGGCGGGAGAGATACATTATTATATACACATGGAAAATTCTCGAGGGTTTAGTACCAAACTTGTACACAAAAATCACTCCGTACAAAAGCAAAAGACTCGGCAGGCGATGTAACATCCCCCCAATGAAGAGCAGGGGTGCCACTAGCACGTTGAGGGACAACACAATAAGTGTGAGGGGCCCAAGATTGTTCAACTGCCTCCCAGCATACATCAGGGGGATTACCAACAAGCCCCTGGCTGTCTTCAAGCAGGCACTGGACAGGCACCTCAAGTCGGTACCTGATCAGCCGGGCTGTAGTTCGTACGTTGGACTGCGTGCGGCCAGCAGTAACAGCCTGGTTGATCAGGCTCTGGTCCAACAGGAGGCCTGGTCACAGACCGGGCCGCGGGGGCGTTGACCCCTGGAATTCTCTCCAGGTAGACTCCAGGTAAGGGAAAAAAATATCAACCAAGAAAGACGAACATCGACAATTTACAGCATCTTGGGATAATATCCCCTTTTTTTGGGAGTTAAAAACTATATTTTTTCTATTTCATTAAAAATGTGTTTATGCAATTTTTTTTAATTATTTAAATTATTTTAACTAGCATAATCTGGTATGAAAGAAAGTAGTATAATACCAAAATATTGATGAAAGAAGAAGTAATGATTCCCACAATACTGATAAAAGCAGCAGTGATAATTCCCACAATATTGATGAAAGAAGGTATAATTATTCATACAATATTGATGAAAGGTATAATGATACCAACAATACTGATGAAAGAAAGTATAATGACACCCACAATACTGCTGAAAGTATAATGATTCCCACAATATTCACGACAGAACATAAGTACACACACTTTAGAACACCTTTATGGGATACGTATCGGTCCTGGAACCTTGAGACCTGTGATCAAGGTCTTAAGACCGAAACGTATCCAATAGAGATGCAAGTTTATGAATGCATTTGTACCCTTTCAACTTAAGCTAGTTAACCTGCTACACACACACACACACACACACACACACACACACACACTGGCAGCAGATAGGCTTTAGAAAAGATCTGGGAGCTTCAGCTTTTCCAAACTTTTACCTATAAGATTATTAACATAATTAGGTTCCGCTATCAGGTGAACGAACAACAAACCCAGAGTTGCATACTAGCCCATACTAGGCAGACCTCAAATCCAACACTGTTTCTGCAACCTGATGTACCTTCAGCCTCACCTCACCCTTGCTACTGGTCATTTGCACTGTCCACTATGTAATATCCTGTTTTAGCTTTCTCTCTATTAGGACGTGAAGTCACTCCTAGCGAAACGTTTCATTTGATAATTATCCAGAACTGTACACTAATGTCCTCTTCCACAATACAGTGAAGAGGAAACACAGAGTATGAGTCGAGTTAGATGCTGTGTGGATTGTATGCAGAGTTTAGGAAATAGCAGTATTTTCAAGATTATAAAATTACTTGTTTTGAGCGACGGTGTTGGTGGTAGCGATGACATCCAGACATCGTCTCTGATTTGGGTCTGATTTCATGGTGACAAATTTAGATTCTTGGAAATTCATGAGATTAACGTAGGTATTGCGGTGTTTTGGACGGCCACTGGTTGGATTATTCTTACGGTATGCATATTTTTATTCACTGATGCGTTGGTTTAATCTCCTAGACGTTTCCTCCATGTATTATTTAAACACATTTCTCCCACACGAAAAAGAGTAGATACCAGTTTTGGGATTACTGTGTTGTGTATTAATCTGTGTTATCAACTTCTTGATTGTGTTTAATGTTAGTTACGTGGGTATTACCTTTGCCAATAAGGTTGTGAATATTCTCTGAAATCTTCTTTATTGGGAGAACTGTATATCGGTCTGGATATGTGTAGTGTGAAAGATTTTAACAGCCTTTCTTTCGTAATAGTTGACGAAGTGTGCTGGACACTTATACTTTTAAAAAGTATTGTGTAAATAAATGCATTCTTCTTCGAAGCAATTAGAGTTCTTGTTCTTATAAGATCTCATATAAAACCCTCTAACAACTATCTTAAAAGTTGCAGTAGGTAAATCCTATTTGTGAAGACTGAGCATAAACAGTCATGCTCAGCACAGACACTAGAGAGAGAGTTTACCTGGAGAGAGTTCCAGGGGTCAACGCCCCTGCGGTCCGGTCCGTGACCAGGCTCTCTGACAAAATCTAGAACATCAACATCATAAGAGGCTTTCCAGCAAATATGTCCTGTATATCAAATCTGTTAGGCTATAATGTCAGTCACAGATTGTTCAAGGACATATTGGACGCCTAGGGTGTATTTATGGACATTTTAGAAAAGCTTTTGATTTTCCGATTTGAGACTAATTTGGAAAATTCAGAACAGAGATAAAAAGAAAACTATTAAAATGAATGAGAGACTTTGAGAGAAAAATGCGAAGAGCTATAGGAGAAAAACTGTCCTTATGGGAGATGTCACAAGCGGGGTGCCGCAAGGATCTGTACTTGCCTCAATAATGATTTTAATTTATATAAATGATTTATCAGAAGGAATAAATAAGTATGGATGTTTGAAGATGACGCAAAAATACTTTGCACAATAAATATTAACAATTCCTAAATATTTTCAGGATGACTTGTATTAATTTAGTAAATAGAGTGATAGATGGATGACAGAATTTAATGAAAGCAAATGTCATGTAAAAGAAATGAAAGGGTGAAATCAGGCCACAGTAAGAATGTGGACTGTAACAAAATACAAAAAGAGGCAAACAAAACGACGTAGCAAATTAACAAAAAATTGTCACCCGGAGATTATATAAACAAAATTGTGAGAAACTCGTATACTACTCTAGCAAATTATAAAACAGGTTTTAAACACATGGATGGGGAAACAATAAAAAATGCTGTTTACAGTTTTTTTGGACCAAAACTGGAATATGCTGCGGCAGTAAAGAAAACACGTGGCTAAACTATGAAAGGTTCAAGGAACAACAACATGGTTATCTGAATTAAAAATTTGAGTCATGATGTAATCTGGCTGATAGGAGGAGCAGAGGAGACATGATAACTACATGTAAGGTCATAAAAGGTCATGGGAGATCAGGTGAAACGAAATCGTACCTGCAATAGAGGTAACTAAAGGCCACATTTGTAAACTGAGAAAGAAGTGCAGCCTAAGGCATATTATATATTTTTGGTTTGCAAACAGTGCGGCAGAGCAGTGGAATGAATGAAAATATGAAATTGCTACGGGAAAATATACTATTTAAAAATATTAAATGATGAAAAACAAAATTATTGAAGAGGGGACACCACGAGCATTGTTCTGCTCCTGTAGCTACAAATAGGTAATAACTAGTGTCCCTACAGCACAAGTTATTGCACTCCTTCACCATAAAGTTACTGATGATCTCAGCCTCTTCCTTCCTGGACATAAACTTAGTATCTATTTCAACGACTTTATGTACAGTCATGTGGAATGGTCATAGGCTCACCACTTATTGTGGTCATGGCCAACTTGTATATGGTGCACCTGAAGAAGGGAAGGTCGAAAAAAAAAGCAGCGACCTCATGACCTAAGGAGTATGCAAATCTACTTGTAAACTATTTCACAATGAAATGTGTTATTCTTCAGCCGGTGAAAAATAATGTTGCAACATATTCTCTCAGACACACCAGAAAACAGACCAATGTAGTTATAACAACTCCAAAGATATTTTTTTAGTGCAAAGAATATAAAAAACAATGACAGAAATACTACACCTCTGATCACTACTGGAGTGGAGGCACAGTTAGTGTCCCCCACTCCAGTGCCAATAATACAGGTATAAAGCCATCAAGAAACAAAATACATTAAATTAGTGGGCTCCTCACAGAGTCAAATGCAATGTTTGCGGCTTTCACAGAGACCCACACAAAGGATCACTTTGCCAACAAAATATAGATCCCAGGGTACAACTTACTCAGATGCGATAGAAAGAACAGGCTCAAAAGATGTCGATAAAGTTTTGGCAGTAAAGAATGAAAACCAAACCCCTGTCATTGTGGTTGTATACAAACCACTTGATACAACTCCCAACAATTCAAGGAATAACTTTTGAAAACTGACTACTGTCTGGGAAAATCTCCCAACTCCTGCCCCAAACATTTTGCTGCTGAGTGATTTCAACTTAAGACACCTAAAATGGAGAACTATGGGAAATAATGTTTTAGCAATGATAACCTCAGGAGGAAGCTCAGATGAAAATTCACACACACATGAGCTATTATATCTCAACACATTCACCTTAAGCCAGCAAATAGAGGAGCCAATAAGACTGGAAAATACACTTGACCTTATATTCACTAATAACAATGACCTGGTACAAAACAAATCAGTATCAAAGACAATACACTCAGATCACAACAAAGTACAGACATGTATGAGCAAGATTCCTAATCAGCAAAATGAAATCAGCTATGAGGATGCCTTCACCAAATTCAACTTCAATAACAGACACATACATTAGGATCAAATTATCCATGTCCTAAATGAAACAAGCTGGGAAGATATCCTAAACTAGACGGATCCGAGCCTTTGCTTAGAAAAAAATAATTATGTGGCACTTGACGTATGCTCGAGAAAACAAAAAGAAAAGACGTAAACTAGAAAGAGACGCTCCCTCTACAGGCAAAGGCTAAGAATCAGGGAGTCTCTGACAGTGGCCAGTATATCTGAAATATGGAAGGAGACACTGGCCAGAGAAATATAAACTATCGAAGTTAAACTTAAGGAATCTTGAAGGAGCCAAGAAACACAAGAAGAACTTAAAGCCATAAATCAAATTAAAAAAAAAATTCTTAAGCCAAATCTATGGCAAAAGCCACATCCAGTATTGGGCCCCTGCTTAAAGGAGACGGGACTAACACAGATGACAGCAGAGAAATGAGATACTGAAGGTCCAATATGATTCAGCGTTTACTGTGCCGTTAATCATACTTACGGTTGACAATCTAACTGAATTTTTCATGACCGAGACGCAAAATTTGGTTAATTCAAGAATTTCTGATATAATCCTAACACTACAGGATTTTGAAAAATCAATAAATGACATGCCAATGCACTCTGCCCTAGGCCCAGACTCGTGGAACTCCGTGTTCACCAAAAATCCCAAGAAACCCCTTTCACGTGCCTTAAATATTCTATGGAGAGGGAACATAGACACAGGGATCATCCCACAATCATTAAAAACAAGAGATATAGCCCCACT
Source organism: Cherax destructor (assembly GCA_009830355.1). Lineage (NCBI taxonomy): Eukaryota > Metazoa > Arthropoda > Malacostraca > Decapoda > Parastacidae > Cherax > Cherax destructor. Next base: position 189,261 of record WNWK01002153.1, on the reverse strand, counting down.
CCACAAAGGTGGCAGTAAAGCAAGTGCAAAGATTATAGACCGATAACACTAACGTCCCACATCATAATTTTTTTTGAAAGGGTTCTATGAAGCAAGATCGTTAACAAGTTAACCACTTGGATACCCATCAACTGCACATCCCAGGGCAGCATGGGTATAGATCAGGTCCCTCCTGTCTCTCACAGCTACTGAATCACTATGACATGGTCGTGGATGCACTGGAGGACAATCAAAATGCAGATGTAATATACACAGACTATGCGAAGCCTTCGACAAGTGCGACCATGGTGTAATAACACAGAAAATGAGTGATAAAGGAATAACCGGAAAAGTTGGTAGATGGATCTATAGCATCTTAATAAATAGAACATAAAGAGCAATAGTAAACAAAGTAAAGACAGAGGCGGCTACAGTGAAAAGCTCCCGTCCTTTTCCTAAACTTCAAATCAGATATAGACAGAGATGTAAGTCACATCACTGTTTCCTCCTTTGCTGATGATGCCAGAATTTCCATGACAGTGTCATCCATCGAGGACACTGGAAATCTCCAAGCGGATATTAACCAAGTCTTTAAACGGGCGTCAGAAAGCAATATGAAGTTCACTGAAGATAAATTTTAATTACTTTCCTATGGAAAGCTCGAGGAAATTAAAAATGTATCGGAGTGTAAAACAAATTACAAAAAAACAATAGAGCGAAAAACTAATGCGAAGGACCTGGGAGTGATGTCAGAGAATCTCACTTCCAAAGATTACAACAATGAATCTTCCACATCTGCTAAGAAAATGATAGGGTGAATAATCAGACCCATCAAACCTAGGGACGCCAAGCCAATGATTCTCTTTAAATCGCTTGTTCTTTCTTGGCTGGAATATTGCTGTACACTATGGGCCCCTTTCAAGGCAGTTGAAATTGCAGACCTGGAGACTATGCAGAGAACTTTTACTGCACGTATAAGTACCACAAAGCACTGAAACTACTGGGAACGGTTAAAGTCCCTTGACCTGTACTCCTTGGAACGTAGGCGAGAAAGATGCATGATAATATACCCTTGGAAAATCTTAGACGGACTAGTGCCAAATCTGCACACGGAAATCACTCTCAACAAAAGCAAAATGCCCCCAATGAAAAGCAGGGCTACCATGAGTATGCTAAGAGACAACACAATAAATGTCAGGGGTCCAAGACTGTTCAACTGTCTCCAAGCATACATAAGGGGGACTACCAATAGATCCCTGGCTGTCTTCAAGAGGGAGTTGGACAGACACCTGAAGTCAGTACCTGACCAGCGGCCAGCAGTAACAGCCTGGTTGATCAGGCCCCAATCCACAGCGAGGCCTGGTCATGGACCGGGCAGCGGGTGCGTTGGCCCTCGGAATACCCTCCAGGTATACGGGTGCAACTTAGCTATGCTATATGGTGATAGAGGCCAGACGTCTGAGACATTACCACACTTCTCAACATCAACTCTGTGGGATTCTCTAATTTAAATGACCTGAAACTGGAATTTTAAGTCTACAAAAAACACACGACGATAGATGCCCTACTTTACTATTTATCCCTCCTGACTGACAAATAAAACAAGTGTTTTATTTAAGAGCTGATGGAATCTCGATCACTTCTTTCCTTAAAGAAGCAGACAATTATACGCATGCACAACACTTTCCAAGATTGCAAACTCTGCACATTTCATCAACGATTGCAAAATTGAGGTTGTCAGAATCTTTCACATCAGTAGACAGAAGCAGATTTCGGAGAATGTCTACAACTGTATTGCTAAAAGCAATACTCACGTTGACAGCTTTACTAATAAATTCAGAAAACCTGCTAACAAAGTGGAACACAAAACACAATAAATATAATTCAGGGATTTACCCAATGCCAGGTGAAGGTTTCGAGGAACCTTACATAGTGGAAAAAGACTAGGAGCCTAAAATGATACATTAATGAGCAAAACTACACCACAGCATCCACAGTCATCTCATGAAGATAAAAAACGAACTTGTCATCAAGGAATCAGAACTAGATTGCAGGCGATGTTTGGAATCCGCTCTCACAGCTACCATCATTGCTCAAAACACAGGCAGTTCTGTAATCATGAAAATACCTGGATCAACACATCTTACCTATGCAGAACATTCGTAATGCATCAACTCCATCCACAGCCCTTACTGCACCTGACTGTACCCTCAACAGGAGTGATTAGGGTGCCGCAGCACACTGGTGTGCCACAAGAAGACATCTGTATGTTCAGCTTCCCCTACCGCCACATATGTATATATACACATTATATATTAGTATGCACATGCGCGTACACACACATACACACATACATACACAGGTAAAGTGACCGAGTAGCGGCCAGTGAAGAGGCGGGGCCAGGAGCTGACTCGACCTCTGCAACCACATCTAGGTGAGTACACACACACACACACACACACACACACACACACACACACACACACACACACACACACACACACAAAAAAACGAAATATATAAGAGAGAGTTCCAGGGGTCAACGCCCCTGCGGCCCGGTCTGTAATGAAACCGCCATTTATATACACAAAGCCTATATACACACATAGACATTTTCTCTTTGTAGAACTTTATAGAGTTTGGACAATAAATCCCTACACAGAATGAAACCTTGTCACAAAACTTGTTCTGCAGCTTTTGTCTTTATACTGTTAACTGTTAGCAGGGTAACCTACCCTGTGTTTGTAATGGCCAACATTAGTATAAATAGGCATAATTTTAAACCTAGAACAAAATCGCCTTAATATTATGAAAAAAAAATGTGTATCAATTTACCACAATGTGTTGTCAAAATTATGGTAATTCTGGAGCCAAATTAACTACGATTCTCTAGACAAAACTGCGCAATTTTTTTTATTACTGGGTTTTAAATATCCCTATGAATATTCTGTTGGCATAACTACCCAAACTTGCTGTTAATACGATCAAAACCATGTAAAAATTGTTTCCGATATTGCTCCAATAAACACCTCATTGTTTTTCTGGACAACACTTACAAATGTGTCTCTCAATACATACACACACTGACTACTGTAATATCTATTTTAGTGTTGACAAAACTATTTAAACAGTTTTTGCACAATTTCCAACTCTGTTCACTAAATTAACGCCTCAGCAATGGGGACAATATTGCCCACATCTGTTTTTTTTTTAAGTAAAACACTTTTAACTCTGTAAACAAAATAACCTAAACTTTGCAGCCAAAATAAACCCAACTCTGGGGTCAGAAGAAATCCGTCTGTGTGCACAGCTGCCCCCATTTCCACTGTGGACGTCTTGACTCAAAGTAATGGGAAAAGATCAACACTTGAAAAAATCTCAAGATTTTCAATAAGTTCATAAATTTATACCAAGAGAACGAGAGTACGATTATTTTTATTTTTATTTATTTTATTTTATTTTTATTTACATATTTTTTGTTCATTTTTATTAACGCTCTTGTTTGTTGCTGGTAGTTGTTTGTCGTTGACGGTTGATGTTTGTTGCTATTTATTCCTGCTGTTGTTTATTTCTGTCGTTATTGTTTATTATTGTTGTCATTGTAGTTTATTGCTGTCATTTCTGAGAATTAGTTGTAGTAGTAACAATAGTAAGACAATTGGTATTATTAGTAAAAGTATAACAGTAGTTTAGAAGTAATAGCCGAAAAAGTAATGGTTGTATAATAACAGCAGTAGTAGTAAGAACAAAAACGGCACCCAGCCCAACTGTAAATAGTCTAGTGTAGTACCCAAGCAACCTGTATTTCTATTACAAACTCAGTACAGTACTCAGACCTACCTTGGAACTCTGTATTTTGTGGCCTACAGGGCACCTATAACTGTTACTTGTTCGGTACAGTACTTATAAACGTGCAATAATGTTACCCATCCACCGGTAACTCAGTATCACACCTAATATAGTACCTAATCGACTTGTGACTCACTTCAATACAGGACCCAACAATATCTAGAACACCCAGTACAATAATCCTGTAACCTGCATCTTAGTACCGTAATTAGTTCTGTAACTCCCCAGTACGGTGCCCAGTCCTCTAACTCTCCCGGTAGAGGACTTAACCAACCTGTTACTCCACACATGGTCCACCGGAATAATCAAACAAGCAAATACGAATCAACAAATAATTCCTGCATTTAAAGTTTTCGTTCTGCTTTGAAGGCTAGACTAGGCTCTAGTAATATCTAGAGCAGGAGAAGCTTACTGTAGCTGGCGAGTGATTCCTTACAAATTCTTTATAATGTATATTTTAAACCTTTTCAGACTTCCTTTTCTAACCACACCGAAGTCAATAAAAGTCGTCGTACCAAAAAGAAATCCGTACTGTCTTTGTAGGTCCATTACGTCGAATTTTTCATTTTAATTCTTACGTTTTACTTATAATATAAAGCTTCTTGAGGAATTTAGATAAATGTGGTAGATGTAGAAGACGAAATTCCTACCAGCCTTGGAAGAGAAGGTTAGGTAAGATTTGTCAGAAAACAGGACAAATATTTCCTCACGCAGGTCTTAGTTATATGATGACCCGCCGTTGGAGCTTTTGGTCATTTGACCGAGGCCTTCCGCTGGCTTACCCCTCCACCCCTTTAAAAATTATGGTTAAGATTATAACTATTTTTGATATATCTGCAAGATAGATTTTTCATTTATGGAAGCTGTTTTTTTTAGAACACGACTGTAATGGGTCCTACATCTGGACCCTCGCCTAATTGTGCATTATCTTTTAGACTCGTCAGAATTTTGTTATTACTGAAAGCACGAGGAAGCGCAGAACCCGCAAGAGTAACACAGCGCCTTGGGAACAGGAAGCTGTCATGCAAGATCCGAGGAAGGAGAGATTAAATTAAATTTGTTTGATCAAGAGACCTTCGCTGACATCAAATAACTTTACTTAAAACTTTTTTTTTGTAAAGTTTGGACAATGACTCACTGCAAAATATCTACAATTCTCAGTGCAACAGTATTCAACAACTCAGTTAATTTGCCCTCACTTCCGCTGCTAATTATTGAAGGGGAGAGTTGGGTATGCATGTATTCCTGTATCTACATTTTATGTGGCCTTCGTAGCAATTGTTTTATACCATTTTATTAACAGGATAAGAGCTGCTATTCCATATCATTAAATGATATATATATATATATATATATATATATATATATATATATATATATATATATATATATATATATATATATATTGTGTGTGTGTGTGTGTGTGTGTGTGTGTGTGCCGAATAGGTAAAACTTGTCAATTAGCCATAACTCATTTAAAATTAAGTCCTTTCTAAAATTTTCTCTTATATGTTTAAAGATATATTTTTTTTCATTTATGTTAATGTAAAAATTTATAATTTTGTACCAAAAGAAACTTAGAAAACTTACCTAACCTTATTATAACAAGCGCAATTTAATTTAGCCTAACCCAACTAAATATATTTTAGATATGTTTACAATAATTTAATAATAAACAAACACAATAAAATATATTTTTTTCGTTAGGTTCAGAATGATTTTTGCGAAATTATTGCATACACAAATTTTCGCTTGTCTTATATGGCAAGAAGAGCGTTGCTATTTATGCCAAAATCGCAAGTTTTACCTAATCGGCACGACATATATATATATAGTGCCGAATAAGTAAAGCTGGTCAATTAGGAAAATCTCATTTAAAATTAAGTCCTTTCTAAAATTTTCTCTTATACATTTAATTTTTTTTTTATTTATGTTAATATAACAATTAATGATTTTGTACCAAAACAACCTTAGGAAACTTACCTAACCTTTTCATAACAAGCGCAGTTTTATTTAGCCTAATCCCTGTAAATATATTTTATATAGGTTTACAATAATTTAATAATAAACAAACACAATGAAATATATTTTTTCGTTAGGTTTAGAATAATTTTTGCAAAATTACTGCATATACAAAAATTTTCGCTTGCCCTATTCGGCAAGAAGTGCGTTGTTATTTAAGCCAAATTCGCAAATTCGCCTCGACCCTAAGACCCTTCGTATTGCAGTGGCTCTGCGCCTTGCTGCCACTATTCACACGTAATATACGTGTATTTGCAGCGATGCGCAAGCCGACCAATATGGTCTACATGGTCTTAACTGTTCTAAAACCAAGGGTTGGCATGCAAGACACAATGAGGTCAACGACATCATAAAGAGAACCCTTGCTACAGCTGGATGCCCAGCCGAAAATAATTGCCTGTTATATATATATATATATATATATATATATATATATATATATATATATATATATATATATATATATATATAACAATATCCACAACCCAGCAAACCGCCCCGACGGGATCAATATCTATCCTTGGAAGAATGGCAAGCTCTTAGCATGGGACTATACCTGTGTGTCGACACTGGCTGACACCTACATCCATCACAGTGTCGGGCGACAGGGAGGAGCTGCTGACCACAGGGAGGAGTACAAGATCGGCAGGTACAGGGACTTAAACCAACAGTATCAATTTGTCCCAGTGGGATCAGAGACCTTGGGAGCGTGGGAAAAAAATGCAACACGTTTCCTTAAAGAACTGGGTTCCAGACTCATCGACACCACCAGGGACCCAAGAGCAGCCACGTTCATGTTCCAGCGCCTCAGCGTGGCCATCCAGAGGGAATATGCATGCTGCATACTGCGCTCGCGTCCAGCTTCGGAGGAGCTTTAGGAGATTCATAATCTTTGATATATTGTACCATTGTATTCTGTCTATTAATAAAGCACTCATATAACATATATAGGAGAGGTAGGAGAAGAAAATATTCAAACAGCTCCGGCGAGAACTTTGAGTTTTCCCTGAGGTACGTTTATCGTCTTCTCTGAGGATGAGGCTCCCAGTAAAGTTCTAGAGGTGCTACCTCCCTGTATATATATATATATATATATATATATATATATATATATATATATATATATATATATGCATGGAGCTTGGTGCATTTATATTTTTCAAGGTTAGCAGTTGGTCTGCAACATGACATCAACATGCTGCACTTGCAACGTACAGCCTCCCTGACTAGGGGAGCTGTGGTAAGTATTTTTGGCTTCCCGGATGTATGGCTCTGGACAGTAATTGGTTTGCATTCACGTATAAAAGACGAGTTAGTTACATGTGTGTGTGTGTGTGTGTGTGTGTGTGTGTGTGTGTGTGTGTGTTTGATTCCCGTCGACCCCGTCTTACCATTTATTAAAACTATGACAGAAGGCTGTCTCCCCCCTATTTACACCTACGTCATTTCACTTTTTGACTATTATGAGGCTGAAGTAATACTTCCTGACATTTCTGCGATATATCTGTATTCTAAGCACCCGTGTCTTCCTTATCGAGCAGGCAATTATTTTCCGCCCTAACAATTCCTCTAAGTATTTTGTACGTTCTTATCACGTCTTCCTGGTTGTTCTGCCCTCTAATATTATCAGCTTTATTTTTTCCTTTAATTTCTCGTCAGAGTTCGTTTCTCTTAACTCCTGGATAGTTTCGCTGAAAACCTCTACACCTTCTCCAGTTTCTGGATCCGTTTTATTAGGTGTGAGTTTCACACTTGGGTCCTAAATAGGCCTGCCATGTCGTATATAATGCGGTGAATGTGGGATGAAATTCTTGAAAGGTTATATTCGATTTGCTAAATGCGCGTTTGTTACTGAGATTATTCGGTTTATAAGCGCCTCTGGGGGATTTGCTCAGTACTGTGCATACTGAATAAGGTATGGAGCAGTTGGCGTCCAGCGATATTGTACTCAGTTCCCGGCCTTCTTAACTCATTCACAAATTTCACGCTCTGTAATTAGCTTCTGTTGAATTATATTAACAGAATGAATTGTCAGACCAATTTTGTAATTTGTTCACGTTCACCTGTAGCTTTTCTTCTCCTGTTTCTGTTTTCTTTAATTTCACATTTGTGAACAGGGCACATCAGGCTCTGTAACTTGTAATCTAGAAATAGTACATGGCTAGGTACCGATCCTTGTGGACCCTCTCTTGTCATCCTTGCCCATTCCGATGCCTCTTCCCTAATAATCATGATTTTGTTTCCTTATTATTTATTATTTTATTCACTGCAGTGCCTTTGCTAGTTATTCCTGCCTACTCTTCTTGTTCAGGCCCAGTCTCTTGTTTATTGCTTTGACAAAAGATTTTTGATGTCCAAGGATATGCAGCTACCCGTTCCTTCCTTCCTCCTTCTTCCTCCTCTCCTCTCTGTCTCCCACTCCCTCTCTCTCTCTCCTTCCTACCTTCCTTCTCTAACTTCTGGTAATTGGATATCAGACCGCTTCTCTCCGTGTGTTCCACCAGTCTTCATTAATTTTCCCATTTCCTTGCTTAACATGAGTGTCGAGGATGCTGGCCAATTAATGCTACTTGTCTCCCCACTTTCTTAAATATTTAAACTACATATGTCATCCACAACGTTGGCAACTGCGCTGTCAGTTGACTTGTATAATTTAGCTAGTAATTCACACATTGTTTCTGCCTCCACTTTCAGAAAGCAAAAAAAATTGTCTATGAAGTATCCAGTTTACTTAGTCTTTCTTAACCCTTTTCCCTTGTTGTGTGTATTGTATTTGGTAGTCGTTGGCTTTTGTTTTTATTTCCACCAAAAATATCTCCTAAAATCATTTGTTCAACTTTTTACACTTCCTCAACCGGCTCCTTTTTTTTTTCCTTCATGTTTAAAACCAGGACCAGCCACTTCGGTTCAGATTTGGCTTTCGATGTCGTGTCATTGTCAAATTGTTGATGAGCCGCTCTTCCCACCCGTGCATATTCGCTTCTGGCTCCTCTCCCTGCTCTGCATTTTTGCATCTCGGGGTGAACCATGAACTTCCTCTGTTCATGTCGTCGCATGTTTTGAAAGTTGGTTTCTCTCCTCTTCCATCCCCAGGTATACCTTCACAAGCTACTCGAAACTCAGTTCTGCTTGGTCGACAGCATTCAGTGCTCTCTTGTAGTCTTTACCACCTATACGCACTAGGGCAATTATTTTTATTATAATCAAAACTATGCTCTAAATCCTCAAGGGTCATATAGCGCTAGCACTAGGTCAAATTATCTTCTTGTTTTTTCCACTATTATCTTTCTGATTGGGTCCCTACGAGTTGTCATACAAATTTTTTTCACAATCACCTTCATTCTCTGTGAAGGTCCCATTTCTCCTTTGTGGTCAAAATTGTCCACGATTAGCAGTTTTTTTGGTGATCATATGGGCTCTTGCCACTTCTGGAACGATGTTTACTATTACTTTACTCTTGTAATATTTCTGTCTTTATTTCCTGGTATATAGTAGTATATTATGCATCACTGCTGTCCGATGCTGTGAAGAGACTGTTTGATAGGTGAGGAACAGAAAGGGGTGAAATTAGTAGTAGTTTTAGTTGTAATTGTTGTATAAATGTTGGTAGAATTACCGACAATGTTAGGTTAAAGGACACATGTGCAACTAATGTGACATTTTACTGTGGCAATGTTTCGCTCTCCAGAGGCTTGATAAAGCTCCTGGAGAGCGAAACGTTGCCACAATAAAATGTCACGTTAGTTGCACTTGTGTCCTTTTACCTAACGTAACTGTTGTTGTTGCTTTTGTTGATGCTTTCTTCTTCTTCTTCGTCTCCTTTTTCATCGTTTTCTTCTCTCAAGTAAAATCACTAGAGATTACGGTGACGTTGCTCACCATGACTCGTTTTTTTCGTACCGACATCCTTTCGGGGCTGAGACGCGACATGCAGCAACCTCTGGCGTATATTATATAGACTCATCGCCAACCAGTGGCTTTATCAGTACTATACAGGGACAAAAAAAACAGAAGCCTGAAGAGGATAGTGATGAGGTAATCAGTCCCTCTTCCCAGGAACAGGAGTTCTGTACCGTACCCTTGATGAATTTAAATCACAGGAGGAAGAAGTGTGCTTATATCCTGGAATCAGATGAAGTGTAGCAGATAAAGGCATCGTCACTGGTAGGCAGGATTTCCCAGTGAAAGTAGGTCATGCCCCAGAGTTGGGCCAGCTTCTTCTTCTTGTAGGTTCGCCGGTACGTCCGGCCCGGGTCTTCTCCAAATGGTGACCCGGCCAGCGGTAGTAAGTAGTTGGGGAGATGTCCTCTGTACCAAGTGACAATGCCTTTACCCGCTGCACCACATTGACTTCAGTATATAATCCAGCTTCGAGACTACGGTACTGAGAACCGCTCTTAGGCTTCTGTTTTTGTCCCTGGTATTGTATTGATAAAGGCTCTGGTTGGCGAAACATATACTGGGATAATACACAAATAACCCGAATATAGGGGAGAGGAACTTACGACAACTAATAGAAGAGATGGAGCCAGTATATATAGGCCAGCTGGCAGAGACGGGACGAGAGAGGTGGGGATAGTAGTAGAGTTAGTGGTAAGGCAGGTAGTGGAAGTATTAGAAGTAGTAGTGGTAGAGGTAAGGCTGGTAGTGGAAGTGGTAGTAAAAGTAGTAGTAGTGTAAAGTAGGGAGGGTGGTTGGTGGAGCAAGAATAGAAAAGGGAGTGAAGGGAATCAAAAGTGAAGGTATGGGCCAAAGATACCAGGACAGGAAGTGGTAGTAGTAATAGGGTCAGTCAAAGGCCATGAAAAAGGAGCACTACAGAAGAGCTAAAGACCAAAACGAGTAACACCAAAAACACAGGGAAGGGGGGAAGTAAAGGACAGAACACCCAAGGCAGAAGAAAGGAAACCCAAAACAAGAAAAATGAAAAAAATGGAAAGGAGAAGAGGTAGAAAGATAGGGAGAAAAAAGAATCAGGTTAAGTCACGTGTTTTCTGAAGTTTGGAGCATTTGACAATGTAATGGGAAAGGAAGGCGTCTACAGAGACAAAGTCAGGAGTAAGATTCGTACAAGGAAAGTTGTGTATAAGGGAAGATTCAACAAGACGGCTAATTTGAAAGTCAGGAGTAGGGTAAACAGTTTTAGCAGATAAGGTAACTGTGATCTCTAACATGACACAAGAGAGTATTATTGGTGTCGGCAAGCCTGGAGTATACCGGGAGAGGGTTTCGGGGGTCAACGCCCCCGCGGCCCTGTCTGAAACCTGGCCTCGTGGTGGATCAGGGTCTGATCAACCAGGTTGTTACTGCTGGCCACACGCAAACTGACGTACAAACCACAGCCCGGCTGGTCAGGTAATGACTTTAGTTGCCTGTCTAGCGCCTTCTTGAAGACAGCCATGAATCTATTGGTAATTCCATTTATGTATGCTGGGAGGCAGTTGAACAGTCTTGAGCCACTGACACTTAATGTGTTGTCTCTCAGTGTACTCGTGGCGCCCCTGCTTTTCTTTGGGGGAATGTAGACAGCCTGTACTGTCTGCATAGACAGCCTATGCTCTCTGCCAGCTGAGTTTATGTTTCGCACCATGCTCGTGCTGCCACCTATAGGCCCATACCCATTTCAGTCTGCTCAGACCTGCCTCTCTCACTCACTCACTCACTCAGCAGCCTTGACTCAGTAAACAGGCCTACTCTCCTCTCTCCCTTGCGGGCATGGCCCTCCCAGGCCATGAACACAAACACACTGCCTGTGTACCCTCACATTTGCAAATAAAGAAGTCTCCGAAGCCTTATCATTGCTACGCTGCCTTGATCGACACAACCAACACTTAGAAAACATTGGTGGACAGCAGCGGTCGCAGCAGATGTGTTGCCCGATGAGAGGAAGGAAGAGGAATGAAGTTGTCTTCACTTCATCACCCTACACAAGAAGCATCAGTCTCTCAACGAGTTATCCTGATGTCATGTCTGCAAATCTCAGCATCCAGACACAGGTACAATCAGGATCCAGGCCGAAATTTGTCGAATTTCTTCGAGAAATATAGTGGCGTCTCTGTGACTCCACGCCACAGCGTCCCACGCTGTTCAAGTCATGTGCTCAGCCTTACTAGCATGTTCTGTTGTTGTTGTTCAGCTCAGCACGACTATTTCAGCAAGTCAGAGGTGAGTTTGTGGTGATTTCAGAGTGTTGTGAGGTGAGAGTAGGGAACAGCTGGGTTCCTCGCCTACTCACCCACGCTCGCCCTAGTGCCTGAGGTCACTCGAAGCCATGTGGAGCAAGCCATGTGGGGTGTGACGAAGCCCGTGGGTTACAAAGCCAGACCTCCCAAGCCATGCTGTGGTCTGCTGCTCGTATCAACCCATGACATCACCACGATGCTGCTCGACTCCACGACATCCACCACGATGTCACTCCAGGGCGTCAGCTCGCGATGTCAACCACGATGTTGATGATGTCACCTCGTGATGTCACCCCATGACATCACCTCACGATGTCACGAGTGCTGTAATTTCACAGTGAGCAAATTGTTGTATTATTTTCAAGAAGTTTGAGAGAAGATAAGTCGTTTGTTAATTTAATTCCTCTCAGTCAGTGTTCTCACATGTTCGTGAATTGCTTAGTGTCTATTTTTGCACAGAAAAGCGTCAGTTGCTAGTTAGCCATGTTGTACCGCATGTGCAGTATGTGTGTGCAGTTTTCGTGTGTCCTGTGTTACTTCCTCGTGTTACTTGTTACCCAGTGTGACCCGCGTGCTTGAGAGCTGATATCATTCAGTTCAGGCGTCAATTACGAGCGTCCAAGCCCCTTGTACAGAAAGCTCTTTATGTTCGCCGCTCATGATGCCCTGCTGAATCGTACCCGCGACGATTCCCCCATCTAGACCCGTTCCACTTCACCTCCTGACCGTCAGAGTGCAGTTATATGTAGACGACCAGTCTGGGGACGCTTAGACCATTCTCTGCTGTAACTTCAACTGTCGAGAGAATGACACTCGTCAAGCCGCAGTAGCCCTGTCCTGTCGGCAAGAGACTGTCATCCTCGTGTCACAGCCTCAGTGAGCAGCCTGCACAAAGATGTCACTGTGACTGCAAGCCCACTCACTGCAGTAAGGTGTATGCTGTTACGACCTCCAGATGTTTTGCTGTTTTGCCGAGTTGTCTCTGCCACGACTTACTCCACACTCACCAGCAGCGACAGTACCAGTCAAGAAATGTCCTCCTGAGTCACTTGCCTGAAGAAGTCCTGCCCTGTTGTGACTACTGACGATGCCTTACTCGAGGGCACCAGCAGGTTGTGCCCCAGGTTGAGTGAACCCTGCAGCGACTACTACGATGACTGCTTCACCACTCCAGAGGAGACCGTACCCTGTTACGTCACAGCTCAGCTGCAGCGATGTCTCCTGTGTTGCAGTATCTGTCCAGACGCAGGAAGGTGTGCAGTGCTGCATCGACACTCACTGCCTTAGACCACGAAGCACACCTTTTTTTTCTTCCCTCTCTGTAGGAAGTTTTTTTTCATGTCTATATGTGTATGTATATATGTTTTTATTTTGTGTTCTGTGCCCTGTTCTTGCGAGAGAGAGACCGAGTTTTTTTTACTGCCAGTCATGGTCAGGGTTGACCATGGGTGCATGGCCGAACGATGTAGACAGCCTGTACTGTCTGCATAGACCGCCTATGCTGTCTGCCAGCTGAGTTCATGTTTTGTGCCATGCTCATGCTGCCACCTATAGGCCCATACCCACTTAAGTAAGCCCCATCATGTTCCTTTCTCACTCACTCAGCGGCCTTCCAAGAGTAAACACGCCTACTCTTCTCTCCCTCGCAGGCACATGGCCCTTGGGGCCATGGGCACAAACACAATGCCTGTGTACCCTCACGTTATTTGCAAATAAAGTAAGAAGCCTCCGAAGTCATATCATTTAAACCACTGCAGCAGGACGACGCAACAACCATAGAAAACAGGAATGTTGCATCTCCTGCCGTGTTTTTTTCTTTCATAGGGAGTGATTTTCGTGTGCAAGTTTGGTACCAATCCCTTTAGGATTTTCTAAGTGTATATTATCATGTATCTTTCTCGCCTGCATTCCAGGGAATACAAAGCAAGGGACTTCAGCCGTTCCTAGTAATTTAGGTGCTTTATTGTACTTATGTGTGCCGTGAAAGTTCTTTGTACACTCTCCAGGTCAGCAATTTCGCTTGCCTTGAAGGGAGCAGTTAGTGTACAGCAGTATTCCAGCCTAGAGAGAACAATTTTTTTTTTATTTTATTTAAAACTTAGTATACAAATACAAGGTGTTTCCATCACCACATACATTAAAGCGTTAACAAAGACTTTGAAATACATGACCATAACAAAATCCACACCATCTCATTAATATATAGTACCAATAAAAACTATCGATCACCAAAACAAAAATTCATGTGTAACTCCTCTGTACCAACATCAAGGTACACAGCTCAACCCGCCTACTCTTCACCACTCATACCACAAATATACATAATATACAAGCAACCACATCTAACATATCGACCTTAACATGTAATATATATATCAACCCAACTATGGATTGCAAGAAACTCAAAAAAAAAAAAAAGCATCCCAATACCCAAGCCCTATATAAGGGTATGTACCATTGCTACGATACCCAAAAGCAAAACATTGTTATATAACATTTGGTTCTATATAAAAAACCTTTCCCAAAAACAAAAACAATACTCCAACTACAAAACCCCTCCCAACACAACACCCCCCCTTTTACTTGCCACCTATAACATCCAAAACCAGATTCATTCTCCACACGCACACACATATATGCCAAAGAAACATAATATATTCTACTGAACAGCACTGAAGCCCAAACCTAACACCATATCACTCCATATCCGACCTTAACACATATGGCCATTACAAAAGTATCAAAATTATTATACAATAATAATACACGATCCTCCCACTCAAATGAAGCGTCCAAAACACACATGACGATTGACTTTTCATTAACTCTGGGCAACCCCTCATGTCTATGTCCCATCACATTTTTAAACAGGTAACAATAACTCATAAAACATAAAGAAGAACACGTGGAAGAACTTAATCCACCTGTTTACATTCCATAATGAAATCTGATCACTAGGTCCTCCTATGACCCTCTTGCTTGTACACCCAACACTACATATGAACATATAGACAGAAAAGTTCTGAAGCAAAAGCCACCTCAGCCTATATCCCACTGATTAACTCCCCCCCACCTAACGTCCTTTGCAACTAAACCCCTCTACCCTCCATTCCCACCCTTCCCACTCGTACCCGAACCCCAACCTATCATTGACACCTCCCCTCACTCAACCCCTCCTTCATACCCTCTAACCCTATCCCTCCCCTCTCCCCGTAACCCATGCACTGTCATCTCCCTATAATCCTGCTAAAAGGCCCCATCCCACGGTCTATCATATATTATCTTATTCCTACACTTAGTTCTATAAAAAGCTACTCTCAATGCCCCTAGACACTCCCTCCCCCCCATGTCCCTGAGACACCAAGAAAAATAGATATAATCTAATACCAAATAAGACAAACTCCTACGTACGCTGTCCGAAAATTGACCCAAGTCCAAACTCAATGCCCGTAAAACAGAAACCTCTCCCTCACCTACCTGTCGCAACACCCCCCCAAACCATTCCCTCACCCCCTGCAAAGCACTACAAAAATAGATAACGTGATACATCGTTTCCATTTCCCCACACCTACTACAAACCCCATCACGTACCAATCCCATGACAAATAATTGTGCTTTAGAAGCCAAACATCCCTGCAAAAACCTATACCCTATCTCCCGTACTCTTGGTTGCAATTTCAATTTATGAAACCACCTCCATATACCCAACCAATCATACAGAGGATAAACCCCACTCCCCTGAACTAACCTCCCCTCCAACCCCAACCTATCCAATCTTTTAACCCTACTTTTACCAGGCTCCCTCATCACCATTAGTCCCCGCAAGATCGCCTCACACAACAAAATGTCTTTCCCCATCCACCATCTTCGTACCTCCTTCATAACTAACCCCACCTGTCGACCCCCAACTCCTCCTCTCTGCAAAAACTCGTGCCTCACGAAAACGCTGCGCAACCTACACCTCAACGGTATCAACCCCAGACCCCCCCACCTCTTTTGTGTCTCCACAACCTCCCTGTCTCCACAACCTCCCATTCCCCCATACGAACCTCAGGACATTACACAACAATCTCTTCACGTCCACCTCCAAGAGGGGATACACCACCGCCCTAAACCATAATTTACTATACACCAATACATTAATGACTATGACTCTCTGCAATAATGTCACCTCCCCCACTCCCCATCCCCTCATCCTCCCAATTGCCCCATCTACCCCCGTCCTGGAGTTCACCTCCCTCGCCACTACCGCATCCACACTAAAAAATATACCACATATTTTAATCCTTTCCACACACCTCCAACCTCTTCTCAACCCCAACGTACTGCCGCACCAATTTCCAACCACCAATAAATTTGACTTTTCCCTGTTGACTCTCATCCCTGTCCCCTTCCCAAACCATTCCACCAACTCATTCAACATACCCAATTGCCATTCCTTGCTAACTAACACCGTCGTATCATCAACATAACCAACTATACCACCCACCTCCTCCGCCCCCGCTGCTACCTCTCCCAACTCCTTTTCCACCAATCTATAAAATGGATCCTGCAATAGAGCAAAAAGGATCTGCGACAGAGGACAACCCTGCCGCAGACCCTTCTTCATTTCCACCGCTTTTCCAACCTTCCCATTAATCTGCACCCTTATCAAAGCTCCTGCATACAGCGTACCCACCCATCGCACTACCTCTTCCCCAAAACCTTGTCTCTCCAACACTTCCAACAACATGTCTCTATTAACCTTATCATAAGCCCTCTGCTAATCCAAACCTAAGACCCCCCCCTCCTCACTATTTTCAACAAACTGTTTAATATGCCGATCCCCAGTACGAATACTCCTTCCAGGCACCCCAAATTGTCCCCATGCAAAATTCCCCCCAAACCTCTCTTAATTCTATTTGCCAATATCTTCGCGAATATCTTATAGTCAGCGGTTAACAAAGCTAGACCCCTATAATCGCTTAAACCTGCGGGTGAATCTCCCTTTGCCACCAAAACAACAACCCCAGTTCTCATAGATTCACCCATAAAACCTTCCTCCTGCAACCCATTAAACAACTGAACTAAAACCCCTTTCAAAGCCTCCCAATGTGTCACATACAAATCCCCCGGCAACCCATCTATTCCTGGTGACTTCCCCAACCTCAATCCCATCACGGCCTCCCTCACCTCCTCCTCCAAGATCTCCGCCCCACATGCCCTCCCCTCCTCCACACTCAACAACCTACCTATACCCTGCAATAACTTATCCCTCTCCACCTGATGTACCTCCCCCTTCTGATATTGAACACGAAACCAACTTTCAGCATACCCCCCCATACCCTCCGTCGTTTGCAACACCCTCCCCTCCTGATACCCCTCCACCCCCTCTACCTTCAGTGATGATATCAACATCCCCCTCCTACGTGTCTGAAAATTCCTTAAGACCACTTTCGACACCTTGTTACCCCACAACACCTGCTCCATTCCACTCCTAACCCGTAAAGCATGAAACCGTTCCTCTTGTAATTTCCTTAACCTACCTCTCAATTCCACGATCTCAGCCCTACCTCTTTTCCCCCAATCCCCGACCTGATAATCCTTCAACAACCCTTCCAAATACCTCTGATACCCAAACCTACTCCTACTTTCATTCCTACCAACCCACCCATAAAACTTCCGAATTTCCTCCTTCCCAATCTCCCTCCACCATCTTACGACCCCATTTCGCATCCCCTGCCCCTCCTTCCACACCCCCCCCACCATGTTTCAAACATCTCGAATCCCCCTTCCCTTTCCAATAATCTCGTATTCAGTTTCCAATAACTCTTAGAAACACTCACCACCCCTTACTATCCTCCTTCAAACAAAACACCTCTATGATCAGAAAAGCCCACATCTTCACATTCCACCCTTCCTAACATCCACAACTCTAGTCACATATATTCTATCCAGACGTGCATCGTAATCATTCCTCACAAAAGTGTATTCTACCAACTCACCCCTTCCTCCCACCACGTCTACCACTCCTACCACTCCCAAAACTCCCCTTAATGATTCTAACATGCACCCTAATCACGCAATTCCAATCACCTGCAATAATTGTTACCTGTGGCAATCCTCGGACAGCGTACGCCAACTCATTATTGACAAAATCATCCTTTACCCTCCTATTACTAACGGCTGGCATATACACTCCCAAAAAACTCACCTGCTTTCCACCCCAATCCCCATTTACTCTAACCACTCTTCCTCCCACGTCCTCCCATGACTCTAAAGTAAATGGACTTGTCTCACATATGCCAACCAAACCCCCTCCCCTTAAATGCCCTTGCATCACAAGCAAAAATCCTATACCCTTTAACCTTAAGTTCAGTACCCTTCCTATAATTATGCTCTTGAATGAAGACAACATCTACCTTCCACCTACGCAATGTTACCTCCACCCACTTAAGTTTAATCTCGTTCCTAAGACCATTAACATTTATAGTTACACACCTGAAATATAAGGCTGAGGTTTTCCCTTGTGCTTCAGTACTCTCTTATCTAATTTTGTGTGCACCTCACCATCCCTCCCTCTTCTACCCCTCCCATCGTCCTTAACTTCCCCAACTTCCCCGTAACCCTTCGCTTTTGCACCTTTTCCCTGTACCACATCCGCCCACACTTTTTTCCCTGATCTTTGGCCAGCTGTCAACAATTCCTCCGGAGATTCCTCTCCTGGCCTTTTCCTAGACACGCCCTTCTCCTCAATTAAATCCATCTCCTCTTCCCTATGGACCTCAGCTACCACCACAGATACATTAGCAAGAGACACCTCCTGACACTCAGTTACCTTCTCTATAGCCCCATGAATCTCCTGCGTAGGACCACCTTGCACCAAGTCTGTCACTTCATCCATTGACAGAGGCTCACCCTGTATGAACTCTCTTAGATCTCTCAAAATCTCAGCCTCTTCCCTAGGCAATCCCTGCTGCTCTCCACCCGACACCGTGCTATGCACCTGTGATGCAACCGATGGCACCAACTCCTCACCATCCGCCTCCTTTTCCGTCTGTTCCATCTCCGCACTCCACAACTGACGCACCACGCCCTCCTGTCCATTGTCCACTCGTTTAACTTCCATCTGTATAGCTGATGCTTCCTCTGTCCGTTCTCCGACCTCTTCACCTGGCCTCTCGTTCTGCTTCCGCCGCACACAATCAGCCGCCAAGTGTCCCTGCTGACCACACAATCGGCAAGTGCGAATCTGCCCAACATATGTAACATATATCTGTGTGCGAAAATCAGCCATTAGGACATATGAAGGAATGGGTTGAAACAAACGTCATCTTTACAGAGTATGTCCCCTCTAGCATACCAGCATAGGGCCCATTACCCCACCGTCCGACAGTTACAGCATGTACTATGCCATATTTTTGCATTACGCCAGTCACATCACTTTCTCCCGCTTCGAACGGGACGTTCCTCAACTTTATCCACTTGTAGGTGGCTGACACATCGCGTACACATACCTCTAGGCCTGTCATGACCGTCAGCCGTTTATCCTGGAACTTATCCACAATCCTGTGATAAGCTGCTGAGCATGCAAATTTCACGAAGATCCTGCGTGCTCCATTTAGTGCTATCCCGTATAATTCAGAATGATCAGTACCCAGCACATCACGCAAAATCGCCGGCAGGACAACATCAGCATTAGAAGGGTACACCGCTCCCTGTAGAACTTCATCCCGATCGTGTTGACCCTCCTCCTGTACCCGTCCGCCATTTGCAGGGTAAATGAAGATGCACGACTAGGTCGGCAGAGGTCACCACTAACACCCGCACACAACCAGGGCTGGGCGTGGAATGAACAAGTGATTTGAAAAGAATCATGGGCTTAGTGTCCCTGGTTTTCAAGGTTCTCATTATCCATTCTATCATTTTTTTAGCAGATGCAATAGATACACTGTTGTGGTCTTTGAAGGTGAGATTCTCTGACATTATCACTCCCAGGTCCTTCACATTACTTCTTCGCTCTATTGTATGGTTAGAGTTTGTTGTATACCCTGATACAGTTTTAATTTCCTCAAGTTTCATAAAAAATGGTTATAAATATAATCATAATTTTTAAAGGGGTAGACCTGTAAGCCAGCGGAAGGCCTCGGTCAGATGACCAAAAGCTCCAACGGTGGGTCATCATCTGACTAAGATCCGCGTCAGGAAGCACTTGTCCTGTTCCCTGTCGAACCTTACCTAACCTAACCTAACCTCAAGTTTTCCATATCTGAGTTGAAATTGCTCCTCATTGAACTTCACATTGTTTGAGTGGCCCATTTGAAGATTTGGTTGATGTCCGCTTGGAGTCTTGCGGTGTCTTCGATGGAGGACACTATCATGGCAATTCGGGTGTCATCTGCAAAAGAAGACACGGAGCTATGGCTTACATCTCTATGTCAGATATGAGGATGAGGAATAGGATGGGAGCGAGTGATTCATCTACCAACTTTTCCTGTTATTCCTCTATCACGCATATTGTGTGCTATTACACAGTGGTCACACTTGTCAAAGGCTTTCGCAAAGTCTGTGTACGCCTGTACAGGGAGCGTCTCTCTCTCTCTAGTATACATCTCTTTCTTTTTCTTAATGGAATGTGCCTTGAACAGACCTCAGGTGCCACAGAGTTAATTTTTTCAAGGCAAAGGTTCGGATCCGTGTTGTTTAGGATATCTTCCCAGCTTGTTTCATTTAGGACATGGTTGACTTGTTCCCATTGTATATTTTTTTATTGAAGATGAATTATGTAAAGGCACCCTCATAATTAATCACATTTTGCTGGTCACGAGCCGTGTATATACACGGCTGTACATCTATTACGTTGTGATCCGAGTGAATTGTCTATAATGTGGTTATATCACGTTTCAGATCGTAGTTGTTAGTGACGATGAGGTCCAGCGTATTTTCTAGTTTTGTAAGCTCTAATATTTGCTGGGCTGATCTTTGCTAAAATATTATTTGCTACACTTCTCAATTTCAGGTGTCTCAAGTTGAAATCACCCAGTAGCAAGATGTTTGGGGCAGGAGTTGGGAGATTTTCCAGTGGTCAGTTTCGAAAAGCTGTTCCTGGAATTGCTGGGAAATTGCATCCAGAGGCCTTGTATACAAGCACAATGATAAGGTTTTGGTTTTCAGTCTTTACTGCCAAAACTTCAACCACATCATTTAAGGTGTTTAGTATTTATGAGCAAATGAACGACTCTGTGACGTACAAGCCACCCCCCCCCCCATCCCTTGTTGCCTGTTTAGTCTATCACACTAACACTACTTTTGTGCTCCTTGAGTCTGTCAGAAAGCGAACAGCCAGTTTCTCCACAGTACTGAAGAGAACAAGAAGAGAATGAAATAGAGTCGACACCAGTGGCATCTATAGCGTGAGGAGAGGTACCAACTAGATTACTGCGAAAAATTAGCTTGCTATCTAAGTAACGGAGAGAGCTGTCGAGTTTAGAAAGGCTGGAAATATAGGGAAGGTAGAGAACAGGAGTAGAGTGTTTGTGAAAGTCCGTTTAGCACGTGAAGGGAAGGAAAGGGTAGCCAAGACGAGAGAACGAATTATAGGGACTGGAAATTAACGATTCGAGAAATTGAGGGACACAAATGTGGAGAGCACAGAGAAAGAGAGAAATAAAAACACTTTTCTTGACAGAGGGAGCATGATAAGTAGTGAATGTACATGTCACTGTGCATAGGCTTGCGATACACGGATTAAGCAAAGCCTGTATCCGAGCGGTGGACATATACACCAAGAAAAGAAAGCAAAGAATTAGATTCCCATTCAGCTTTAATCTTGATTGAAGGAGCAAGATTGTTAAGGGCAGAACCACCGCTGGCTTTACCAGTTAGACTCGTCGTCTGCATGAATGAACTTCAGATGGCAGATGAACACCGATGCGACACACAAATTATAGCCTGAAAAACTGTATTTCATTTTTTTCCAGTTTCCACAAAAGTAGGACGTAAACAGGTCCCAAGTTTTAGGAAAGACTTTATGATGCAATTGCTTGGAGTAAAAGTAGTATCAAAGAAGAGCGAATTGCATGAGTCGGAGGTAAAAGAAAAAATCCATAGTGTTCAGAATTTGATGTGACATGACTTAAGAGGATAGAAACCAATAGTGCCACTTTAATCTTCGGATGCTTGTAAACACACAGACATACAGACGTAAAAAGGAAGAGACAGAGACAAAAATACCGACTCATCAACAGACAAACTGAGTGTCCGTGATTCGATCCCAGCCCGGGTGGAAATATTGGGCATGTTTCCTTACACTTGTTGCCTCTGTTCACCTAACAGCAAGTAGGTACCTGGGTGTAAATCGACTTTTGTGGGTCCCATCCTAAGGGATGGTAGAAAAACTTAGATAGGGTTGGGCTTTGAAATGACCTGAGGTAGGATAACAGATCTTAGCCTGTAGAATTGATCTGTGTAAAAAATACTGATAGGCAGAAAACATAAAAGCCTATAAAGAAAAATACAGACATATACAGACGGGCACACAGATTTAGATAGAGAAAGATACACAGTCATGCAATTACTCACGTACAGAAACACAGAAATGGGCAGAATGACAAAGGCAGAAATACAGACAAGAATGAACATAGAGTAATAATGATTTCAACATGTAGACAGATACAGAAAAATAGGTGGGCCGATACAGACAGGCATGTAGACACAGACAGAGACAAAAGCCACACTCAGAATGACAGACACGAATGCATATACAATGATACACAGAGGAACCATCGCAGACAAACAGACGGACTTTGAAAGACTGAAATAGACACACAAAAAGAGGAAGGTAAACCACTATTGTGGTCGCTGCATAATTAGTGTTGCCGCATAATTAATGCGGCCGCATAATTAATGTAACCGCAGAATTAACTCAGCTCCGTAATACAGTAGCAAACGAATTATCAGGTAACGATCATTGAGAAGCATCAGTCGTGTACCAGACGCGCGAATGGTACACTGATGCTGCGACCATCCACACAGAAGACTATCAGGATGTTTAGTATATTAGCAAGGTGACTTGCCTGCCATTACAAGACAATGATGATTATAATTATCAGCTGCGCTGACAGACATCCTGAATATATCATTGGCATTATTGCCATTAAGTCCATTGGCATGCTGTCTCTTTACTGAAATGGTTTACTTAATCAGTTTATTTAAAGGCCTATTAACGACAAGAGGGTCATTAATGCTGCATGTCACTTGTACCTGAATGCCAGGAACAAGGATTGAAGTAAATTCTGTGTGTGTGTGTGTGTGTGTGTGTGTGTGTGTGTGTGTGTGTGTGTGTGTGTGTGTAGAGAGAGAGAGAGAGAGAGTATTATAGATATGTTGATTTTTTATATCTAATGCCTAAGAATATAGATATAGTTTTGGGTAGGGGTGGTTTTGATAAGGACCTGCCTTGTATGGGCCAGTAGGCCTTCTGTAGTGCTCCTCCATTCTTATGTTCTTATTTCCTTGTTAAATTAAATAGCCTAGCTCATTTACTGCTGAGTTTCAACAAAATAACTCTGCCTTTTCTAGATGTTTTAATTATTAAGGGGAAATATGATTTTGAATTTAAAATTTACAGAAAACCAACAAATAACTGTTCTTATGTGCACTATTATTCCTCACATAATGAAAGCGTTAAACTTTCTGTATTCTCATAAATGAAGAAATCTTGAAGATTTATACCTTGATATTTCTTCTCTAAGAATTTGAGTATCAAAGTTGTATTTAAAAATCTTGATACAGTAAAACAACTTTTGATTAAAAAATTCCATACAAATGCTGACGGTATAATTATACTCTCATGCATTTCCCTATTTGCTTCCTTGAACGTTCTTTGTCTCCACAAACTCCTCAGTGCACCACCCACCTTTTTCCCTCATCAATTCTATGATTCTCCTTGTCTTTCATAGACCCATCTGCTGACACGACCACTCCCAAATATCTGAATACATTCACTTCTTCCATATTCTCTTCATCCAATCTTTCATTACCTAAATTTTTTGTTATCATTATCACCTCTTTCCTATGTTTACTTTTTATTTTCCTTATTTTATATACCCTTCCAAACTCGGTCACCAAGCTTTGCAACTTCTCTTAAGAATCTCCGAAAAGCACAGTGTCATCAGCAAAAAGCAACTGTGACAACTCCCATTTTGTTTTAGATTCTTTATCTTTTAATCCCACACCTCTTGCCAACACCCGAACATTCATTTCTCCTACAAAACCATCTATAAATATATTGAACAACCATGGTGACATCACACATCCTTGTCTAAGGCCTACTTTCACTGGGAAATAATCTCCCTCTCTCCTACACACTCTAACCTGAGCCTCACTATCCTCGTAAAAACTCTTCGCTGCTTTCAGCAACCAACCTCCTATCCCATACATTTGCAACATCTCTCAATCTGCCCTCTATCTACCCTATCATACGCCTTTTCCAAATCCAAAATGCAACAAAAACCTCTTTACCCTAAATACTTTTCACCTAAATACTCTTCACCTAAATGTTTCACTTTAAACACTTGGTTTACAGGCCTCCTACCTTTCCTAAAGCCTCCTCCTTCACCTGCAATCCTGCTCTCTGTTTTATTCTTAATTCTTTCAATAATAACTACCGTGCACTTTACTCCCCTATACTTTTTACACTTTCTATTCTCCTCTTTGCCTTTATAGAAAGGAACTATGCATGCTCTCTGCCAATCTCTACGTATCATACCCTCTTTCATACATTTATTAAATAAAGACATCAACCACTCAAAAATATATCCCCACCTGCTTTTAACATTTTTGTTTTTATCCCATCAACCCCAGTTGCTTTACCCACTTTCATTCTTCCCACTGTCTCGAGCACCTCCCCCACACTCACAACTGGCTCTTCCTTACTCCTAGAAGATGTTTTACCTCCCTACCCAATGCACAAAATCACAGGTTCCTTATATTCATCAGCATTTAAGAGTTCCTCAAAAATTCGCTCCATCTTCCCTATATATATATATATATATATATATATATATATATATATATATATATATATATATATATATATATATATATATATATATATATATATATATATATATATATATATATATTCTTCTTTCTTTCAACACGTCGGCCATTTCCCACCGAGGCAGGGTGGCCCAAAAGGAAAACGAAAGTTTCTCCTTTTACATTTAGTAATATATACAGGAGAAGGGGTTACTAGCCCCTTGCTCCCGGCATTTTAGTCGCCTCTTACGACACGCATGGCTTACGGAGGAAGAATTCTATTCCACTCCCCCATGGAGTTCCACTTCCCCATGGAGTTCCACTTCCCCATGGAGTTCCACTTCCCCATGGAGTTCCACTTCCCCATGGAGTTCCACTTCCCCATATATATATATATATATATATAATGTGTGTGGTGGTGAAACAAACGGAGTTATGTAAGCACACAAATCACGAATCAAAATCAAAGAAAAGGCAGAAGGCAGAGGAAAAAAAAGTATGTCCAGGAAGAGAGATCCTTACGTAAAGACTGAAAACTTCACCAAAGGCTCCCGAGATACCTAGAACAGTCAGTAGGATGGACAAGTTGCTAAGAGCAGAGTTAAAGTTGGGAAGTGAAGAGACAGTGGTCGTCCGCCCTAGACAACCCGGAGCCCCCAGACGCACAGCTCGCCTCGGCTGTCTCAAACTTTGATGACAGCGTCTGAAGTAATGCTGACACTACCTGAAGCTATGATGTCATTGAAGCTACAGTGATGGCATCTGAAGCTATGATGACACTGAAGCTACAGTGACGACATCTGAGGCTATGATGACACAACAGTTACGCTGATGCCATCTGAAGCAGTATGTCAGTAGGCCTACTGAAGTGTTCCTCCACAAATGCAGTATTAGGAAATTTAATGACTTTTTAAATCTAATACAGAAAAAATAAAATACCATTGACATATATATATATATGTCGTGTCGAATAAGTAAAACTGGTCAATTAGCAAGAACTCATTTAAAATTATGTTTTCTAAAATTTTGTCTTATACATTTAAAGATATATTTTTTATGTCAATATAAAAATTAATGATTTTGTACCAAAAGAACCTTAGGAGACTTTCTTAACCTTATTTTAACAAGCGCAATTTAATTTAGCCTAATCCAACTAAATATATTTTAGATAAGTTTACAATAATTTAATAATAAACAAACACAATGAAATATATTTTTTTCGTTAGGTTCAGAATAATTTTTGAGAAAATTATTGCATACAAAAATTTTCGTTTGCCTTATTCGGCAAGAAAAACGTTGCTATTTAAGCCAAAATCACAAGTTTTACCTATTAGGCACGACATTATATATATATATATATATATATATATATATATATATATATATATATATATATATATATATATATATATTATGTATGTATGTATGTATGTATGTATATATCAATTGTTGATGTAAGGACATGAACAGTAAATCTGTGGGATCGATCCAGTGTCACACTTTCTGAGTGGCATTCATGCTAACCACATGGCCACCGAATAAAGTAAAGCTGTCATGTTATATTACTGAACTCACTGGACGGTGAGACTCGAGGCTGGTGCCAGGAAAAAAGACACCGAGTCATGAAATTGAGAAAAATGTAAATAGACGGAAAAGTAGGTTGAAAAACAGAAGCTGCAACTTTTTCTCTGGTATATTTTTGCTCATTCTGGACTCGGGCCGTGCTGTGCTCCTGTACTCTGGCTATAAAGGATTTCTGGACTCTAGCAGCTCTCCGGTCTGACGTCTGGCGTCTTTAAACTGGGGATAATTTCGACTCTGGCGACTTTAGACTTCGAGGCAAAGTTGCCAAAATAGCTCTGTGTATACCTGGAGTATACCCGATGGGTGTTGTGGGGAGGGGGGTCAACGCCCCAGTGGCTCGAACCATGCCAAGGTCTACAAAGACCCCCCAGACCAGCACAGTAAATGTTATCGTGGGCTTAAGAAAAAAACACAAGAGCTCACCATGGCAGACCAGAAGATGTCACTGAAATGTTCTTATCATTAATTATATTCATTAGTTAGCACTGAGGCTGAGAAACTTATGCATTGTCCTGGGAATGGAAGGTAAACAGATGTGATATGTAGCTCTAATTCCTTGTATCAAGAGTTCTTCACTAGCATCAAAACGTCGGTGTATATTACATAGTAAATATATATGAAACAGACTTTGTATTTTTCTTGTTTCTCTCTCTGTTTTTTTACACAGGGTTTAACAAGGTTAGGTTAAGGATCCGTAACTTTATTGACAATCTCTCTCTCTCTCTCTCTCTCTCTCTCTCTCTCTCTCTCTCTCTCTCTCTCTCTCTCTCTCTCTCTCTCTCTCTCTCTCTCTCTCTCTTTGTAAACTATCTAGTTGCGTTTCTTTGATTTTTATGCCCGTATTTTTTTCATTATTAATTTACTTTAATATATATTTCTCAGAACAGAAATAACAGCTCGCATTTGGAGACTTAACTTTAAACGACGTTTCGGTCCACCCTGAACCAACATCGTAATTATCTCGCTAAGTTGTAATTTGATAATGGTCAAGGATGACCCGAAACATTCCCTGAAGTTTCCTTATTTGTAATTATTTTTTCTTTCTTAGGATGGGGATTTTTTTTCATTTTTTATACATTTTATTATAAAAAAAGTGGCAGTTTTTGTAGCTTTGACACTATATATAAGCCTATTGAGTTCATGAGTTAAGTGTAGGCCTATGCATTACGTTAAAGTATGTGACTATAGACTGCACGAGGGTAATTTACTATAGATTTATGGATTGCTCGAAAGTCATTAAGTATAGGCCTACTGACTGCGAGAGGGTCATTAAACGTATTGTTTGATAAACCTCAAGAGGGTCATTATGTTTAGGCCTGTAAATTGTACAAGGATCATTAAGAATAGTCCCATGGACTCCTTGAGGTCATTAAGTATAGGTTTATGAACTACAGGAGGGCTATTACAATATAATTAAAGGTCATTACGTGTAGATCAATAATCACGAAGGTCATTAAGGGTGTAATCTACTGAGCATTAACATTAAGGATTCTTTTATTCCTGAAAAAAAAAAAAAAAGTAAAATTTAAGTGAATATATACACAGATATACACAGTGAGATATACACCTCTAGTTGCATTTACAATGAGAGAGACACCTTTCATTGTATATTCAGCGAATTACACACCGTCCGTTGTATATTCAGTGATAGATTCCCAGTCCACATTTTGTATACAATGAAGAATACACACCTCTCGCTTGTATATATATATATATATATATATATATATCAGCTATATATATCGATTTATACACAATGATTTTTTTAAATATACCGAGAAATACACACCTCTCGTTGAGAGATATGCGCCTGCTGGAAGTACGATGAGATGAGCGTATACTTATACCTATAGTATAGTGATATACGTATAGTATAGTGATATACGTATAGTATAGTAATACCTATCTACTTATTGCATATTGTGTGATATGCTCTAATATATATGTGTATATTCAGTGAAATAAACAGCAATGCAATAATTTAGTTTCAGAACAACAATAATAATAATAATATACACGAAAGGGCATAAAACCCGCAGAATAATGTGATCCTTCAATGGCGAGGACAACTCCAATTCCTTGGATCAAAAGGCCGTCACCAGCATGAAGGCATACCCATTAAAAATCATATATAATTTATCTACCAAAGTATTACCTGGTATAAATAAAACCAAGGCAAAATTCGGAGAAATTTGCAACATCTAACTTTATTTTGGCGAAAAGAATGAGAACGGTTCGCAAAAGTTTGGCGCTGAGTTGGCGGGTATGTACCAAAACCTTGAGTCTTATTGGCTGCTTAAAGTGTAGTTGGCTAAGTGGAGGAAGAGGCTAAGAGGTGATTATGTTTCTTTAGCTGCAACTTAACACGGGAAAATGACCTCAATTCATCACCTTGACCTGAATTTGCACAGGACGCCAGCAGTGTTGGTGATTTTAGAGGCAGTGTTGGTGATCTTAGAGGCAGTGTTGGTGACCCTAGAGGCATTGTTGATCTTAGAGGCAGTGTTGGTGACCCAAGAGGCAGTGTTGGTGATCTTAGAGGCAGTGTTGGTGATCTTAAAGGCAGTGTTGGTGACCCTAGAGGCAGTGTTGGTGAGAGGCGGACTACTTCAGTGCTAATGCCACATTTTAATTTAAGGTAATTACGACTTATATTTAACATCAATTTGTCTACGATATGAATAATGTTACTAAAACTCTTGCCTCTATTTCTTACTAGCTATCTGGTTAACTTCCTATTGTAAGCCTCGAAGCTCACTGGTATAGTGATATACTTACCATCAATGGAATATCATACGAACAAGTGCAAAAACTAGGTATATTCATTATGTAGACGATTTGCCAACCATCGGCTTTATCAGTACAATAGAGGGACACAGAGGACGCAAGAGGTTGAAGATGAGGTAATCAGTCCTTCAACCCAGAAGCAAGTGTTCCGAACCGTAATCTTGAATCTCGGTCTTATGTTTTTGCCAATGTATTGTATTAGTAAAGTCACTGGTTGATGACTGATTTTGCTGCTGCTGCTTCTGCTGCTACTGCTGCTTTTGCTTCTGCTTCTGCTTCTGATGCTTCTGCTACTTCTGTTTGTAATTACCTTGAGTTTATTGGTTATATTGCTTTGTGAGAGTAGATGCTTCAAGCTTCTGAATCTGGGTGAAGGGGCTGATCGTGGCTAGTGATCTCTGACGCATAAATGTCACAGAAGTGTTGTCTGCTAGACCTTACTGTTTGTAAGCCTCGTAGCTAAGGTACAGCTCTTAATCTGCTGCCTGTCAGGAGCGCGGTTCGTATCCCCGTCGATTCTTCGTTCATTACGATTAAGGTTGAAATATATACCAGGGTCTGCCATAACCTGAGAGAGGCTGGAGGGGGTGTCACCACGCTACCATTCTCTGAGAAAACTTTCCCTCATTTCTCCTGTTGCTACTCTTGCAACATTGCACGGCTCCTGATGACTCACTGAGAAGTGTGAAAACTTGAGCTAAAGATTTCCATCCCTTGTGTCTTGTTTTGCATTGTTAAGACAGTCTGTCTGCTATTGTTTGCAGTATGACAAAGCTCATGGAGCAGGGAAAGTGTGTGTGTGTGTGTGTGTGTGTTACCATTTTTGTCCTAGGCACATGTCGATTAGACACTAGGCCTGTTGTATGTATGTGTGTGTGTGTAACGAAACACTTCGAAATGTTTCGGCCCCGCCGGGAATTGAACCCGGGCCCTCCGTGCGTGAAGCAAGAGCGCTAGCCACCACCGTGTGTGTGTGTGTGTGTGTGTGTACACGCCTAATTTACCTAATTTGGCCCCGCCTCTTCACTGGTCGCTACTAGGTCCACTCTTTCTCTGCTCCACGAGCTTTATCATACCTCTCCTTAAAGTTATGTATGGATCTTGCCTCCATTACACCACTCTCCAGATTATTTCATGTCTTGATAACTCTATGGCTGAAGAAATACTTCCTAACATCCCTGTGACTCATCTGAGTTTTCAACTTCCAGTTGTGACCCCTTGTTGCTGTGTCACATCTCTGAAACATTCAGTCCCTATCCTCCCTGTCAATTCCTCTCAGTATTTTATATGTTGTTATCATTTCTCCTCCCATCCGTCTTGTCCTCCAGTGTTGTCACGTTGAGTTCCCTTAACGTCTCCTCGTAAGACAAACTTCTCACTTCCGGGACTAGTTTTTTTGCAAACCTTTGCACTTTCTCTAATTTCTTGACGTGTTTGACCAGGTGTGGGGTCCATACTGGTGCTGAATACTCCAATATGGGTCTGACGTACACGGTGTACAGTCTCTTGAATGACTTCCTAGGTATCGAAATTCTATTCTCAGGTTTGCCAGACACCCGTATGTATGCTGCAGCAGTCATTTGGTTGATGTGCGCCTCAGGAGATGTGCTCGGTATGATGCTTACCTCAGGATCATTTTCCTTGAGTGAGTTTGACCTCTTAAGGCTGTATTCCGTCTGAGGTCTTCTTTATCTTTCCCCAATCTTCCTAACTCCAGGAGCTATTTGTCAGACCAGGCTTGCAGCCTGTCCAGATCCCCTTGTAGACTTACCTTATCTTCTGCTTGTATTCGCCTCATTAGTTTCACATCGTCTGGAAACAGGGACACCTCTGACTATCTCTTCCCTCATATCATTCACATATACAAGAAACAGCACCGGACCTTGGCCTGCACCTTGTGGAACTCCACTCGACACAC
Source organism: Cherax destructor (assembly GCA_009830355.1). Taxonomy (NCBI): domain Eukaryota; kingdom Metazoa; phylum Arthropoda; class Malacostraca; order Decapoda; family Parastacidae; genus Cherax; species Cherax destructor. The sequence goes on along the minus strand of WNWK01002153.1, from coordinate 157,920 downwards.
GTTGTATCCTTCCTGTCAGGTATTCCCTGATCCATTGCACTACTTTCCCTTCCATTCCTGCCTGCTCCTCTAGTTTTTCAACCAGTATCTTGTGTGGTAATGTGTCGAAAGCCCTCTTACAGTCCAAGAAGATGCAGTCTACCCATCCCCTCCCCCCCTCTCTCTCTCTCCTGTCTTACTTCTGTTACCTTGTCATAGAACTCCAATAGGTTCGTGATGCAGGATTTTCCTTACCTGAAGCCGTGCTGGTTGTCGTGTATTAGTCCATTCCGTTCTAGGTACTCCACCATTTTTTTACCTGATAATCTTCTCCATAACTTTACATACATGTCAGCGACACTGGTCTGTAATTTAGTGCAGCCTGTCTGTCTCCTTTCTTAAAAATCTTGACCACATTTGCTGTCGTTCACACCTCAGGCAGTTGCTCTGTTTCGATACGTCTGCTCCCTCTCTCAGGACCCAAGGAGAAATATTACCTGGGACCACCGCCTTCGAGGTATTTAGTTCCCCCAGCAGTTTCTTCACCTCATCCTCGGTTGTGTGTAGTGTGTCCAGCACTTGCTGGTGCACCCTACCACCTTGGTTTTCTGGGAGCCTCTCGGCCTCCACTGTGAATACCTCCTTGAATCTTGAGCTGAGCTCTTCACATACTTTCTGGTCGTTTCCTGTGAGCTCCACTCCTTCCTTCCTTCCTCAACCTGATTACTTGCTTACTGACTGTTGTTTTCCTCCTGATGTGGCTGTTTAACAACTTTGGGTCAGAGTTGGCTTTTGATGTTATGTCATTCTCGTATTGACGCTGGGCTTCTCGCTTATCCATGGATATTCATTTCTGGTTCCTCGACTCAACTCCGTTTTCCTGGGTCCATTGCCTTCTATACTTTTTTCCAAACTCTCGCACACTTGGCTTTGGCCTATCCACACCTCCTGGTTAATCATGGGCTAACTCTGCTCTTCTCGTTGTTTCTGTTGCCCTTTGGTACTAATTTCTCTACTGCATCCCTGCACTTTGTGGTCACGTGTTCCATCATTTTGTTTACTGTCTTTTACTGTAGCTCGCTTACCCACTGGTTACCATTTTTTTTTGTCCTAGGCACATGTCAATTAGACACTAGGCCTGTTGTATATATGTGTGTGTGTGTGTGTGCATGTGTATGTAAGGAAACACTTCGAAATGTTTCTGCCCCACCGGGAATTGAACCCGGCCCCTCCGTGCGTGAAGCAAGAGCTTTACCCACTAGTGTGTGTGTGTGTGTGTGTGTGTTCGACACACCGACCATCTTATTCCGAGGTGGAGTGACCCGAGATATAAACACATTCTCCATCATTCATTCTGTCTGCGAGAAGCATGTTGACATTACAACTCAGATGAGCCTCTAAACCGCAATATTTTCACCCCTTCAGCGTGCAGGCCCCATACTCCCCATCTCCAGGACTCACCCCCGGCTAACTGGTTTTCCTGAATCCATTCATAAATATTGCTATGATTACACTAAACAGCACTTGAAATCATATAAATCACTTGTTTCCACACACTCCTATTTAATATGCTCACACCAGCCTGTCTGATGTCCAAGCCCCTAGCTCTCAAAATCACTCATAGCCGCTCCCTACCTCCCTCTAACCCTTCCTCCAGCAACCACTCCTCCACCCTCTAAATAATACTATTGGTAACGTCACACGTAATCCGCAAGCTACGAATTGTCTACATAATATTCACACCGCCCATTCATAAGGTGCCTCCAGCACCTTATGTTCCACACCCATACAGTAACGCAACTATACTCTGGTACATTATCCCTTTTTGCCTCAATGGATAACGTTCTTTGTCTTCAGATGCCTCTATGCGCCATCTACCTGTTTTCCTACTTTAATTGTTTGGTTCACCCATTTCGTAGATCCATCTGCCAACATTCATTCATTCAGAGACTCACAGGTAAGGACCCACTAGGGGAGAGGGGGAAGTGGGGACAGACGAAGAATAGCCGGTGAGAGGAAGAACTGCAGTAGAAGAGAAAGAGTCAGGACTAAACCCAACCGTTTGTGGGGTAAACCCCTGGTTTTTTTTTTGGTATATATCTCCGCCAACAAATCTACTCTTTAAATTTATAAAAAAAAAAATTCTTTCTCCATATTCAAACTCTCCAATCTCATATCCAATCTATGATTACCTAATTTTTTTATTCTTATTATCTTGCTCATTTGTATGTTCACTTTTAAATTATTTCTTCTACATATCCTCCAAAATTCGTTTATCATCCTTTGCAACTTCTCTTCGGTTCTCCCAGATCTAGTGAACCATCGACAAAGAAGCAACTGTGACAACTCCCACTCTGCATGTGAATATTTATGTGGAGAAAATTCTCCAAAGGAGGGGGGGTATGCGCCCTTTCTACCCTTGTTAAGGGCCCCACCCTTTCCACCCTTAGGAAGGGGCCAGACGAGGCGAGTCTGGGTGCATAAACAAATTAACACAGACCAGATGTACTGACCACAGTGTGTCACGTGGTCTGACCAAGTAGCAGCGAGTGTGTATGTGACTTAATAGTCATTTGAGATAAATGTAACTCTTTGCCGAAATAGGAAGATTACAGTAAACTGTTGTATTAGTTTCTACACTTGAAAATTACAATCATGTGTTCCAGTGATTGAAATTTAGGGAACACAAACATTTTAATTGCCACTTGTAGCAGTATGTAGCAATTGTTGAAACTGTGCTGACCTCAGCAATCAAGCCCCACGAGGCACCACGAGACTGCAAGAGGCACCACGAGGCGATTAGATTGAATACGAGCTCCGAAGAGATCATACGACGCGAGGGGTCATACGGCGCGAGGCGACGTAACTCAACAAAGACATTAGTCGTACGCGTCAGTTATTCTAATTTAATCTCCACTAATCGGATAAGAACTCTGTTCCAGCGCGTTTAGTGAATAAAATCGCAGTATATTCAGAAGTGTGCGCAGCTTCTTACTGCTAAAAAACAAACGTAGAGACAATCGCAAGTGAACTCCATCGAAACAAGACAGTGACTCATCAGCGACATTCTACAATCAAGACAGCACTTCTGCCGTATATGGTGGAGCCAACACCATCGCTCACGTTACAAGAGCAAGGTATGTTTTTATGTTCTTGTCAGGCAGAGGACTGCGCAGTTCTTGAATGTCAAGAGCATCAAAATTTACCTATTGACGGCGGTTATGCGTGGACTTTTAAGTCCAAACAAGTGAGTAAACCGCCTTTCAGTCCATTAAAGACTGAAATATTGGCATATACTCCTTTGGGGCAGTAATTATACTCACTTGATGTTTACCTTACAGCCCAGTGGAGAATGAGACCATGGATGTATCCCCTAAGAAGGTGTTGGGGACGGCTGCGACATCTTGGATTCATCAATAAGCTAAGTAGCATGCTTTACAGTACATTATCGTAGGAGCACATTACTCCACAAATTATCTTTCAATCCCTCACCTCTCCCCAACACCCTAGCGTTCACCTCTTTTACAAATCATTCAATAAATATATTAATTTACAATGGGGACATCAAACATCCTTGTATAAGGCCGATTTTTACTGAAAAATAACCCCCTCCCCCGTCTCGCCTACATACCCCGACCTGAGTCTCACTATGCACATAAAAACCCTTAACGGTTTTTAATACCTACCATCTATCATTTACACCATCTGCACCATTGCTCTCCTATCAATCCTATCATATACCTTTTCTTAAAATCAATGGAACAAAATGCTCCTTACCCTAAGTACTGTTCGTGTAAAAACTTTAATGTAAACAACTGGTGTACACATTCTATATCTTCCTAAAACTTTGTTTTCTGGTATTTATTTCTCTGTCTTACGTTTAATTTGTTCACTTGTACACGTATATTTATGCATAGAGAGAGAGAGAGAGAGAGAGAGAGAGAGAGAGAGAGAGAGAGTCAAACAGACAGACAGTCTGAAGGAAGTAACATTCACGCTTTCTTACACAGAATCAATAAGTAATTAAGGGTGCCAAATTTAACTATGGAGTCGGCTTCAATTACGTAATAAATCATGGGTCACATGCAGAGGAAATTAGCACACTAGGTTTCCCACGCTCTCTCTTATATTTATAACCTTGTTAAGTGAGGGAGAGGAAGGGTGAACGAGAGAGGAGAAAAAGGAAAGAGAGGAAAGAGAGGGAGAAGAGAGAGGAGAAAGAGGAGAGAGAGAGAGAGAGAGAGAGAGGGAAAGAGAGAGAGGAAAGAAAGAGAGAGAGAAAGAGAGAGAGAGAGAGAGAGAAAAGAGAGAGAGAGAGAGAGAGAGAGAGAGAGAGAGAGGAGAAAGAGAGAGAGAGAGAGAGAGAGAGAGGAGAAAGAGAGAGAGAGAGGAGAAAGAGAGAAGAGAGAGAGAGAAGAGAGAGAGGAGAGAGAAAGAGAGAGAAGAGAGAAGAGAAGAGAGAGAGAGGAGAAAGAGAGAGAGAGAGGAGAAAGAGAGATTAGAAAGAGAGAGAGAATATTAACCAAAAAAAATCATTATTAGTGAATGTAATCTTGAACCATCAGTCAAGAACACTTCAGCATGCATGCATATATATATATATATGCATATATATATATATATATATATATATATATATATATATATATATATATATATATATATATTATATATATATATATATATATATATTATATATATATATATATATATATATATATATATATATATATATATATATATATATATATATATATATATATATATATATACATATATATATATATATTGTACCCACGAACGAGTGGTATTGATCAATAACAACACTGCGACTAGCCAAGGAGTCCAGCCCTTGCTGCTTTGGCCCGCCTCATGGTGAGCGATAACACATGACGCTCTAACAGTGTTAGAGCGTCAGTGTTGTTATTGATCAATACCACTCTTTCGTGGTTACAATAATATAAAATACTGATGACGTGTTGTAATCAACACGTCATCAGGAGCTTGCAATGTTGAGGAAAAGAGGTCCTAGCAAATATGTATTCAAGCAAATTCGCTTTCTTTGATCGTATTTGCTTGGACCTCCTCCTCTTTTCTGTAGCATTGCATGATGTGTTGATTGCAACACGAAAGGCCTAGAGCTATCATTCAACTTCCCTCCCTCCCGTGGTTGTTTTGCATCTTGTATCTCTTGTTCGTAATTTTTGTGAAAAAATAGTGAACATCCAAGTGTTTTCGTGATTCGTGATTTCTCACATTATGAAGGACCTGTCTGATAATGTGAGAAACCACAAAAGAATTTGGATGTTCACTATTATTTCACATGAAGTGAGGAAGCCAGTCTGTGGTGCTCCAAACATTTTGTGTATACGAAGAACCAACATGGTTGGCAAGGGATAGTTTCGGTAGACGTCATCGTGAGTATCCGCCGTAGGTTACATAGTGACAATCCTCTGCATCAGACCGTTGCTTCTATATCAGTGAAAGTGCAGTGTGTATGTGGGGAGTTGGGGAGTAGTGTTGGTGTTGAGGGGATCCTGACAGCGGAGGTGTGGGGGAGGTTTGTTTACCCTCTCTGTTCGGCCGGGGTTGGAGGGGACGAGTGCTCGCTCATGACTCCATCACTGGATGCTAAACAGAAGAACACCTCGGTTAATAGTGAGAACATGATGATTAGTGTGCTAAATGGCGAGGATTTCTCTAAATGGAATAATAAGTGTATAACAATCAGCAAAAGTTAGTCAGTAATGTGCATCTTTAGTGAACAGATAGTGCCACTCCCCTCGCCACCCATCCCTGGTCTTCTCCCCACATCCCGATCTAGCCCTTCTGCCTGCCTGACCAAGAGTGCTGCCTTTTAGTGCCCCACCAATTACTCTCACTACCGCTCGCATGCATGCTGTCCTTCACCCGTCATCCCACAGCTGACGCCCTCCCACGCCCACAATGTCAGCAATGTCACAAGATGTGCCAGGAATCTCCACGACAGAGACAACGCCGTGGAATCCGTCCACGAGGCATCTGCCAGGTGTGCCACAGGGAATGTGCACTCAATCCCTCAAATGGCAACATCCGTGCACACAATGGATGTCTAGGCTCCTGGAGGGCTCCAAATGGGAATAACCAACAGCCCCTCCCAGCAGACAGAGCTGACAGCTACCTTGACTTCACCTCTACAGAGGACCTAAAATTTGCAATCAAATTAACATCCACCAGGGCGCTGACACATCCCCAAAGCAGCTCGCCCTCAAGCTGCTAGCAAATTCGCTGACCTCTTGAAGAAAGTCGACGATGCACCTGCAAACAACGGATCCTGGCACAACCTACTGCTATTTGGCAATGCCTGTCTGGCTGTCCCACCAAGGAGGGACACGTCACTAGCAACATCTGTTATTAGGTCAATAAATGCATTCCCTCTAGGGCGACAGACACCCGTCGGGCAAATGCCAACAACAGGACACCTGACGCCTCAAAAATCAGAACTCAAATTAGCAAAAAAATAGGAGAGAGTAATACTATTGGAGCACTGAGGCTTATAAACCAGTGAGGATACCTTCGCTCCTAAGGACGTCATTACAGCACAAACCCTGAAGGACAAACATCCACCTAGGGCTCCCAGTACCAACATTGACCTCCCTGACATTGTAGCAGGTGAAGAACATTTAACCCTACAGGACGCTGATGTGTATAAAGCTGCTATGTCATTTCCACAGGGCTCAGCAGGAGGTTTCACTGGTTTAAGGCCACAACACTTAAAACAAAAAAAAACTCCATCCAGCACTTGGTGATGTTTCAGAGAGGTTGCTGTCTGAACTCACTAAATTTTCCAATGTGTCCCTGGCTGGCAGTGTCCCAGAGGCCATTACACCCCCACTTCTTTAGTGCCTTACTATATGCCCTAAAGAAAAAAGGATGGAGGAATCAGGCCCAGTGCAGTGGGCAACACCCTTCGGCGCCTAGTTGCCAAGGCTGCAGTAAGAATGGTGAGTCAAGATGCTGCTGCAATGTTGAAACCAACTCAGCTCGGTGTTAGTGTTCAACAAGGCTGTGAAGCAGCTGCCCACGCAGCACGTCTATACATCAACAACATTTCAGATGATAAAGCCTTGATTAAATTGCATTTTGCCAACGCTTTAAACTTAGTCAGAAGGGATGCTGCTCTCCAAGCAGTTTCTAGACACTTCCCTTCCCTCTATCCCTTAATACAATCGTGTTATAAATGCGATTTCTAAACTATTGTTTGGGGACCATGAAATTGACTCGTGTGAGGTTGTGCAACAGGGGGACCCTCTCGCCCCCATTCTGTTCTGTCTAGTCATCAAGGTCACAGAAGCGCACTCCAGTGAGCTCAATATCTGGTTCTTGGATGATGGCACCCTACCTGGCACTACATAATCTCTCCTAGAGGACATCAGAAAAAATAAATACATGGGCCTATCTTTAAACTCCACCAAATGCGAAATAGTTTCTAACAATCGACAGATGATACAGAATATTAGTGCTGTTTTACCAGGAGCAAGAGCCGTTGATCCAGTGACGCTCTACCACACGGCCACAAATGCCCATTTGTGGCCGAGTGGTAGAGCGTCACTTGGGAACCTTGCTAGTGTCCCTGTAGTGGGATGGAGTCCTGCTGACTGCGATCTTTCTCTGTTTATACCAGCCTGTTTCTGGGTGGTGCATTGATTATATATAAGAGAGAGAGAGAGGGGGGAAGGGGAGTGGGAGGGAGGGAGGGAGGGAGGGGTAGTCTGAAGCCTCGGCCACATTCCGTATATAAGATTTATTTTGGGCAGGCGGGTCGACCGCCACAATTCTTCAATAAGTCTGGAATGACGTGTGGGTGTGTCTGTAACACGACATGCCGTACCTGAACGAAGACAAGGAAGAAGAACAAGAAAATGAAGAGGGGGAAGACAAAGAAAGAAAAGGACAGGAAGGTGAAGAAAATGAATAAAATTATATTAAAACACATGAAAATAGCACATCAGACTTTATAAGCCTTTTCAATGCTTCCTGATGAAGCTATCATAAATTAAAAAATATATATATATATTGAAGGAACAGAAAAGGTAATAACAGTAATTGGACGAGGAGGGATAGAAAAGAGAAGACTGAAAAAGAGAAACTCGAAAAAAAGAGGAAGATGGATGAATAGAGGAAGGAGTGGTTAATCAGGTAATCGATGGGTTTTCCTCACAGTCCTTTGGTGACCATTACTGAGAAACAGCAGAGTGACGCATGTTGAAGGTGGTAATGACTTGGCTCACAGCAGGCACTGGGGTCGTGGCATCTGCTAGAGTACGTGCAGATGGCAGGGCACACTCTTCCAAATTAGTGAGTTCACTCGCATACACGGCACTTGCTAAAGCACACACACCCACACACACTCACAGGCACACACACACACACACTGGACCACAGTTCACCGCTAGAAGTTTAACTCATAGTAGTTATTATTAGTTATTATTGGAATGTTATGAAGCATTACTTCAGTCTTACAGTAGTAAGAAAGTGTAACGACCTACACAGTAAAGGCAGGATCCATACACAGTTTTATGAAGGGGTATGATAAGGATCACGAAGCCAGTGAACCCTGTAGTAGCTAGCGAAGAGGCGAGGCCAGGAGCTGTTACTCGATCCCTACATTGTCGGAAATAGTGATAAGCATTGATGCCCTTTTAGTGCAGGTTATAATGACTAACTGGGCATCTCCCCAATACATTAGGTGGCCTTCAGAACACTGAAGGCCACCTAATACTTGTGTTCACTAAGCCAGGTTGATAGGTCCCTACTAACTTTTCATACAATTTTCTTATTACATTGAAAGCAAGTGATGGTGTATACAGCAGCCTTTGGAACAATATAGGGGTCGCTTCTTGGTAAGGCCTTTGGAAGAAGTAATAGCTGTAGTTTCCACGTTTGTGTTGCCTAAATAATGAGAACCTGGGTAGTTGTGTTGGCCACGGACAAACTAGAAATTCCTTAGTAATGCTCACGGTGTGACTTGCATATAGGCTAGTCTGTGAACTTATTTTTCAGTCCTGACTAAAGGAGGATGGTGACCAGACGTGAACGAAGGTTTGAATTATAGGCGTGTTCCTCCATAGAAATTCTAGGCTAGAAATGATTACTCTTCACCTGGTGCAAGTGTCATGGTGATATCAAAAGTGTGTTAGATGGTCATTGTGTTTGACTTGTAGGAGAGAACGTTAAGGAAAGCAGTTTGTCCCCCACTCTCAAGCTCCAGAATAAACTTGGAGGACTTCATTATTATTATAATCGAAACTAAGCGCTAAACATACCAGGGTCATACAGTGTTGCAGGGTAGGACGCATAATGGAGGTAGAGTTTGTGAGAGCTGTGAAGGTTGTGCTCTAAATCTATTGTTGTCAAAAAGTGAAAGAGGGAGTCTGTATCAAAGGTGGGGCCGTCAGCGAGGAGGGAAGATAATGGGTGATAGAGCGGTGACGACGTCGAAGGAAAATTCTGCGTACTCATTGATAGACAAGACAGTCCAATAGAATTTGGCAACCTGAAATTTGAACTTGACAACTCTCACAGTAGAACTGGGCGCCTCACCATGAGGTGTGTGTGCCTGATGCAAAGACGGGCAATTGTAATTTCCCAGCCACGACATCGATGATACGATGCCAGGATACTAAACTCGGCTTCATATATTGTAACTTGTTATGAATCAACTCAGACCAACGATGTTGCAAAAGGCTGCCAAGGTGGCTAAAGATTACAGGAAAATAGTCTGAGAATGGAATACCTCTACTGGAAACTGGAAGGTCATGCACCGCTTACCACGCAGCAAAGCCCTGAACGTCAGCATGACCAGGGACCCAACAGAAAGCAATTTCTTTGTTTTTGCTAGAAATATGCGGCAACCAAAGTTGTATACGAAGAACCAGGGAATGAGACGAATTAATTTTTTTGATAGCTTGCAAAGCACTAAAAGAGTCTGAGACTACCACAAATAGTGAGGAAGGCCTGGATGCAAAAAAGATAAATGCAATGAGAACCTCAGACAGTTCAGCCGTAAAAATGCTAGTTGAATCTAATAAATGTCCTCTTGTAACACGATCTGGGAACAATGCTGCAAACCCGACACCGTCAAAGAATTTAGAACCATCAGTGTACAATGCAACGCCATGAGAATGAAATCGGAAGTGGTTAAGATGAAGGGCTTTCGTGCACAGTATTGGGGAAGAACAGACACGAACTGTCGGAACCTCCCAAGGGGTGAGAGAAAAGTTAGTTATTAGACGAACATATAAAGGGGGCAACCGTACAGAAGACAAGAGCGAGTGAAGACGAAGAGAAAAGGGATGGAGGAAACAGGGGCGGTCAACAAATAATGGACCTCTACTAACATCTGTTACTATCCAGTATGCAGAAGGATCGTGAAGGTGGTGAAAGCGGACAAAATAACGAAGGCAATGGGCATCACGGAGATTGTTCAAGGATGGAACATTCGCCTCTGCATATAGGCTCTTGACAGGTGAGGAGAGAAAAGCACCCAGACATAAACGTAATACTTGATGATGACTGGGATCAAGTTTACAAAGAGTTGCACAAGAGGTTAAAGAACATATCTGGTCACCATAGTCTAGTTTCGATAAAATTACGACTGAATGACGAGCGAGGATTTTAAGAAGGCTCAGCCGGCTATAGCAAGTTGCTTTCAGGGAGGTCATGTGAGATTTCCAGGACAACCGGCGATCAAACAAAGCCGAGAAATCTGGCCGTATCACGTGCAGGGATACGTGAGCCATACAGACACAATGGAGTATCAGGGACGACAGAACGTCTGGTGAAAGTAATTTGGTGTGTTTTAGCACTAGAAAATTTAAACCCATGAGTAGTGGGCCAATGGGAAACACGGTTGACAGCATTCTGGAGAGAAGGTGCTACTAGGCGACAGTCAGCGCCTGCACAAGCTACAGCAAAGTCACCAACAGAGTGATGACCAAATATTGGATGGAAGAACAGAGGCCAGATCATTTATGGCAAGGAGAAGCAGTGTGGTGCTAAGGAGACATCCCTAAGGGACACCCTCAGCTTGGACAAAGTCCGGGGAAAACAAATTTATTAACCCGAACACGGAAATGTCTCTCAGATATGAAGTTTTTAAGGATAAAATGGCAGATTGTGTAGGAGGCCTAAGGGATCAGCTTGGGCCACGATGTTATATCTCCAAGTAGTGTCATATGCCTTTAAAGATAAAAAAAGACTGCCATAACTGAGTGGTTACGAGCAAAGGCATTACGAACATACGTATCTAAGCTGAGTAAAGGGTGAATAGTGGAGCGGCCATATTGACTAGTAGAGAGACTATTTTCGTGTATCTGTATACCACACCAAAATGTCTATTTACCAGACGTTCCATCACCTTGCAAACTGCACTGGTAAGAGCAATGGGACCATAGAGTGAGGTATCATGCCCAGAAGCACCTGGTTTACGAAAAGGCAGAACAGTGGCAGATTCCCACAGCTGGAGAAGAACTCCTTGCGACCAAATAAGATTAAATAGACGTAAGAGGACTTCCAGGGCTGACAAATATGAATGCCATTTGGCATTCATATTTGTCATCCCTGCCGATGATATGCAAGCGGAAAGTGTTCACTCTAGTTCTAGAAGTGTAAAAGACACATTATAAGACTCTTCTCTGCTAGAAGAAACGTTTAAGGGTTGTAACTCTCTGGCAGACTTGGAGGAGAAAAATGAGGGGCATAGGTAGAGTCCCTGAGAGATAACGGACAAGATTATTTCCAATTTCCAACTTCAAGAGGGTTTGCAATTCTGACACCGGCAACCCTAAAAACGGGAGCCAGGTCAGGAGAGTATTTGCCACTTAATTTCCGTATTTTTTTCCAAGCTGCACTCATAGACGAAGCCGAAGTGACGGTCGGAACAATCTCGTCAACAAATGCGTTTAGCTTCTCGGATGACACGTCGGGCAACCGCCCTCGCCCACGTAAAATCAAGGAGTCGTTCAGTAGTCCTTTTTGTAACAATACCTGCCCCATGCAACACGTTTCAAACGCACTGCGCGAGCACAAGTAGGAGACCACCAAGGCACGCATTTCTGAGGGTGCCTACCTGAAGTTTTGAGAGATCGTGTTCGAGGCTGCCGTTAAAACCAATGACAAAAACAATTTTAACAGCTCAGTCGTTGAGGACAAAGGAGAAGGTTCTTCAGTAAAAATAGTTTGATGCGAGTAAATTGCCCAATTTGCCCGTTCAAGCTGCCAACGTGGGCTGCGAGGCAGTGGAGAATACAGATGAGAATTAAGTAGGATAGGAAAATGATCGATGTCAGGTAGATCAGGGAGCACAGACAAGATAAGGTTGAGTGCAGTTCTAGAGGAGCAAATTGAGAGATCTATGCAAGAGAGAGAGAGTTTGAGTGCTATGATCAAAATGAGTTGGAGTACCTGTATTTAAAACTTGGACGGGAAGAGAAGCGAAAAGAACCTCTAACTGGTCGCCACGAGTGTCACGGTGAGACCCTCCCCAGAGGAAATGGTGAGAAGATGTAGACTTTGGAGAAGAACGGACATGTGGAGTCAATTTAGATTGGCGGAGGCACATAGACGCTGAAACATGTGACTGGAAAGGTGTTGAGGCAGGAGCAGTAAGAGATGATGAGGTTAGGTCAGTGCCCAGGAAGACAAAAGGGTTGGGCACGGAGGCGTCCATGGAAGTAAGGGGCGCAGAGGCAATTGTCGCATCAGGCACTACTGAGGAAGTCTCCCGTGGAGGAGATGGGAGACTGCCATGGCTTAAGAGAAGCCCTCTTTCTCTTTAATGCAACGGCGAGAAAAAGCAGGGTGCGCCTCTCTGCAGTTAAGGCAAGAGAGAGGCTGGAGGATGAACTGCTATGGTCAGCTGCACTACAGACAGGGCATTCTGCCACTGACCTGCAATATTTTGCCGGGTTGCCGAAGCGCCAGCAATTTCTACATTATTGCGGGATAGGGATCACCTCCCACACTAGTAGGCATTGTCCCGCTATGTACACAGATGGTGGCAGTTGACGACTGCCAAAAGTAAGCCTCTCTATATTAAACTGATAGCGCCTCTGCCCACGATCAGGGATTGTGTCAATTTTGATGATCGGAGGATTCTGGAGCTTGAGTTGCTTCAGAATGTTATCATTACACACGAGAAAGTAGCATTGTATGATCCTTACAGGTGCGTCATCAACAATTACAAGAAGTGAAAAGTTATGTTCTTGCTCTGCATTTTGTACTGTGACAACTCATGTGCCACTCTTAAGAGCATGGAAGGAAATCTTCTGCCCAAAATCGATGCACTGTCAATGGAGAAGCCGGGATCATTGTCAAAGCGGAGTGGAGGTCAAAGATGTCCAAAGGGTCGGTCGAAACCGCGGTACCGGAGGTGGGTAATGGAGCGTTACCCGAAGAAGGTACTAGGTTGGATGAGAGATCCGAAGAATGGTCCGAAGGTGTGACAGGGTCTGTAGAGGGTACCGCAGTAAAAGGTCCGGGAGGAGGGAGGTCATGGTTAGGGGTTGCAATGATAAATTTCCCCTTGTTTTTTATTAAAAAAAAAGAGGGGGGATGAACGTGGAGTAGCAGCTCTTAGGAGGCATGAAGGGATCGTATGTCCAACTTCGTGCCCAAGAAGGTCCTCTGTGCGGCCAGTAGTGCAGATGCAGCATGGAACCCATGCCATACTTTACCTTTCATGTTGGTAAACCAGCAACCTCACATATACCCAGCCACCTCGGCGGACAAAAGAGAGGGCAGTTGGAAACCCGCCACAAGGCATACCATACCTCCTTCGGCCACCACCTCCCAGAATCTGACCGGCAGCTTCCAGAGATACACCAGTCACCCGAAAGACATAGTAACCCGACCTTCCGTGATACCGGAGGGTGACTAGGACATCCTCAGATGATTCAGATTCTATGGCAAACTACACCACCAATGGAATGGTGGTGGACATCGAAACCCTTCCCTCAACCTAGGAATTAGAATGCCTGAGGGAATAACCCCAAAGGTCAAAAGCAGAAAAGGAAAGGGGAGGATGGTTCAGGGAAGGAGAGACTGGGGGATAATTAGGATTGGTCGGAGGAAAAAGACCAAAAGGTCCAAGTTTTCAGACCAAAAGCCTCTTTTCCATTAGAAGGAGCCCCCTTAAAGAGGTGCAGGGCTTCAACAGGACACTAAGATATCTGACACAGATGTTATTAATTTATCGTAGACAGGGAGCAATACCCGAGAGGACAGACTGGAAACCTTCAATCTCTAAGTTTTCTAATAATATGTAGGCAAATACAGCACCAAGACGGCTGCCCATGGCCATAATAAAACACTGTTTGAAGAGGTTACTCTCATTCTGGCTTGCGAATCATTGACTGAGGATGAAGCTTCCACTACTTCTTATACAGAATGACCCACATGGTTTTACCACTTTATGCAAATAATATTAATAACCTAGACTTTTTCATATAATTAATGCATTTCTTGTGCTGTAACCCCCGTAATCGTCTTTAGGTTAGGTAAGGTTAGGTTAGATTTTACTACCTTCGGTTAGAATACTTTACAATACCTGATAACGCCATCGACAAATAATATAATAATACTAATACTAATAATATATCTTTATTTCTACAAGTATGTACATGTACAAGGTATACAGGCCTACTGACATCAATGACATACTACTATATAGAAAGCCCCTTGCTGTGCAGAGCATTTTGGGCATATTAGTTCCTTGTCCCAGGATGCGACCCACACCAGTCGACTAACTCCCACGTACCCATTTTACTGATGAATGACATAGACAACCAGTGTAAAGAAACACTCCCAATGTTTCTACCCGAGCTGGGAATCGAACGCAGACCCTCACCGTATGAAGCGAGAGCTTTAGCGATCAGTCCACGGGGCACCGTGCGTCGTTGTTTACATTCGATCAGCCTTGAGGAATCCTGTTGCTAGTGTTCCTCAGGGTCCCAGGGTCTTCTATCCTACTGGAACACATTGGATCTGATGGCCCTAGTCCCCACATTTGTTGAGTTTAAATTCTAATTTCATGTTGTTCGGATTGATTTGCTTGTACGATGTTATTGTTTGCCAAAACCATCTATAAGCCAAGGCCCCAAGCTCTACATAACAAAAACACGACATCTTCGCCCTGGTACATCCTCATATAATATACATATGCAAAACTTAGCTCTGTACCTCTCTTGCATTTCTCACTTTGCTTTTTTGTATGCTAATCCAGGAACTGGGAGTCTCATGTGGGCCCCAGACCGAGGCAACCATTACTGAGTAATCCACCTACGTACAGCAGAGGCTGGCTGGACTACAACACAACTGGTATTGTGAAAGTATTTGTATTATGTTTACATATACGAGTTGCTGTAAAGTATTTCTCTTGATTTTATTTAATCAAGGGAATTAAACTACTTTCTTTCAACTCCACAGGCGATCCGTGACCTCTTCGAGTTCACCGTATCACCAAGAATATAATAATAATAATAATACCGTCCATGACGGTACGGATACTGCTTCCTAATAACCTGTCTCCATGGTAGGTGTCGCTTGTTCTTATGCAAGGTTCACGAATCACTCGTGAAGTGGTTCGCTGTGTCTAGGAGATAACCGAGGTATCGGAGTGGGCCCTGGGTTGATCTGGGAAATTCCATCTCTGAAGCAGGGAAATTATCCATGGTCGGACCTCCTAGGCAACCTCTTGTTGTAAGGAATTAGTATGGAAACGTCTGGACAGGGACACGGCTGTAAACAATCAAAATATTTTCATCACTAGTAGATTAATAAGACATATTTAATGCTTAGGTATCTTTTTTATGGAGACGTTTCACCGTTATGTACTTTTCTAACTTCAATACAGATACTATTAAATGAAGACCTCAGATAATTAGTCCTTCAGCCTAGACAAGTGTTAAGTCCCGTAGTCTGGATCAGTCTGAAGCAGAGGCATGAGAATGGAGTCAAAGGAGAGGCGCAATAGTTGAAGGCATCATCACTCGCTAGTAAAAGTAGGTCAAGCCCAAGAGCTGTACCAATGGTTAGCAATAGGGCTGTGGAAGATTACTTTTGTATCAAGACTTATTGAAGATAGCCATCCGTTGTGTCTGATTAGTCTGTTTAACGGTATTGCATACCAGTAATTATAATCATATTTTCACCCTTGCCGGTGTTTTTTCTCAGAAAGACATACTGAAAATAATTTAAATTCAAAGCCACCATACAGAAATAAAGATAAAGGAATTTTCAGCTTGCCAAATTCGACAAGCTTTATTGATTTCCTGACATGACATTGACAATTATTTTCTTGCACAGGTCACCGGCAACTACGATCCTCGCTCTGCCTATTACAACGTTTCTACAGGGAAACGTTGTTTTAAATGTCCAATTTGTCTCTGAGCCTTTGTTTCTAGTTTGACTATTTTATATAACTTATGTCAAGTAATAATGATCAACAATAAATAAAAAATAATAAAAAATAGCTCCAGGTATATCTGCGTTCCCTCTTCTACCTCTCTTGTGCACCAAAACAGTTGAGAAGTAGCATCGTCAGTTTCAAAAATATTTGAATAGGATGTGGGGTCGAACGCAGTATCTTGACGGTTAATTAAGACTTGAGGAACAATGGAGAAAGCCTACTGACCCTATAACTCGCATATTCCCCCGAAAATTAAAGACAACCACGTTATCTTCAACCATGTTTTTATTAGGCCTGGTCACAGAATGGGCCGCAGAGGCGTTGACCCCTGGAACTCTCTCCAGGTATACTCCAGGTATGCTATTTGATTATTTGTTCAGCTGATCCATAACTATTGCCCTGTGATCAAAAATGCATACAAAAGTATGTATTTGCATTTCTCGGTGTATACATGTATACCCTTAAAATTGACCTTACTCTCTATTTTAGGGAATAAAGTATCCTTGATTGGTGGTGTACAGGTGGCATGCATTCTTAATGACCTTTGTGGTCCCCCGGTGGCCTGGTGGCTAAAGCTCTCGCTTCACACACACGGAGGTCCCGGGTTCGATTCCCGGCGGGGTGGAAACATTTCGACGTGTTTCCTTACACCTAGCAGCAAATAGGTACCTGGTGTGGGTCGCATCCTGGGGGACAAGATTGAGGACCCCAATGGATATAAGACAGTCCTCGATGACGCACTGACTTTCTTGGGTTATCCTGTGTGGCTAACCCTCCGGGGTTAAAAATCCGAAGAAATCTTCTTATTTTTGTGCAGTCGATAGGCTTTAAATCTAATAACCAGCCAATTTGTTTCCCATATCCTTCCTCCAGTGTAGCCTAGAATGTTGCAAATTCTATTCTTTTCCTGACAGGTTCGACTCGAGCTCATGGTTCAGATATCATACTATATGTGATAATTATTGCAGGCGTATTTAACCCCTTCATCACGCTATAAAAAGATTTCTCGATATTTGGTATTGTCTACAACTTCATATGAAGTGTCTCGTCCTCTTTTTGCTAACATTTCTTCTTCTGTCCCTTCCTCTTCCTTTTCCTCTATTTCTACTTCCTTCTCTTCCTACTCTTTCTCTTCTCACTCCCTCCATTTCCCCCTTTTTTCCTCCCTTCTTCTCCTTTCTCTTCCTCCTTCGCGACTACCTGGCCAAGCTCTTCTCTCACTGACAGTCTTGCAACTCAGTGGATGGAGAAGCTTTTGATTACATTTATTTTTTTACGCTCTTCGTATTTCTTTTTCTCGTTAGCTCACGACCTGGGCTAACGAGAAAGAAAGAAGCTTCTAGGCCTGAAGTTCTTTCGTTAGCTCACCATCTGAACTAACTAGTAATGTCTTATTCAGCTTCAAATTCTCTCGTGAGTTACGACCAGAACTAATGGTTAAGTAGGAACCTACTAGTTGGCTCACGACCTGAGATAACGAGTAAGCGGGAACATAATACTAAGTAACAAGTAAACAGGGACATCTTACTTGACATTATACTCTCTAGCTAGTTCACAACATGGGCTAACGAGAAATATAATTTATCAGGCCTCCAGTTTTTTCGTTACCTAATGACCTGAAATGACGAGAAAGCAAGCATCTACTAGGCATCAAGTCCTCTCGTTACATAACGAGTAAATAGCAACCTAATAAGAATCCAGTTGCAAGGTCTGACTCAAATGATGTAGATATAAAAGCAGTAATTGGAAACATCATACAAACAACGTTTCGCTTGTTCTACAAGCTTTTGTTCAAATCAGCAGCACATACCTGGAATCAGTAATAAATGAGACATGAGATATGGTCATGTTTTGTAAACTTTCATATTATGGGGGAAATGACGAGGAGTAGATGATAAAACACATAGAAACGATCACTCAAAACTTCATTCAGATTATATTTCTCCATTTTTTTTAAAATAGTCTAGAAAATAACCGACAAGTTGATATTATAATCAAGGGTGACAAGTTGATAAATAAGAACTATGCAACATTTGGGTATCGTGGAAACATTCTACCAGCCAGTGACTTCGTCCGTCCAGTGCAGATGTTGTTTGGTGTAGATTCGCCGGTATATTCGCCCGGGTCTTTTCCAAGTGGTGTGTCTCAGATCAATGTCTGCCATGGGAGGAGGTACAAGTACCTCCTCGTCTTCTGGGACTAGCTGTCCTTAGGCCTAGCCCAATTCCCTGCCCCCACGGGGCTCGGAGGGAGAAGTTTGGCACCTTGGGCTGCCACAAACCCCGAAGGGTGTGGCAGCTGCATAGCTGCAGACGATGTCAGGAGGTGCAAAGGCAGCAAACACTACACAATCCTTTTGGAGTCACCCCACAGCTTTGGACATTGCGTCTGAGCTGTGAGTGTTGCTGCTGCTAGTTTACTCATCTGTTGCACTCTCTCTCCAGTGCAGAGAGAAGTGGAAGAGGAGGAGATTGAGGTAATCAGTCCCTCATCTTGGAGTCTATGTGTTTAGTCCATCAAATAGAACGAGTTTGTGCACGTCATATACGTCACTGTTTCCCCCTGTTCTCAGCATCTAATTTTTTTTGTTAATCTAGGTGAGGTTAGGGTAGGTTAGGTTGGTTAAACGTAAATTAACCAAATTTTTTTAAAGCATCGACAATAGCGAAATGACGTCAATGGGCAGCTCTTGGGCATACTCCAGGCTCAACTCTTGGGTAAGACCCACGTTTCCTGGGGATCCCGCCCACCAGTGACAATACCTACATCTGCTGCACCCCATCTGATCCCAGTGTATAAGTGCCAATCTTCAAGATTACGGTGCTCATCATCTGCTCCTATGCTAAGGGACTGATTACCTCGTCTTTCACTGCCTTCTATATATAGTTCTAAAGTCATCACATTATGTCCATGGATTGTATTGAACTGATGAAGCCACTGGATTGCGAAACGTCTACATATGCTGCACTGTTGTATATGTATCCCATACATATACAACACAGGAAATATCGCAGTCTCGTATTAATTTGGCCACATACATATCAAAAGATCTTCATTAGATCTATATTTCATCTCCATGAGGCTTTAAGAAGCCTTAGTTAAGATTTATGTAAGTGAAATGTCGTACTGATAAATGCGTCAGGCCATATTATTTTTAACCATGGGTAGGTTGCAACATGTAGTATTAATGTTGTTAGAATTATCGACAATATGTTGGGTAAAAGGACACAAATGCAACTAATGTGACATTTTATTGCGGCAACGTTTCACTCTACAGGAGCTTTATCAAGCCTTTACAAACAATAAATGGATACAGAGGATATGTATAGGCTTAGTATTACACCTCACTCTAAGCCTATATAAATACCCTCTGTGTCAATCTATTGTTTGTAACGGCTTGATAAAGCTCCTGGAGAGCGAAACGTTGCCACAATAAAATGTCCTTTTACCCAACATGGATTACCAATAGACCCCTGGCTGTCTTCAAGAAGGCACTGGACAGGCACCTAAAATCAGTACATGACCAACCGGACTGTGGTTCGTACGTCAGTTTGCGTGCGGCCAGCAGTAACAGCCTAGTTGATCAGACCCTGATCCACCACGAGGCCTGGTCTCAGACCGAGCCGCGGGGGCGTTGACCCCCGAAACCCTCTCCAGGTAAACTCCAGGTATGCTTCAACAATCAAGTGAATAAATGTCCCCGAAATCCATCAAGTTGATAATTGAGACACTTGATCTCTATTTGGAATCTATATTCTGGAATAAAGATTCCCAAATATTGCCCAAGAATCTTATCTACAATTTCCTTCTTGCAATCGAGCGTCACTGACTGACATGATTCTCAACGCCAGTCTTTCTGTTTCTTATTGCTCTCCAAAACTTATTTTCTTAAGTTAATTTAGATTTGTTTAGGTCACAGAAATCAATTGTCTCAAAAAGCATATAAACAGATCAGAAAGCCGCACTGTGATACGTCTGACGTCAACCATGATACGTCTGACGTCAACCATGATACGTCTGACGTCAACCATGATACGTCTGACGTCAACCCAGGAAAAGTGATAAGCGTGTGAGAGAGAGACGGTGTACATCACACTCAGTGCCGGAATATTCTCCCTTTAGAGTGATTGCAAACCACACACAAACTGTTTAAGCTGGAAGCGTTGTTGCCTTACTGTTTAAGCTGAAGTATGGGCTGTGTTACTGTTTAAGCTGAAGTATGGGCTGTGTTACTGTTTAAGCTGAAGTATGGGCTGTGTTACTGTTTAAGCTGAAGTATGGGCTGTGTTACTGTTTAAGCTAGAGAAGGGGTTGTGTTACTGTTTAAACTAGAGAAGGGGGCTGCATTACTGTTTAAGCTAGAGAAGGGGGCTGAGTTACTGTTTAAGCTAGAGAAGGGGCTGCATTACTGTTTAAGCTAGAGAAGGGGTTGTGTTACTGTTTAAACTAGAGAAGGGGGCTGAGTTACTGTTTAAACTAGAGACGGGGGCTGTGTTACTGTTTAAACTAGAGAAGGGGGCTGTGTTACTGTTTAAGCTAGAGACGGGGGCTGTGTTACTGTTTAAACTAGAGAAGGGGAATGAGTTAGTGTTTAAACTAGAGAAGGGGGCTGTGTTACTGTTTAAACTAGAGAAGGGGGCTGTGTTACTGTTTAAACTAGAGAAGGGGGCTGTGTTACTGTTTAAACTAGAGACGGGGCTGTGTTACTGTTTAAACTAGAGAAGGGAATGAGTTAGTGTTTAAACTAGAGAAGGGGCTGTGTTACTGTTTAAACTAGAGAAGGGGGCTGTGTTACTGTTTAAACTAGAGAAGGGGGCTGTGTTACTGTTTAAACTAGAGAAGGGGGCTGTGTTACTTTTTAAACTAGAGAAGGGGGCTGTGTTACTGTTTAAGCTAGAGAAGGGGGCTGAGTTACTGTTTAAACTAGAGAAGGGGGCTGTGTTACTGTTTAAACTAGAGAAGGGGGCTGTGTTACTGTTTAAACTAGAGAAGGGGGCTGTGTTACTGTTTAAGCTGAAGTATGGGCTGTGTTACTGTTTAAACTAGAGAAGGGGGCTGTGTTATTGTTTAAACTAGAGAAGGGGGCTGAGTTACTGTTTAAACTAGAGAAGGGGGCTGTGTTACTGTTTAAACTAGAGAAGGGGGCTGCATTACTGTTTAAGCTAGAGAAGGGGGCTGAGTTACTGTTTAAATTAGAGAAGGGGGCTGAGTTACTGTTTAAACTAGAGAAGGGGGCTGAGTTAATGTTTAAACTAGAGAAGGGGGCTGCGTTACTGTTTAAGCTAGAGAAGGGGCTGCATTACTGTTTAAGCTAGAGAATGGGGCTGCATTACTGTTTAAGCTAGAGAAGGGGGCTGTGTTACTGTTTAAACTAGATAAGGGGCTGCATTACTGTTTAAGCTAGAGAAGGGGGCTGCATTACTGTTTAAGCTAGATAAAAGGGCTGTGTTACTGTTTAAACTAGAGAAGGGGCTGCATTACTGTTTAAGCTAGAGAAGGGGGCTGCATTACTGTTTAAGCTAGAGAAGGGGGCTGCATTACTGTTTAAGCTAGAGAAGGGGCTGTGTTACTGTTTAAACTAGAGAAGGGGCTGAGTTACTGTTTAAACTAGAGAAGGGGCTGTGTTACTGTTTAAACTAGAGAAGGGGCTGTGTTACTGTTTAAACTAGAGAAGGGGCTGAGTTACTGTTTAAACTAGAGAAGGGGCTGTGTTACTGTTTAAACTAGAGAAGGGGGCTGTGTTACTGTTTAAACTAGAGAAGGGGCTGTGTTACTGTTTAAACAAGAGAAGGGGCTGTGTTACTGTTTAAACTAGAGAAGGGGGCTGTGTTACTGTTTAAGCTAGAGAAGGGGGCTGAGTTACTGTTTAAACTAGAGAATGGGGCTGTGTTACTGTTTAAACTAGAGAAGGGGGCTGTGTTACTGTTTAAACTAGAGAAGGGGGCTGTGTTACTGTTTAAACTAGAGAAGGGGGCTGTGTTACTGTTTAAACTAGAGAAGGGGCTGTGTTACTGTTTAAACTAGAGAAGGGGCTGAGTTACTGTTTAAACTAGAGAAGGGGCTGTGTTACTGTTTAAACTAGAGAAGGGGCTGCATTACTGTTTAAACTAGAGAAGGGGGCTGTGTTACTGTTTAAACTAGAGAAGGGGGCTGTGTTACTGTTTAAACTAGAGAAGGGGGCTGTGTTACTGTTTAAACTAGAGAAGGGGGCTGTGTTACTGTTTAAACTAGAGAAGGGGGCTGTGTTACTGTTTAAACTAGAGAAGGGGGCTGCATTACTGTTTAAGCTAGAGAAGGGGGCTGAGTTACTGTTTAAACTAGAGAAGGGGGCTGAGGTAATGTTTAAACTAGAGAAGGGGGCTGCATTACTGTTTAAGCTAGAGAAGGGGGCTGTGTTACTGTTTAAACTAGAGAAGGGGGCTGTGTTACTGTTTAAACTAGAGAAGGGGGCTGCATTACTGTTTAAGCTAGAGAAGGGGGCTGAGTTACTGTTTAAACTAGAGAAGGGGGCTGAGTTAATGTTTAAACTAGAGAAGGGAGCTGCATTACTGTTTAAGCTAGAGAAGGGGCTGCATTACTGTTTAAGCTAGAGAAGGGGGCTGCATTACTGTTTAAGCTAGAGAAGGGGGCTGTGTTACTGTTTAAACTAGATAAGGGGCTGCATTACTGTTTAAGCTAGAGAAGGGGGCTACATTACTGTTTAAGCTAGAGAAAAGAGCTGTGTTACTGTTTAAACTAGAGAAGGGGCTGCATTACTGTTTAAGCTATAGAAGGGGGCTGCATTACTGTTTAAGCTAGAGAAGGGGGCTGCATTACTGTTTAAGCTAGAGAAGGGGGCTGCATTACTGTTTAAGCTAGAGAAGGGGGCTGTGTTACTGTTTAAACTAGAGAAGGGGCTGCATTACTGTTTAAGCTAGAGAAGGGGGCTGCATTACTGTTTAAGCTAGAGAAGGGGCTGTGTTACTGTTTAAACTAGAGAAGGGGCTGCATTACTGTTTAAGCTAGAGAAGGGGCTGTGTTACTGTTTAAACTAGAGAAGGGGCTGCATTACTGTTTAAGCTAGAGAAGGGGGCTGCATTACTGTTTAAGTTAGAGAAGGGGGCTGCATTACTGTTTAAGCTAGAGAAAGGGGCTGTGTTACTGTAAGCTAGAGAAGGGGGCTGTGTTACTGGTTAAGCTAGAGAAGGGGGCTGTGTTACTGTTTAAACTAGAGAAGGGGCTGCATTACTGTTTAAGCTAGAGAAGGGGGCTGCATTACTGTTTAAGCTAGAGAAGGGGGCTGTTTTACTGTTTAAGCTAGAGAAGTGGGCTGCATTACTGTTTAAGCTAGAGAAGGGGGCTGCATTACTGTTTAAGCTAGAGAAGGGGGCTGTGTTACTGTTTAAGCTAGAGAAGGGGGCTGCATTACTGTTTAAGCTAGAGAAGGGGCTGCATTACTGTTTAAGCTAGAGAAGGGGCTGCATTACTGTTTAAGCTAGAGACAGGGGCTGCATTACTGTTTAAGCTAGAGAAGGGGCTGTGTTACTGTTTAAACTAGAGAAGGGCTGCGTTATTAAGCTAGAGAAGGGGGCTGCGTTACTCTTTAAGCTAGAGAAGGGGGCTGCATTACTGTTTAAGCTAGAGAAGGGGGCTGCATTACTGTTTAAGCTAGAGAAGGGCTGCATTACTGTTTAAGCTAGAGAAGGGGCTGTGTTACTGTTTAAGCTAGAGAAGGGGCTGCATTACTGTTTAAGCTAGAGAAAGGGGCTGCATTACTGTTTAAGCTAGAGAAGGGGCTGTGTTACTGTTTAAGCTAGAGAAGGGGCTGCATTACTGTTTAAGCTAGAGAAGGGGCTGCATTACTGTTTAAGCTAGAGAAGGGGCTGCATTACTGTTTAAGCTAGAGAAGGGGGCTGCGTTATTAAGCTAGAGAAGGGGCTGCGTTACTGTTTAAGCTAGAGAAGGGGCTGCGTTACTGTTTAAGCTAGAGAAGGGGCTGCGTTACTGTTTAAGCTAGAGAAGGGGCTGCGTTACTGTTTAAGCTAGAGAAGGGGCTGCGTTACTGTTTAAGCTAGAGAAGGGGCTGCGTTACTGTTTAAGCTAGAGAAGGGGCTGCGTTACTGTTTAAGCTAGAGAAGGGGCTGCTTTACTGTTTAAGCTAGAGAAGGGGGCTGCGTTACTGTTTAAGCTAGAGAAGGGGGCTGCGTTACTGTTTAAGCTAGAGAAGGGGGCTGCGTTACTGTTTAAGCTAGAGAAGGGGGTTGCGTTACTGTTTAAGCTAGAGAAGGGGGCTGCGTTACTGTTTAAGCTAGAGAAGGGGGCTGCGTTACTGTTTAAGCTAGAGAAGGGGGCTGCGTTACTGTTTAAGCTAGAGAAGGGGGCTGCATTTCACAATATAAGTTTCTCCACTGCAAAATCCACTTTGTACAATCTAAACTATAAATTGTCAGTAAAGTGAACAGCGATGCTCCTTAACTCTACAATAACTGCACAGAGTACTGAAAGGCTGAGACAGATTGGCCAATTATTTCCTTAATCACTGAAAATTTAATACGATTTTTGAACTACTGAAGAAAACAGATCCAGAGTTTCCACATACGATCTCCCCACGGAAAAGGTTTCTTGATGCTGGTGAGGGGCTCTTCATCCTAGGAACTGAGCATGTCCTCTCCATCCTTAGATGAAACCTGACTGCCTCTCCTTCCCCAGGCGCTCTATGACCCCCAAATAGTTTAACAGTTTCCCTAAAGATAATAAAAACAATCTCATTCCTAATGAATAAATGCCGTAAGGATTTACATAAAACATTGCTGATAAGTGTATGCGTTGCGAAACTGACGTTGATAAGAATTATGTTCTCTATTATACGGTAATTAATTCTGAAGCTCACGATTCGCAGCTGCAGTGAGAATAATGGTATCATCACCGTGAGAATAATGTTATCACCGTGAGAATAATGTTATCAATTCCGTGGACGTAGCGATTTATACGGAGCCCCATGGGAATAATGCTATCAACACCGTGGGGAAAATACTGTCAATACCGAAGCCATTATGTTTTGTCTGTAGCTCATGGTAAAGTTATCAAGATCGTCAAAATATTATCAAAACCATGAGAATAATTCTATCAACACCTTGGGAATAATTCTATCAACATCGTGGAAATAATGTTAAGAAAACCTTGGAAATCATTTTATAGCACCGTGAGAATAATATCAATCCCGTGGGAATAAAGTTTATATATATACGTATATAAAAACATTCGCAGACGGGCGATCTTAACTGTGCTAGACAAACCACGGTGGGTGGAAATCTTTAGCTCAAGTACTTTCACACTTCTCAGTGCGTCATCAGGAGCTTTGTAATGTTGCAAGAGAGCAACTAAAGCAGGGAGAGAGTGTGGTCAGTGGTGGGTGCCAACCCCACCCTACCCTACTCCTCATATGGGGTAGGAGGGTTTTTTGAGATGTCAAGTATAAAATTATAAGATATAATAGCCAGTCCCAAGCTTTTTCTAGTCGTTTATAACAGGTCATGTGGTTTGAGAAAATACGTTTCTCGTTGGATACTATACACATGGATTGCTATTATTCTGTGTAACCTTTTTAAATAATAAAATAAAGGAAAAGAATGTGCTCTTTGTCCGTTTAAATGTCCTGCTCTGGGGTACTGGAATGTTCTACAGAGGTACTCAAAAGTATCTCTTCCTAAATATTGTCTATTATTCTTCTCAGTGTCGGTTAATATGCCTTACTTGGGAATCTTCTATGCCTTTCCGATAATATTTCTATGATGTAAATTTCTAATTTCTACTAATACCCTTAACCTTTCCTTATGTTATCTCATAATCCTGTGTGCTTGTCACTGTATGGTACAGTAACAGCTAAACGCGTTATATAAATATTCACAGACGACGTTGTGTGAAGTTTTGGTGCGTAGACACAGGTCGAGCGTCACCAATTCATCAACCCACCTGGCATGATGAGCAATCCTGTGATTTTTGTATAGCATTGTTGTTTAAGATTGTGTACAATGGACTCTACTAAATAGCTATCGAGCTTGTATAACCCATAATTTGGATTATATACTGTATTCCTTTCATGTTTCAAGAGAGAAGATTCAATTACGTTTCTTTCCATGACAGAACTGTTTGGTACAATAATCTGGGCAGCAGCCCATTCCGGTGGGGGATTACATGAACTAACGTGGTTAAAGATAGCATTCGACTCCTGCCCTGTCCTGAGTATTTATGTTGGGCTATTCTGGTTTCCGGAAATTTACCTGTTTGACCAATATATGAGAGAGGACACTGAGTACATGGGACCTTGTAAACCCCACCAACTTTGTTGGAGGGTGTGTTGGAGGGTGTGTTTTTAATCAGTCTTTGTTTCACAGTTCCTGTGTTTTTGAAAGCAAGTTTTATAATGATCTTTTTTAATGCCTCAAGTAAGCAAACCAGATTCTCATTGTATGGGAACAAAGTTAGTGGGGTTTACAAGGTCCCATGTATTCAGTGTTTTCTCTCATATATTGGTCAAACAGGTAAATTTCTGGAAACCAGAATAGCCCAACATAAATACTCAGTCAGGACAGGGCAGGAGTCGAATGCTATCTTTAACCACGCTAGTTCCTGTAATCCCCCACCGGAATGGGCTGCTGCCCAGATTATAGTACCAAACAGTTCAGTCATGGAAAGAAACGTAATTGAATCTTCTCTTGAAACATGAAAGGAATACAGTATATAACCCAAATTATGGGTTATACAAGCTCGATAACTATTTAGTAGAGTCCATTGTACACAATCTTAAACAACAATGCTATACAAAATCACAGGATTGCTCATCATGCCAGGTGGGTTGATGGATTGGTGACGGTCGACCTGTGTCTACGCACCAAAACTTCACACCACGTCAGCTGTGAATATTTATATAACGCGTTTAGCTGTTACTGTACCATACAGTGACAAGCACACAGGATTACGAGATAACATAAGGAGAGGTTAAAGGGCATTAGTAGAAATTTTGATCATGGACATATAATCACCCTGTCATAGAACTCCAGTTCTATGACAGGGTGAGAGCAGTAAGACAAGAGAGAAAGAGAGAGAGAGAGAGAGGGGTGGGTAGATTGCGTTTTCTTGGACTGTAATAAGGCGTATGACAGTTCCACACAAGAGACTACTGCAAAAGCTAAAGGACCAGGCAGGGTTAACAGGGAAGGCACTGCAATGGATCAGGGAATATATGTCGGGAAGACTACAGCGAGGTATCAGAGTGGGCGCCTGTGACGAGTGGGGTTCCACAGGGGCCAGCACTAGGACCGGTGCTGTTTCTGATATATGTGAACAACATGACGGAAGGAATAGACTCAGAAGTGTAACTGTTTGCAGATGATGTGTAGTTGATTAGAAGAATTCAATCAGACGAGGACTAGGAAGAACTACAAAGGGATCTGGACAGGCTGCAGGTCTGGTCCAAAAACTGGCTCCTGCAAAGTCATGAAGATTAGGGAAGGGCAAAGAAGACCGCTGACGGAGTACAGTCTAGGGGGCCCAGAGACTACAAACCTCACTCAAGGAAAAGGATCTTGGGTTGAGTATAACACCAGGCACATCTTCTGAGGCGCACATCAACCAAATACCTGCTGCAACATACTGGAGCCAATCAAACCTAAGAATAACATTTCGGCATCTCAATAAGGAATCGTTAAGGACCCTGTACACCGTGTACGTTAGGCCTATATTGGAATATTCAGCACCAGTTTGGAACCCACATCTAGGAAGTGATGTAGTGGAGGCAGGATCCATACATAGCTTTAAGAAGAGGTATGATAAAGCTCATAGAGCAGGAAGAGTGACCTAGTAGCGGCCAGAGAAGAGGCGGGGCCAGGAGCTGTCATTCGACCACTTCAACCACAACTAGGTGAGTACCTGGTGTTACAGAACTCATCAACAAAGTATTAGAAAGTAAACTTACACTACACACAGACACACACACACACAGACACACACACACACACACACAGACACACACACACACACACAGTGGACAATAGCTGACACGTCCATGAAAACACAAGAGCGACCCATCCTAATGACGTAGAAGTAATTGCCTAAATCAATTGGATATACCGTACTACGAGGTACCACGAAAATAGATGAATTTGCTCTAACGAACTTCAATTAATCGCTAGAATGAACTGCCAAAGTCGCACAACCATCAGTACAATAGCGATAGATAGTATGCGAGGAGCGCCAGTGACCTTTTTCTTGTTTCAGGGACACACCCAGATCTTTCTGCTTTAGGGACACACCCTGACCTTACTGCTTCAGGAGTCGGAAGTACACACAATGACCTTACTTCAGAACACTACCAGGGCACTGATTCAAGGAGAGGACATTTTAAACACACTTTGACCTTTTTGTTTCAGGAAAAGGTCATTCAAAACACACTATTATTAATATTGTTAGTAATAGTAGAGCTATAACATTTTATGTTATTATTAATATTATTAGTTCACGTTTAAGAACTATACCCTTAAGAGCCGTATAGCGTACGGGGAATGTAAAACTATCAGGTTTGATCCAAGGAAAGTGTGAAGTTGCCATTTCTTAAATCAAGAGCCATCCACCAGCATCAAGGCACACCCTTCCCCACTTCGCCACACCTAATTAGAGAAATAAAAAATAATATACTATAATTGTCTAATTAACCAAGACCCTTTATTGACTTGTTTTGCATTGGCAAATATTCTTTATTGAGTTGAATTCACAAATAAAAATAATATTGAGCAATTATGGTTGGATAAAATACATTTAGTATGACCTAGAAACAAAGTTTTCAACAAAAGTTTGTAAAATCTAAAATTGGCCAGTAATAAAATCTTAATTTTTAAAAGGGTAGACCGGTCAGCCATTGGAAGGCTTCGATCAGATTACCAAAAGTTCTAGTGGTGGGTCATATGACTAAAAACCTGCGTCAGGAAAAACTTATCCCATTTCCTGGCAAAACTTACCCAACCTAAATGAGATGAGCTTAACCAAAAGTCGCCCAAACTTCATGGATTTTGTTGTGCATAGTGAAAATTGTCTCGATATATTTCCAAGATAATATCACGTAAATATGTTCAAAAACTATACTGTGGAAAATATTATGAAGCTATAAAAAAAACCCACCTCTTTTCCCTTTCCGCTCCATACATTACCAGACAACATGACTCACGAAATCGTAATGACACGATTGCAAACAAACCATACCACGGGTGGGGTTCGAACCCGCGGTCAGAGAGTCTCAAAATTACCAGACAACATAAAACATGCCAGTTGCCATATATTGTTAAAAACACAACTACTAATTGACTATATCACATTTTGTTTTTATATTTGAGTCCATTTAAAATATAAAAATACCATCCCCCGATTGTTATCAAGTCACAAAACATTGTTATCAAGTCACTAAACATTGTTATCAAGTCACTAAACATTGTTATCAAGTCACTAAACATTGTTATTAAGTCACTAAACATTGTTATCAAGTCACTAAACATTGTTATCAAGTCACTAAACATTGTTATCAAGTCACTAAACATTGTTATCAAGTCACTAAACATTGTTATCACGTCACAAAACATTGTTATCACGTCACAAAACATTGTTATCAAGTCACTAAACATTGTTATCACGTCACAAAACATTGTTATCAAGTCACTAAACATTGTTATCACGTCACAAAACATTGTTATCAAGTCACTAAACATTGTTATCAAGTGACTTGACAACAATTTAAAAGTGATTATTTTTTTACAATAATGTTGAAGGTTTGAAACAATTTTAATGTCATCAAGTAGAGTAAAACTATTTGTAAGGAAACCATCGATTAAACTAGAAATGAATTGACTAGTATATTGAGTTTAAACCCTATCGACTGCATGAAGGTTATTAAGGAACTTCAAGCTTATCGACTACACGAGGATCACTAAGATTTCATGTAATCTGTTCACCAACAATCATAATCCCTAAAATAGGGTTTAAATTAAACTCTGTATATATACATTGAGAGATACGCCTCACGGTGTGTCTAGCACACAATGCAACACAGAGACACGATGTCGCTGTACGATTTACGCGACACTGCGTATGTATCCATATTTCATGAACACACTGCTCCTGAAACCCATCAAATATTATATACATAAATTTTGTAAATAGTTAAAATTCATAAAATAACAATAATAAAATAAGAAAAGAATTTCATAAAAAAAATTCTGTGTAAAATATTTTTATTGCTCGGTTCCTGGACAAACTATTATTTATACATTGAATTTCAACACGCTATAAAAGGGGCAAGTTTTTATTTTTACCAGTTTTTCTTTCATAGTTACGTTCGGTTATTAATGCTCTACAATACTGCCGACCCAAAAAAATCAAAAGTTTACATTCGTTCGTTAACAATGTATATACTGAGCAGATCAGCCACAGGTACGAACAAGGATCAGTATATTTCAAAGAGATGGACCCAATTTCAAAGCATGTTGCTTTGAAATCGGGTCCATCATTTTGAAACACACTGTATAATAACCAGCTGAACCTTCCACTGAGCAAGGCGTTTCACTCCATTAATCCATCAGTACTGAAAGTTTCGTTGGCCTTCTACTGGCTTACCGGTTCACTCCTTTAAAAATTAACGTTACGTTATAGAGGTACATCTTCGATGGCGACCGGTAAGCCAGGAGAAGGCATCGGTCAGATGACCAAAATCTCCAGTGGTGGGTCATCACATAGTTAAGACCCACGTCAGGAAACACTGGTCCTGTTTCCTTATGAATCTTACCTAACATAAAATACCTCTCCCTATCAAGTTAGTTTCACAAATTTTAGACTGGACGAACTTTGTGGATTTTTTTTTCCTATGGTTTATTAAATGTATTCTCTTCAACCATAATTACATACTATTTTTATTTGTAAATTAAAATTAGTAAACAATAATTGCCCATGCAAAACAAGTCAATAGAGGAAATTCTCTTGGATAATGAGGTAATTATAGTATATTAATTTTTATTACTCTCACTACGAGATGGGATGTACTGGGGTGGGGGGGTTAGGTCTTTATTATGGTAAAGGGATCATGATTTAAGAAATGCCAGTTACTCTCCCTTTCCTTGGAACACCACTGATAATTTTACAATGCCCGTATATTGTATGGCCCCTAAGGGTATAATGCTTAAACGTAAAATAATAATAATAATAATAATAATAATAATAAAAATAAGAATAATAATAATAAAAATAAGAATAATAATAATAAAAATAATAATAAAATAAAAATAATAAAAAAAAAAAAAAATAATAATAATAATAATAATAATAATAATAATAATAATAATAATAATAAAAATAATAATGGTAAAGTATAATGATTACAGTAATATTAATTAATATTATAAATATTTAGTAATATTTAAATTACAGGCCTACTACTGTAATAATAATAAAACAATTTAACCACTAAAATGAAGTCCTCTGTCTCAATCACCCATTCAAAATTAATCTGAATAACCTCGCTTGTATTTTCCGAAATTAACATTGAAGCAGTAAGATTGTTGTCTCTTGAACGTCCTCTTAATTAGATTGTTGTTACTTTTGAACGTTCTCTTGCTGACGCAGTTAGGTTCTTGTTCCTCTTGAACGTCCCCAGTAAATTTGTAGCGGTAAGGTCAGTATGTATAATGTCCTCTTTCTTAAGAATTAAGATCAGTGCATGACCTAAACGTCTTCTTGAAACTGAATATTCACTGTCTCTTAAATTCCCCCTCCCTGAAACAGCCCCTGCTAGTACTCTCCCTGAAGCAGTGACGCCATTGCGTGTACTTTGCGTCCGACTCCTGAAGCATCAGAAAGATCAAACTGTGTCACTGAAACATGAAAAAGGTCACTGGTGCTTCTCACATACCTCTCTGTCGCTATTGTACTGATGGTTGGGAGACTTTGGCAGTTCATTCTAGCGATTAATTGAAGTTCGTTAGAGCAAATTCATCAATTTCCGTGGTATCTCGTAGAATTTCTAATTGATTTAGACACTTTTACATTATTCGAATGGGTCGTTCATGCATGTCCATTTACGCGTAAATAATTATCTGCACTTCAGTCTCTGTGTGGTGGAAGTTTACTTTCTAACACTCGGTGTTAGACGAGTTCTGCAACACCAGGTGTTAGATGAGTTCTGCAACACCAGGTGTTAGATGAGTTCTGCAACACCAGGTATTAGATGAGTTCTGCAACACCAGGTGTTAGATGAGTTCTGCAACACCAGGTGTTAGATGAGTTCTGCAACACCAGGTGTTAGATGAGTTCTGCAACACCAGGTGTTAGATGAGTTCTGCAACACCAGGTGTTAGATGAGTTCTGCAACACCAGGTGTTAGATGAGTTCTGCAACACCAGGTGTTAGATGAGTTCTGCAGCACCAGGTGTGTTAGTCGAGTTCTCTAACATCGGATATGTTAGTTGATGAATTCTTTAACACCACGTATTGTAGTTATCTAACACCAGGTGTTGGTTGAGTTATGTTACACCAACTGTGTTGAGTTCCCTATATCAGGTGTTCTATAACTTGACTATTTTTTTTAGTACCAAGACTGGAACGAACTTTCATTAGTTCAGGTTGTGTGTGGTGTTAGTATGTTGTCTATCCTCAGACGTGTTGATGAGAAACTCTTTAAATGTCAAGAAAGAGATGTTTCAACTTCGTTCAGTACGCAATCTGCGAGCTGTGTCATCCCCAGGATTGTCCTAAAACAGACGGGTAACAACCACCTATCTGTTTTCCGTAGGTAAAAGCTGAACGCAGACTCCAAGACTTGAATAGAAAATATTGTTCATGTTTTACAGTGGTATTGCAGTGGAGTGCTTTTCAACTAGGTTTCAGGGTATGTTCAGTATTCAGCCTCAATGTAAAGCTGAAGTTTAAGAATGGAGATTTTTATACGGGAGTCAGAAGTGAGGTGCGGAGGTTGAACATAGTGTGACAAACCGTAACGTTGATATAGGTGATAAGGCTGAGCACTTTTACAGGCTAAGGGACTGACAGTAGCGGCGCTAAAGGAGGTCCTGGGGGTTAAGCCCCCCAAATGAAAGTAGTAAGAATAACGTTACTTTAAAATATATATCCTTAGCCCCCCTTCTAAACAAATAGCAACCCCTAAGCCCAGCAACCTTGTTAGGTAGGTATGTAAGTTGCAATTAAAAAATAAAGACCTGTCATATATTCTGCTAGCTATACTTCACCCCTCCATGTAAACATTGGTAACGAATCTTCAGTGGTTGCAAATTATATTTGATGCTTTGAACAGACTGTTAGTGTTGGCAAATTCTTACAACACACAAGGGAGTGAGGCATGTGGATATCTTTTGTGCTCTTCAGTGATAATGCCTTTAATGCAAGTGAAGGGATCGTGATCATAGAAATAGCTGTTACCCTCTGCTTCCTTCGACCTAACCTGAGTACTCCGAATTTTTAAGCATATATATATTCTCTTACGCTTCTGCATGAATAACAAAAGCAAAAAATAATGAAAACAAAACTAAAACAATAATAAATAATAATGTCATTATAATATCTCCTTCACAGCTTTCATGAGAGCTAAAACTACCATGAAAACCTCATTAACTACGGGAATAAAAACTACCACGAAAGCCTCAGATACCATGATAACAAAAGGCTACCATTTTAACCCTAGCTTCTGTGACATCAAAGGCCACCATAGAAACCTCAGGTCCCATTAAAGTAAAGCCACCATAAAACCCTAAGTGGCACAGCAGGAAATACTTATTACAACCAAAATGACGTGATAATATGGCCCTTCAATGGGACCATAAAATTACATTATCTTAACAACAAATCATTATTAAAATTATATGCTGAATCTAATTAAAGTGAATGTGTAATGAGAAGCATCCAAACTCGGTAATGAAACATATTCACGAGGGGGAAATGAGAAACAGTCACAATAGGTTATGAAAAAATATTCACATGTAATGAGAAACAGTCACACAAGGTACATGGGAAAGACATATAGGACTTGCTGAATAAATTATCTCCTGTTTTTGGTCAACGGTATCACCATTCCTGGTCATAGACCGGGCCGCGGGGACGTCGATCCCCGGAATGCCCTCCAGGTAGACTCCAGGTAGGTACCATTTACAACTAGTGGAACGTATTTGCTAACTGAACCTTTTGCTAACATTGTCCAAGATTCACGTAACATAATAACTATCCCACGTTAGTCTTCCTCCTATTTTTACCTGTGCCTGACCTCACTTATACCTGACCTCACCTCCATTTTCATGACCTTTCCCTCCGAGCCTGACCTCAGGGTGCTCTTCAGCCTAATAAGGTGAATATATTGTTCTGAATAACTTAATAAAGTTCAGCCGTGGGTCGAAAGTTACTTTAAAAGGATTCTCTGCTGCGAGTGTCTTAGGAATGTGAGGTGAGCTTAGAAGACTAATGGAAGACTTCCACACCAGGTAGCAAGAAACGTCTACAAATGGTAATGAGAAACTTTCATAATAGGAAATGAAAAGTAGCAGCAATATTACTGCACCAACAATATAATAATGCAGTCTTTGCTGGACCATTAAAAGGGCCATTACAATGACCATTTTAAGGACCATTATTAATCTTGTCTTCAGTTGTGTATTGTTAAAGTCATGGAATTGGGACTTATATTTTTAATAATTTGGGAAAACTCTAATGTAAATAGATTTGAGATTTACTTCAATGCCATAAATTTTAATAAATGAGACGGTGAAGTCGACTATATCGAAATTTTTCTCCAACAAAAGAACAACAGCAGCAGGTGGAAAAGCAACAGCTCCAGCAGCACCGTTAACAGAGGTAATAGACACAACGGCAGCAACAGTGCCAATCTGTAAACGGGGTTCAAATTTCAGACAAATGCGAAATAAGACACATGCATAGTATTATGATATTTTTATGAAGAAAACGTTTCGCCATCCGTGGGGGGAAACGTTTCCTCTCCAAAATAATATAATACAGCGCATATATATTATTTCAATCAAGCATCAAAAATCATCACAGTAGCAACAGTTACAAAGGCAACGGCAACAGAAGCAACAGCACTAACAGTAACGGAGGCAACATAACCAACACTGACAACATCAACAACAATGGCGCAAGCAACAGAAACGGCAAAAGAAACAGGAGGTGGAGAATGACAACACATTTACACATCAAATTTTCCATATGCAATTTCTGTCCCAGCAAAAGTCAGGCAAGACATACAAAGTTAGGTTGTTTAATGCTTGGCAGACAATCACAGAGCTAACTGCTTATGTGAAAGTTTAGCCATCTCGAGTTTTCCAAGTCTGTATTTCTTATTTCCATCAGGCGACACACACAGTATTTTTCTGTAGTGTATTTTATGTTGGATAGTGTTAAAATTTATGTATTTGATTTAATAAAAGAATCCACAACAGTAAACTGAGTTTCATTAAGTATTTTTTTGTGCTATAAAACGAAGGACATTTTAACCAATGTTAAATCTAGTTGCAAATTAACTAATGTCAAAAATAATTAGATATGTTGATATCTATCTAGATTAGATTATGCAAATTACGAAAATCACCTACGATATTAGGCTATTTTTCAATTGATTAAAACAACTCAGTTAATCCAGCTAATCCAAATTCTGATTGACTTCCAACTCTATCATTGTTTACCCAATAATTACAACCAGAGCCAATCAGAAAACTGTGACTATATTTTTTTATGAAGTTTGCAGTTTGCTCAATGAAAGCGTGTGATCCAAAAAAGAATGAACATTCACCATCACTCACCCAAGCCGCCTTTCCAGAAGGCCACAATCTTAATACAATGACTCTCTGAGCGGCACCATATCCCACTCACTATACTACCTCCATATCTTAAGTTTGGCCAACAGATATTCCTGAATTCCTTAACGAGTATTACTGTGTTCAAACGCCTACAACACATCGTTCGTTAAACCTCCTTGCCTATTTTCTGGGCTAGTTTATCCACAAGGTACAATAGGTAGTGCCCTAGGCTTAAAAATCTCCCGAGGGTAACGAAAAAGTTCAGGACCCAAATAAATACCTAGTTGTCTCTAAAATAAGAAAAGTCATAGCAACTAAGTCTAACATAATAATTTACTCCTGAATTACTTAAAAAAAATCATCAACGTATAACTACTTCTCAATTTTTTTTTATATATAGATCTATCCTGTGGGTATGCGAAATTGAAAGTGTATGTCCTATAAATACCTTAATCCAACGAAGTTTTCACTAATTGCCTGCTGGATGTTCAAGCCCCTGTCTTGCGAAACCCTTTTGCAAAAACTTTTAGTAGTCAATTGCACCTTGTTCCATCCATACCAGATTTACATAACCTTATGGTCAACATCTTGTTTCAATCACCTATTTGATCAATCTATTTTATCAACTCTTCTTTTATTATTTGAATTACGTTTCTCATTCCACTACATAAACTTCTACTTTTTTTCCATTCATTATATAAAATACATAATAAACATTGATTTCAGTCAAGACATCTACACTGTCTTCAGCCTCCTCGTTTCTCCATCCTAAAAAACACGATTGAAAACTATACGAAAGCGTAAGTACAAACATTCTCCAATATATTAACTAACATCTTTCTCTCACTTTCATTTGCCTAACTTTTCTCGCTCTCATCACTTCGTTATTTTCTTTGACCACTTTCAACTTCCCTCTTTTACTCACATTTACAAACTTCACTAATTTCAGCAGTTTCTCTCCGAATTCTTCCTACAGCTCCCATATATCTAACAACTTATCATGAAATTCATTTTCTTTTCAACTCCCACTTTCTCCTTATACATTACTAAGCACTTATTTTACAACGCAATATACAAACACGTTAACGAACCTTAGCGACATCCTGAAGCCTTGTCAAAGACCCGTGTTTACTTGACAATATTCATCCTCCATTCAAACCCTGACCTTAATCTCATTCTTCTCATAAAGGCTTTTTCACGTCTTACATTATTATAATCCAAATTAAGTGCTAATCCACCAGGGTCAAACAGCGCTGCCACGTCTTTCAAAATGGTGATTGGGGGCAACAAGTCAGGTGGGTAAATAGACACGAAATGCAAAGCACGCTTTAATTTTAAACATTTCGTTCCCGATCTGCTTCAAACTTTAAGCACTGGCACTGGCACTGTCTTCCTCTCTGAAGGTGGTTCACTTTCTTCATGGCTGTGTAAGTCATAGTTTGCAATGAAAACAATCTTTTCTGATCGATTTCAACTTTTCAAATTAGGCCCATCATATTTTAATGAAGATATGGACTATGTGTTTGTTGTTCTTTTGAACAAGTTGGGAAATTAGTTTCTGTACAATAACTTGGGAATGTCTCCTCTGAGTAACTTCAAATTATCAATGAAGACACGTCTTCCTTAGAGGAAGGTTGATATTGTTATTGTGTTCACAATAACACATTGCAAACAAATCCTCGAACGGATGGGATTTTACTCATTCGCCATGGTTTCAAACCCCACCCATTTATTGGAGTGTGCAGAAGGTAAGTGTTCAATTTTATTTCAGCACTAAGCTGTGTATGGGTTGTAGTTCAAACATCCATACTGTAGCCAGTATAATTTTTTACAGTACTATTAAAGATTAAACACCACCTTCAAATGCATCTACAAAATGAAAATTCCAAAAGATTGAAAAAAATTCTGCTCACCGAATGTCGAAGTTCATTAAATTAGCTAAGTTTGCTCTGGTGACGAAAATGCATAAAATTCTAACCAAATTATACATTCGCACTACTAATATAAATATTTGTATCATTGTAATTTTAAATTGAGGCATATGACGAGTGTTTTATATATGTGATATTTGATAGTCCATAAAACCTGGATAAATGTGCGGGGCCATATAACAAACACCACCTTCACCTATTTTCATCCTTCACTATCCTCCTCCTCCTCCCTCTGTCTACTAACCATGGCTCTGGACATATCTCACAGGAGTTTGTTATATCCACATTTGCATATGAATAAATATTTTCAGTGTTTTGACTGGGTTTAAATTCCAGCTCATGATCATCTTAAGGGTCAACAACTACGACGTCTGGTTGTAGCAATGGTGGAATTACCGACAATATTTTAGAAAAAGACACATTGGGAACTATTGTAGCAAAGTTTCACTTTCCTGAAACTTTGTAAAGCCGTCCCCTGTATTGTTTGTAAAGCCCTTGCTGCATTGTTTGTAAAGCCATCCCAGTACTGTTTGTAATGGCCTGACTTTCTGAATATATTGAACGATGACGTAATACTGAAAAGTGGCAAAAAAGACATTTAGTCTCCATTGTTACGTTTCAACTACGAGTGGGTTTAATGGAACTTTATAAAGCCCCATTGGTAGGTAAAGCATTGTGATAATAAAGCCTTCACTGTATTATATGTCTATTTTTCAAGTGTGTTGAGCTAAAGCTCCTGTGCCTCTTAGAAATGATCACCAGCACTTGTATCACATAGGGGAGGAGGGAGGGGTTGATCTATAGCTCCTAGGTCTCTTGAAGGAGTTGAGCTCCAGCTCCTTTGCAGCTTGTGGGTCTTAAGGAGCAACTAATTTACCTCTTGCTCAGATTGTTGGAGTTATGGGTCGAGAAACGACCGAAAAATAAGTTTGTCAGAGAGAAATGGAAAAAATGATCGAACGAGGTCATAACCCAAGTGACTACCACCTAACTAGATATTTTGGTCGACTAACTGAGGCCTTTTACTTGCGTACAGGTCCACCCAGTTAAAAAAAATTATATATCATATTGTAAGATAAGATATTCATGCTTCTCATTACTCAGAACCCAAAGCAATACTATTTCTAAGAGGATATCCTATACTTAATGAAATAAACAGACTTATTCTCCAATTTATATCTCATACTCTTACCTCGTATTTCCTCTTACTGTTCAAGAATTAAGTATTTTTCACGTGTTTACGCACCTCTGCCTCACGCATAAACTGAGAAATTGCAGCACTTATTGCAACACTATCTCCACTACTTTTAGCCTTTAATTCATAATCTCTTCCATTTCTGTTCTCTTTTCCTCACTTCTGGCGCTTTAGTCATTATAATCTTCCTCGTCCTCCTTGTTCTAAGCCTGAAATTAATGTCTCCGTGCCAACAATTACAGTAATTCTCTATAACTTCTCAAAATATTTTCTCCATGTAACAATTTTCTATCATGCACATGACATGATTTCCTGCCTAAACGGAAATAATAGAAATAAAAGTAACAATGAAAATAATATTGCATTAATTTGGGGAGCGCTAAAGTTGTAGTTGTAAACAGAGCACCTGGAATAATGGGAGGAATCTCTAACTTGCACCCAGCATATTGCCATTTGATTTCCTTCCTGACACACGAAAATATTAATAGTTATAATAATTATAGTGAAAGTATTGCATTCATTAGGGGAGCGCTAAATCCATTAGTTGTTCATACAGCACCTGGCAAAATGGGAAGTAATCAGGTTCAGTCCAAGGAAAGGGTAGTCAGGTCCAATTCTTTGGATGAAGAGTCCTTCAGTGGAGTCCAGGAACCTTCCTTGAAGGACCATAACAAGAAGTTAGTTTCATCTCAAAGGTTTCCGCATCTTCACATTAATATCTATTTCTCTCCGACCGAAATTACTTGGGATATAGAAAAACAAAATGGGACTAATGTATCCTTTGTATGTTTGGATTATGTAAATATACTTACCATGGTTGTATTGCTACCATTGTGTGTTCGGGTGGTACAAAAACACGATGGCTTAGTGAAACCAATGTAAATTTGGATAATCCAGAGACACTTTGAAGGTGAATTATCCAACCATTGTGTGTGTGAAATACAAACACAATAGGAGTAATAACAATTGCATGTGTGAAATACAAACAAAAGAGGAGTAATAACAATTGCATCTTTGGGTAATACAAAAACACAATGAGCAGAGAAAGCTGCCCTTAAAAAGTTTCTCTCAAGCAGAGTTTAATCAAGTCATGAATGGCTAAGTTGTACCATCAGGAATACTGAAGAATATTATAATCTAATTGAAATACAGCCGTGAAATAACATTAAAAAATATGAAGAAAATACATGGAAAGATAGTAAAATAATGCAACTACAACATTAAGCAGTAGAAGAGGTGAACTTACGTTAAATTTATAAAAAAATATATTTTCAAGAAGACAGATTGTAGCTACAGTGAGAGTAAAAGGTAGATGGGATACAAGGAGAATGGAAACAGTAAGTAAGAGAGAAGTAAAGATTTATAAACTAAAGGAGGAGGCGGTTAGGGTAAGATATAAACAACTGTTGGACGACAGATGGGCTAGTGAGAGTATAATCAGTGGGGTAGAAGAGGTATGGGGTAAGTTTAAGAATATAGTGTTAGAGTGTTCAGCAGAAGTTTGTGGTTATAGGAAAGTGGGTGCGGGAGGGAAAAAGAGCGACTGGTGGAATGATGATGTAAAGAGAGTAGGAAAAGAGAAAAAGTTAGAATGTGAGAGGTTTTTACAAAGTAGAAGTGATGCAAGGAGGGACGAGTATATGGAGAGAAAAAGAGAGGTTAAGAGAGTGGTAAAGCAGTGTAAAAAGAGAGCAAATGAGAGGGTGGGTGAGATGTTATAAACAAATTTTGTTGAAAATAAGAAAAAGTTTTGGAGTGAGATTAACAAGTTGAGAAAACCTAGGGAAAGAATGGATTTGTCAGTTAAAAATAGGAGAGGAGAGTTATTAAATGGAGAGTTAGAGATATCGGGAAGATTGAGGGAATATTTTGAGGAATTGTTAAATGTTGATGAAGATAGGGAAGCTGTGATTTCGTGTATAGGGCAAGGAGGAATAACATCTTATAGGAGTGAGGAAGAACCAGGTGTGAGTGTGAGGGAAGTTCGTGGGGCAGTGAGTACAATGAAAGGGGGTAAAGCAGCTGGGATTGATGGGATAAAGATAGAAATGTTAAAGGCAGGTGGGGATATAGTTTTAGAGTGGTTAGTGTTTTTATTTAATAAATGTATGGAAGAGGGTAAGGTACCTAGGGATTGGCAGAGAGCAAGCATAATTCCTTTGTATAAAGGCAAAGGGGACAAAAGAGTGTAAAAATTATAGGGGAATAAGTATGTTAAGTATACCTGGTAAAGTGTATGGTAGAGTTATTATTGAAAGAATTAGGAGTAAGACGGAGAGCAGGATAGCGGATGAACAAGGAGGCTTTAGGAAAGGTAGGGGGTGTGTAGACCAAGTGTTTGCAGTGAAACATATAGGTGAACAATATTTAGATAAGGGTAAAGAGGCGTTTGTGGCATTTATGGATTTTGAAAAGGCATATGATAGGGTGGATAGAGGGGCAATGTGGCAGATTTTGCAAATGTATGGAATAGGAAGTAGGTTATTGAAAGCGGTGAAAAGTTTTTACGAGGATAGTGAGGCACAGTATGTAGGCGAGAGGGAGATTATTTCCCAGTAAAAGTAGGCCTTAGACAAGGATGTGTGATGTCACCGTGGTTGTTTAATATATTTATAGATGGAGTTGTAAGAGAAGTGAATGCTCGGGTGTTGGCAAGAGGTGTGGGTTTAAAAGATAAAGAATTTAACACTAAGTGGGAGTTGTCACAGTTGCTCTTTGCTGATGACACTGTGCTTTTGGGAGATTCTGAAGAGAAGTTGCAGAGATTGGTGGATAAGTTTGGTAGGGTATGCAAAAGAAGGAAATTAAAAGTGAATATAGGAAAGAGTAAGGTGATGAGGATAACAAAAAAAATTAGATAATGGAAGATTGGATATCAGATTGGAGGGAGAGAGTATGGAGGAGGTGAATGTGTTCAGATATTTGGTGGTGGATGTGTCAGCAGATGGGTATATGAAGGATGAGGTGAATCATAGAATGGAGACAAATGGTTTTTAGGACTTGACGTTTTGTTGGAGTGTAGGCAAGGTAACATTTATGAAGGGTTTCAGGGAAACCGGCAGGCCGGACTTGATTCCTGGAGATGGGAAGTACAGCGCCGGCACTCTGAAGGAGGGGAGTTAATGTTGCAGTTTTGTAGCTGTAGTGTAAGCACGCCTCTGACAAGACAGTGATGGAGTGAATGATGATGAAAGTTTTTCTTTGTCGGGCCACCCTACCTTGGTGGGAAACGGCCGATGTGTTAAAAAAAAAAATAAGATCAAAGGTAAAATAAATTACATTTATTAAAACACTTTTAGTTCCAAATGACTTTCTTTGAGATTAATGTATTGGAACAAATGTACACAACTAAATGTATTACCTAATCGCCACATTAAAACAGAAAGAGTTGATACTGCTATCATCCATTTTTCTGTCAATTAGCAAGGCATTCAGAAACAAATCATTTAGATTAATCATTTAGATTTACCCTCGTGTATCGTTACCCATTTTGTTTGAAAGTTAAGAATCGTATCCCTGTTGATCTGCAAATCATCGTCTGTGTACTTAAATGTAGATCTTGCAATGCAACTTACGTAGGTTAGACCAAGTGGTAGTTAATGGCAAGGCTTACAGAGCACCAGGATCGCTTCCCCACAACAGGTTAATTATCTTTAGCAATTAGGTTCCACAACCAAGCCTGTGATCACTCGATTAAGGTGAGTGATTTTTCTCTTCCAACTCGCTGCTGTGACGACGTCGCTTAGATGATGATGAAGCCTCAGCTCACAGTGAGAGTAACTATCTCTAGGTGACGGTGTGTGTATATATATATATATATATATATATATATATATATATATATATATATATATATATATATATATATATATATATACATATATACATACATACAAAAAGAGTCCTCCACTGCATAAAATCTGGAAATTCCAATGCTAAAATATAATTATTTTTGGATTAACGTTTTACCTGGGAGTTCTGCGACATAATATGACACATGCAGTTTAGACTTAAAAACATTTTAATTTTGTACCAGCTATCAGTGCACACACGCCGATATAATACGGATTCAGCGGTGAAAAACAATTATCCGCGTCTGTTTTTTCATAGGGGCGACTCGGATCAAAGGGAAGTACTGACGGGAACACAGCCAACCCAGTAATAGTAAGCCGTACTGCCAACACTATTGAAGTTCTACTGTAAATACATTGTTTGTGTGACTCATGGCGATATTAAATAATACTTATCAGTCGTCCAATACCTCTACGTTGATATTACTCTATCGGTTGGACAGTAGCTCAGTGGTACGGCCCTCGATTCACAGCTGTTATTGTCTGTGTGCCAAATCCTTCACAGTGGTCTTACTTGGTCACAACTCTCGCTAAATAAACAAAAAGTCTTGCGCATTTCTATGTTCTGATAAAGTTACGTACTGCTTTATCGTAGAGTGGGTCATATACTCGGGAAGAGTTACTTTTTCTTTTTAATTATTTATTTGCATCATAAATGGGCCTCATGCGATAGGGTTTAATATCAATGCTTTTGATCTATAACTTAGGAAAGGTATCTATTACGATAGCCAGATGTGCTTTTGTCATTTTAAAAAGTTATTCTTGATATTGGTTTCTGAGCGATTAGTTGAGAATTGAGAATGCTTCTCCTGATCGACTTCACACTTATTGTGTCTTACTTGCAGGAAGGTTCGAATTGTTATTGATTTGGTGCCATTTTTATTTTTTAAAAGGTGCGAAGCATTTTTTTGTAGAAAAAACTTTAGTGTGCCTCTTCTGAGAGGCTTGTTTTGCTATCGCTCGTGCATCTTAGGAAAGAACAAAACCTTTCAAGATTTGCGTTTAGGTGGAAGTTTATAGAATTATTGAACTGGGAATGGTAACCGGAAAATGCCTCCTCAAACTCATGTCATTGTTGTGTTTTCCTCAAACAAACGTTTGCTTTGACTTTGGTTTAAGTTTTAATTTGTATGTTTCAATAAAATAATTGGTCTTTGTATGATAACTAGAGAAATCCTCTTCTCATTGGCGTGTTTTTGGGCTGTGTTAGAGCATAATTTTTGTTAAGAAACTGAAAATTAAAATTTTTATTTTCATGCGATTATTTGTGAATACCTTATGCATTAGAAGAAGAAGAAGAAGTTGTTGAAGTTGTTGTTGTTGTTGAAGTTGTTGTTGAAGTTGTTGTTGAAGTTGTTGTTGTTGTTGAAGTTGTTGTTGTTGTTGAAGTTGTTG
Source organism: Cherax destructor (assembly GCA_009830355.1). NCBI lineage: Eukaryota > Metazoa > Arthropoda > Malacostraca > Decapoda > Parastacidae > Cherax > Cherax destructor. Next base: position 113,293 of record WNWK01002153.1, on the reverse strand, counting down.
TTGAAGTTGTTGTTGTTGTTGAAGTTGTTGTTGAAGTTGTTGTTGTTGTTGAAGTTGTTGTTGTTGTTGTTGAAGTTGTTGTTGTTGTTGTTGAAGTTGTTGTTGTTGTTGTTGAAGTTGTTGTTGTTGAAGTTGTTGAAGTTGTTGTTGTTGAAGTTGTTGAAGTTGTTGTTGTTGAAGTTGTTGTTGTTGAAGTTGTTGAAGTTGTTGTTGTTGAAGTTGTTGTTGTTGAAGTTGTTGAAGTTGTTGTTGAAGTTGTTGTTTTTGAAGTTGTTGTTGTTGTTGTAGTAGTAGTAGTTGTAGTAGTAGTTGTAGTAGTAGTTGTAGTAGTAGTTGTAGTAGTAGTTGTAGTAGTAGTTGTAGTAGTAGTTGTAGTAGTAGTTGTAGTAGTAGTAGTAATATAACAACCAAGCGCTAAATCATTCGCCTTCAAATCTTCAACACCAATAATTTGTGAATACAAAATCTAAGAGAATTAACACGAAATTGTGGATGTTCGTATAAATACTTGATCATATTAGCCTTAAATTTTCAACTTTAATACACCAATTGGGATCTAGAAAATTTCTTACTTAATTCGTTTTAATAAATCGAAGTTACTTGGTGGACTTTTTAAAAACATTTTGGAGTTTGTAAGTTCTAATATGCTATTTTTATTGAAAAAATTGTGGTAATGTTTTGCAAACGATAACTTGGGAATGACTGTTGATATTCATCTACATTACAATTTTATGCAGTATTCTGTACAGGTATATTTTTTATAGAGTAATGAGGTACAAAGTCCTGGGATTATGGGATACAGAGGATACCGCTCTTGGCTCTCAAACTAGTTCCATTAACGTGCACTGATGTTAGAGGGGCAGGGGTATGGAACATGGAGGAATACCTTCCTTGGATACCACTGCCACAAAAACAATACACACAAAGCCCGCACATACAAAAAAGAGAGGAGCTTACGACGACGTTTCGGTTCGACTTGGACCATTTACAAAGTGCCTTTGTGCCTTTTTTTTTATTTAAAAACAACATTATTATTCTAATAATCATTATTAATTCCCTATGCTTTTTCCACTTAACTTTAAATTTACAACAGTGGTGTGCTGTATCACAGGAAAGGGTCATGTAAATATATGTACATTGTACTGGGATTTCTTAGTCAATTTTACTGACTTAAAAGGAATTTTGGCTTCCATGCGATAACTCTAGAAAGACTCTTTTGATCTTTAAACTTTTATCTTAATTGATCCCACCTGGAAGATTTGGAATCTTTAAGTAGTCAAGTTCCAATTAAAAAAAAATCTTTAAAATGGTGTGGTATAATTTGTAAAATTATTTGGAAATGTCTTTTCTGGTCCATTTAAGTCATTAAAGTCTGGTACATCTTATTTTTTTATCATTCTTTACAGGTTTAGGTTATGTAGGCGTTAAGTTTCTCAGTTCACTTTATGATAACGAAAGCATTTGCAATTTTTTTCGGTCTTATAACTGGAGAAAGCTTCTTATCGCCTTCAAACTTAGAGTACTGGTACTTCCGTCACTGGACAAGATTCACTTCGGGTTTGGGCTGCGTAAGTCCCAGCTTGTCAGCTTTAATAAATTGTTATACTGAATCCCATTCAATAACTGGAGAACATCTACTCTGATTTGCTCCAAACTTTCAACATTGGAGACGCTTGTTTAGAGGAAGGTTTCAAACTGCCCTTGAACTGTTTATGCTTCGATTTACCGATATAAAAGTCCGAAATTATTGTTGGGGTTTGTTACTGAGTGCTTCATTATATCGGCTTTAGAATTTTAATGTTGTGGTGTCTTACATAAGGTGAACACTAGTATTACAGGAATTTCAGAATTTTAGAGGGCATTGTATGCTTTAAGATGTAAAATTTGAAAAACTTCTTTATCACCGAGAAAATGGCTTTCAAGCTTGAAAAAATGAACGGCCTTTTATAATGGTTTAAACTTACGCTATTTTTTTATGTAGTTCCCTATAGCGACGTACGAGAGCAATATCTATGAAAAACCTTATACAATTTTAAAATATTAAGCTATATTAAAAAATTATCCATTTTTTTAGTGCTATAAACCGGAACAAGGTTGGCGAACCTTTTTTTTGAGAGCTAATTGACACATTGTCAATGTTTTCCGGGAAAAAAATCATTTTCATGTGTTCTTATGTATGATTAAAAAAAAATGACAAGGAAATTAAGGGTTATCGAAGTTGTGGTAGTGTTGTTGCCTAGCATGCGCCAGTAGGCCTGCAGCAGTGCTCCTTCCTTCTCATGTTCTTATCCTACAAACCTGAGTTAAACCTTGTTGCAGACGCAGGTTAAATGGCAAGAGATGTAATAAACATTAGGACTGGTAAACAAAACAATGATTGATAGATTATGATAGGATCTTTATCATTACCTCCCAAGAGATGGAGCAGCTGGAGAGGAGACGAAAATAGTACTAAACTATCCTTAACTATCAGTAATCCATGAGATCCTCTCCACAAAACATTCTGTTCCAAGTGTTGGATGAATCTTACTTCTATTTAAATAAATGTGGTTTATGCAATTTCGCTTACAGCTTTATGCATTGCATGTGTGATTCAGGAGATGATCCAGAAGATGCTTCATAATATAAAGTTCGGTATTTGATTTTACCTATAGAATGTGTTATATAATTATTGTGTGTAATACAAGTGAAGCTCAGTTTTGGTATGTAGGAGAGGGTTTATTTCCCAGTAAAACTGTGATTTAAACTGGGATATGTGATGTCACCATAGTTGTTTACCATATTTAAAGATCGAGTTAGAAGGTTGGAGAGAGATTTAGAATTAAAAGATAATGAATCTGATACGGACGTGAGTTGATACAGTTTCTCTTTGATGGTAGGACAGTTCTTTTAAGCCATTCTTAACAGAAGTTGCAAAGGATTTTGGATGAATTTGGTAGGACATGTAAAGGGCGTAAATTAAAATGCAAGTTTTTAACAATATCATTGAAATTTCATATATGCAGCTACACAGGATAAATTTAGCGGTGTCATTCTTTTTATGGAATGCAACGGTGTTAATATTTTGAAGTCGATCCAAAGAAACATTCTAGCGTTTGAACTGGAGTAAGGTGGTGAAAATAAGCAAATATCTTGCGAATGAAAAAAATAGATATCAGATTGGAGAGAGGGAGAAGACATGTCGGCAGATAGGCCTCTATAAAAGAAATGTTAAATATTTAAAAAAAACGAGGCTAAAGTAGGTGTGTTCAAGCATCAATGGATAGATGTTTATCTGTAGAGGGATAAAAAGCAGGAAAGCAAAATATCAAAGTGGTATCAACACTTGCATGTGTATGAAACATGTGGTAGAAATGTTGCAGCGAGGAGGCTGGAGGCAGTGGCGATACTGTACGTCTGAGAACAATAGTGGTGTGAATATTAAACATTTAGAGAGGATGGATCAGATTATGTTAACAAAGCCGGAAGGATGGACAGAGATTGTCCCAGGAAGGGTTAGATCGAGAAGGTAAAGGAACATTGAACGATACTTGACCATCCAACAGGAAGAGGCGACATTTATGAAGGGATTCAGAGAAAACCTTGAGTTCTAGAGGTGGAAAGCACAGTGCCTGCACTCTAAAAGCAGGAAAAAGAATGTTGCAGTATGGAGGGTCATCGGAACTGAGATATCAGTGCACTTCTGGCAGGACAGTTATTGAGTGATTGATGGTGAAAGTTCAGTCTTCCTGCATCTGCCTACCTGGGTCAGAAACAGCCGGTGCTTAAAAATAAGATTTTTTTCACAAATTTCAACATCAGAAAAACAAATCGTATAATCCAGAAAAACATCTGCAGCTATAATTATTTTCTGATAATTATCAGTTTACAAACACGCACAGATTAAACGTCACAATATGACATTTGTCAAATTACTCTATTGAGTCCCTGGAATTACTTCTCTCCGGCTATCAGTTCCCACGTACTTAATGTAATCCCGTAATATGAATATCAATTACGTAACTTTTAAAGGAATTAGTGTTTAGATATTTCAGCTTAATGATGAGAGGGAAAACGCATAAGAGAGTCGATAATTGTTTTGTGAATCACTTGGTACATGCATTTATGACTAACACACACACACACACACACACACACACACACACACACACACACACACACACACACACACACACACACACACACACACACACTCTCTCTCTCCCCCTCTCCCTCCCCCTCTCACCTGCTCTCTTTCTCCCACCTTCTTTGTCTCTCCCCTTCTCTCTCTCTCCCACCGAAGTAGAATGGCCCGAGAAGGATGAAACACTTTTACCATCACTCAGTCCATCACCATCCTGCCAGAGGTGCGCTGACATTTCAACTATAGACTGCAACATCCCCACATCTGGCATCCAGAAGAAGGAAATTTCCTTTCGTCGTGTGTGTGTTTATTAATATCAAGAATTATTTATCTAAAATTAACATAACATTTGATTATTAATTAAACATTCTTAAATAATTTTTCAAAACATTTCAGTGTAATATATCTCACAATGTAATATTTACGTCATCATATACGCCATTATAATGCAGCCATTATCGTGGATTTTATGAGGATAGTGAGGCTCAGGTTAGTGTGTGTAGGAGAGAGGGAGATTATTTCCCAGTAAAAGTAGGCCTTAGACAAGGATGTGTGATGTCACCGTGGTTGTTCAATATATTTATAGATGGGGTTGTAAGAGAAGTGAATGAGAGGGTCTTGGCAAGAGGTGTGGGGTTAAAAGACAAAGAATCAAATACAAAGTGAGAGTTGTCATAGTTGCTTTTTGCTGATGACACTGTGCTTTTGGGAGATTCTGAAGAGAAGTTGCAGAGGTTGTTGGATGAATTTGGTAGGGTGTGTAAAAGAAGGAAATTAAAAGTGAATATAGGAAAAAGTAAGGTGATGAGGATAACAAAAAGATTAGGTGACGGAAGATTGGATATCAGATTGGAGGGAGAGAGTATGGAGGAGGTGAATGTATTCAGATATTTTGGAGTGGACATGTCAATAGATGGGTCTATGAAGGATGAGGTGAATCATAGAATTGATGAGGGAAAAAGGGTGAGTGGTGCACTTCGGAGTCTGTGGAGACAAAGAACTTTGTCCATGGAAGTAAAGAAGGGAATGTATGAGAGTATAGTTATACCAACAATCTTATATGGGTGTTAAGCATGGGTGATGAATGTTGCAACGAGGAGAAGGCTGGAGGCAGTGGAGATGTCATGTCTGAGGTCAATGTGGGGTGTGAATATAATGCAGAGAATTCGGAGTTTGGAGATTAGGAGGTGCGGGATTACCAAAACTATTATCCAGAGGGCTGAGAAGGGGTTGTTGAGGTGGTTCGGACATGTAGAGAGAATGGAACGAAACAGAATGACTTCGAGAGTGTATAAATCTGTAGTGGAGGGAAGGCGGGGTAGGGGTCGGCCTTGGAAAGGTTGGAGGGAGGAAATAAAAGAGGTTTTGTGAGCGAGGGGCTTGGATTTCCAGCAAGCATGCGTGAGCGTATTTGATAGGAGTGAATGGAGACAAATAGTTTTTAATACTTGACGTGCTGTTGGAGTGTGAGCAAAGTAACATTTATGAAGGGATTCAGGGAAACCGGCAGGCCGGACTTGAGTCCTCGAGATGGGAAGTACAGTGTCTGCACTCTGAAGTGCAAAGTAAAGCACCCCTCTGGCAAGACAGTGATGGAGTGAATGATGACGAAAGTTTTTCTTTTTCGGGCCACCCTGCCTTGGTGGGAATCGGCCGATGTGTTAATAAAAATAATTATATATATATATATATATATATATATATATATATATATATATATATATATATATATATATATATATATATATATATATATATATATCCTGCCGAATGGGTAAAACTTGCTATTTTTTTCAGTATTTTTGTGAATTATAAAATGTTGGGATGTATTTGGGTGAGTCATGTACTCATTTATATTCTCATCTGGAATGATATAATCAAACTTGAAGATAAATTTATATTGTGATTATAATTATTAATTACTATAAATATTCATTGTCTGATATTAATACGTAATGTCATTTTGAACTTTGTGTAATTACCATATAATTAAAGCTGGAACGGCAATATCTTGCTCACAGCTTGAGACCTCAGTGTCGCAGTGGTAGGAAGAGATGGGATGGGACTTTCCAAGAATATTGGCTGTCTGACTCACTAACATATTCCTTACGTTTGTTTCAGGACATTCATATTTTTGGGTTAATAGTAAAACAGTGTCTAGTACTGCTTGTAGACGTAGTTACCAGCGTAGATTGTGGATAGTTTCACTGGTTCCTTTTTGACTTTTATTATTGTTGGTTTGGAGAAACCAGTCCTAAAATCTTTGGATAGTTTCACTGGTTCCTTTTTTATTTTTATTATTGTTGGTTTGGAGAAACCAGTCCTAAAATCTTTGGATAGTTTCACTGGTTCCTTTTTGACTTTTATTATTGTTGGTTTGGAGAAACCAGACCTTGAAATCTTAGGCTCAGTGCACGAGTTTTTCTAAACCAGAGACAAATCCATAATTTTCAGTAAACATTGTTATTAGTTAGGTATTTGTTAAGAGTGTTAAGCCTGTCATATTTTCAGTCAATGCTGGATATAGCTTCCTCATGCCATTTTCTGTACTTTTCATTTTGTGTCAGTATTGAAACCTATAGACGTTATGTAAACTTGGTCATTATTCAGTCTTAAGATTTTTGTGTTGAGTCTGCCATTATTGCTGCTATTGTTGAGTCTGCCATTATTGCTGTTATTGTTGAGTCTGCCGTTATTGCTGTTATTGTTGAGTCTGCCGTTATTGCTGTTATTGTTGAGTCTGCCATTATTGCTGTTATTGTTGAGTCTGCCATTATTGCTGTTATTGTTGAGTCTGCCATTATTGCTGTTATTGTTGAGTCTGCCATTATTGCTGTTATTGTTGAGTCTGCCATTATTGCTGTTATTGTTGAGTCTGCCATTATTGATGTTATTGTTGAGTCTGCATTGAGATTTAGCATTCAGAACTCTGCCATCTGTGTAAGAATTGTGGAGATGAACGGCTATGTTCGATTTGGGCTCATTAAATATTTATCTGAAGAGAAGTTGAGAATTATTCTATGTCAAGCAACGAAGTATCGGGAAAGGGGGTGGGGTGGCACTCTATGTCCGTGATCATTTAAATTGTTGCATAAAAACGGGTATAAAGTCTGAATTGACACATGCGGAGTCTGTCTGGATGGAGTTTTCAGAGGGGTGTGAAAAATTGATTTTAGGCGTGATTTACCGTCCTCCAAACTTAGATAGGGAACAAGGGAGACTACTTTGGGAGGAAATTGTTAAGGCCACAAGACACGATAACGTAGTAATTCTAGGGGACTTTAACTTTAGTCAGATTGATTGGAATTTCATGACAGGGAATTTAGAATCTAACGACTTTTTAGAAGTAGTTCAGGATTGCTTTTTGAAGCAGTTTGTAACAGAACCTACAAGGGGAAATAACCTACTTGACTTGGTTCTGGCAAGCAAGGAAACCCTTGTTAATAATTTAGAAATTACAGAGGAACTCGGCTCAAGCGACCACAAGTCAATTAATTACCTTTAGCATTGAATGGATGTATGATAGTAGGGATAATTCAGTAATGGTCCCAGATTTTCGCTTAGCAGATTATAATGGACTTAGAGAACACTTATCAACTGTGGACTGGGGTGAAGAAGAGGTATCAATATGACAGTTTTCTTAACACTATACAGGCTGCCCAAAGAACATTTATCCCGTATAAAGAAATTAGATCAAGTAGAAATGACCCAAAATGGATGAATAATAGGCTCAAATATCTTTTAGGGCAGAAGAAAGGAATTTATAGGCGCATAAAAAGAGGTGAGGGTCATCTTATAAATCAGTATACTGACATTAAGAGGGACGTTAAAAGGGAATAAGAAAAGCTAAACGGGACTATGAAATTAAAGTTGCTAGGGATTCAAAAACTAACCCAAAAAGTTTTCCAGGTTTATAGAACAAAAGTTAGGGATAAGATAGGTCCCCTTAAAAATAACTTTGGGCATCTTACTGACAAGGAGAATGATATGTGCTCTATTTTTAATAATTATTTTCTCTCGGTTTTCACACAGGAAGACATTAAAAATATCCCAGTAATTAATTTTTACAGAGGCCCAGAAGAAGATAAATTATGTAATATCACAGTCACTAGCGAAATGATTATGAAACAGCTGGACCGACTGAAACAAAATAAATCGCCGGGTCCTGATGAGCTTTTTGCAAGGGTTCTTAAGGAATGCAAAATGGAACTCTGTGAACCAATATCTAACATTTTTAATTTATCTCTTCAAACAGGTGTAGTGTCTGATATGTGGAAGATGGCTAATGTAATTCCTATTTTTAAAGCAGGGGACAAGTCACTACCGTCAAACTACCGCCCAATAAGCCTGACCTCAATTGTAGGCAAATTACTAGAGTCAATTATAGCTGATATTATTAGAAGCCATCTAGATAACCATAATTTGATTAATGATACCCAGCATGGATTCACGAGGGCCGTTCCTGCCTATCTAATTTATTAACCTTCTTCAGTAAAGCTTTTGAGGCTGTTGATCACGATAAAGAATTCGATATTGTTTATTTAGACTTTAGTAAGGCTTTTGATAGAGTACCGCACCAGAGACTGTTAAAGAAAGTGGCAGCTCATGGCATTGGGGGAAAAGTGCTGTCATGGATCGAGTCATGGCTCACCAATAGGAAGCAGAGAGTGTGCATAAATGGGGTTAAATCCGAATGGGGACTTGTAACAAGTGGTGTTCCACAGGGATCAGTCTTAGGCCCATTGTTATTTATAATATATATCAATGACCTTGATGAGGGAATTACTAGTGATATGAGCAAATTCGCCGACGACACGAAGATAGGTAGGATAATTGATTCAAACATAGATGTCATAGAACTTCAGGAAGATTTAGACAAACTTAATTCGTGGTCAGAAAAGTGGCAGATGCAGTTCAATGTAGATAAATGCAAGGTTCTGAAGCTCGGGAGTGTCCATAACCCAAGCACTTATAAGTTAAATAACGTAGAACTTAGCCATACAGATTGCGAGAAGGACTTGGGGGTGATGGTAAGCAGCAACCTTAAACCAAGACAGCAATGCCTAAGCGTACGTAATAAGGCAAATAGATTACTGGGATTTATATCAAGAAGTGTTAGCGACAGAAGTCCAGAGGTTATATTACAGCTTTATACATCATTAGTAAGGCCTCACCTAGATTACGCAGCTCAGTTCTGGTCTCCATATTACAGAATGGACATAAATTCGTTAGAAAACATTCAGCGTAGAATGACTAAATTAATACATAGCATTAGAAATCTTCCTTACGAAGAAAGATTGAAGACCCTAAAATTACATTCACTTGTAAGACGTAGAATGAGGGAGACATGATCGAGGTATACAAGTGGAAAATGGGTATTAACAAAGGGGATATAAATAAGGTCTTGAGGATATCTCTCCAAGAGGAACCCGCAATAATGGATTCAAGTTAGATAAGTTTAGATTTAGAAAGGATATAGGAAAGTATTGGTTTGGAAATAGGGTAGTTGATGAGTGGAACAGTCTGCCTAGTAGGGTTATTGAAGCTAGGACCTTGGGTAGTTTCAAATTTAGGTTGGATAAATTCATGAGTGAGAGGGGTTGGATTTGAGTGGGACTCGCGCATGAGTGGGTAGAATTGTCAAAGCTTATTTCTTGGGTAGCATTGAAAATTGGGTTGAGCAAATATTCTGTTAGTGGGACGGATTGTGAAGGACCTGCCTAGTATGGGCCAACAGGCCTGCTGCAGTGTTCCTCCTTTCTTATGTTCTTATGTTCTTATGTTCTTGTCTCTTGTGTGGTGTTTGTGCTTCTATATTTTCATGTCGATGTTTCTGCTTAGTATATTTCTGAGGATATTGAGAGGCGTACTCAGACTCATTTGTGTTCGTGGACTTAAGATAAATAACAAGTTTTGACAAACTTATGGCAACCAAAGAGAAGCCTGGACTTTAGTTGGTGTGTTAAAAGTCTGGTTTGGGACTTTATCCAGGTGTGGACTTTGATGTAAACAGATTATGTGGATATGTCTGTCGATTGCTGCCCTTTTTTTGTGATCACTATTACACACCATACCTTATTTCTCAGACCAGAGAGAAAGTTGAAACCATCAACTCTACCTGGACAGAGAGTCGAACTCTTGTGCTTCGGCTCACTCAGCCACAGATACCACATTCGAGATGCTATCAAAAAGTTCCCTCACTCGATTTTTTTTGTGCATTTCCTGGTGGAATATGGCAGCGGTGTAGATCACGCTACGCACTACACTCCTTTGTGAAGTAGCGAGGCGCTTAACAGTGCCGTCAGTCATTTCGTCGAGGATTGACGGCTATTTTTTTGTCGTCAGCGCATTGTTGCTATTTTATGTGCAACAGAATGGAATCTTTGAAAGAACAGTGTGTGTGTGTGTGTATATATATATATATATATATATATATATATATATATATATACACCTCGGTGCCGCCGGTGTCGCGTTATATCGACGTAAAACTGTTGGCAAAATGTCTACAGGCATAGTTGCCAGCTGTAGCGACAATCCAAAGTCAGGGAATGAGATTTCCTCGACTCCGAAGTATTCTATGTTTAATTTATTTTACTAGTTATATCATTAGGCTAAAGGCTAATTTATATTTTATGACGTTTTGAATAGAAGTCTTTCTCGGGCAAACACCTGGGTGATTTATTTCGCAAGTCCTTGTGACTTGTTGAGGCTTCGAGTATGTATATAATCCCCCGGTGGTCTGGTGGCTAGAGCTCTCGCTTCACACACGGAGGGCCCGGGTTCGATTCCCGGCGGGTGGAAGCATTTCGACGTGTTTCCTTACACCTGAGTGTTAGTCGACTGGTGTGGGTCGCATCCTGGGGGACAAGATTAAGGACCCCAATGGAAATAAGACAGACAGTCCTCGATGACGCACTGACTTTCTTGGGTTATCCTGGGTGGCTAACCCTCCGGGGTTAAAAATCCGAAGAAATCTTATCTTATCCATCTCGAGAGCTGTGGAAAATAGGAAGGGGGCCATGACCCCCGCGCTCTCCCTACTTCCCTTCCTGTTGGAGGTAATTTCTCCATAACTCGGGTTTACTGTTGTATCACATACAATAGTATGCAATGAGCCAGACTCCCTCTCTACCTTAGATATTCAACGAAGGACATAGAACACCTTTTAACAAGAGTTTCCACTCTCCAGTAAAGGTCTTTTGATCCAAGAAATTAAAGCTACCATCAGTTTCTTGGAAAAAAACTATTAAATATACCCTAAAACCTCTCAGGCCCCAGGTTCTGAATGGCACTGGCAGGTTTGCAGCTTTGTCAGGAATATAATAATCATAATAATTAATGATAAATAATAAATAAATAAATAAATAATAAATAAATTAATAATAAATAATAAATAAATAAATAAATAATAAATAAATAAATAAATAAATAATAATAATTGTGAAATATAAATTATTATTCTTAAAAGTTTCTCACCGCTTCTCTCAATTAAGCTTATTTCTTAATTAAAATGTTCATTAAGTTCAGCTCTTTCATTTAGATAGTTCTCGTTGTAATGATCCCCAACGATTCACTTGTCTCGTCTTATCACTTTCGCAATCTTATTTTAATTAGATTTAGGTAGACCTGGAGCCACTGTTCGAACACCTGTGATGGTCTTGTTAGTTGCCACTGGAAAATACTTAAGAACCATGTTGTCTATTTGGCTAATTGGCAGTAAAAGCTCATTAGAATCGCAGCATTGATCTGATTTTCTAGCACTGGTGAATATATTGCAACCACTGGAACTAGAAAATATAATAGAACCATGGTATATATCTAGCACTTGGTCAAATCCAACCAAACTTGCCAATATATATATATATATATATATATATATATATATATATATATATATATATATAATTTAAAACCACATACAAGTAAAACTAATATTTTGGAGACATAATTCATGACCGTAACATGAATATGAAAAGTTAATTATCACGGTAAGTCAGTTACCAAAACATTGGGGCTCAGTCCTTATATCAATAATGTGGTTCTGTATTCTCCTCACTACCATGGACAATATGGGAATGGGGTGCATAATAAACCTATCAAAGTAATTGAACTGCCTATCTAAGCAGTGGAGAATCCACAATAACTATGGTATCTATCTGGCTGTATAGCACTGAAAATCACATTAGAACCACAGTTCATCTGGCTAGATGACAAAAAATCTCACTAAAACCATTGCATGTATCTGTCTAAATAGCACCAAAAATCACATCAGAACCACATTATATATCTGGGATAACATTAGAACCACAGTATCTGGTTATGCGTACTGAAGATCACACCCAAACAATGGTACCTAGCGGTCTACCGAGACGTGTAAGGAAAGATGCCGTAATCCAGCCAGACGTCATTTTACTGTTGTAAACACAGTCAAATGGGCGACTGTTTAAGGAACCTTAAACTGAAAATTTTGCATAGTTATTTCAACAGCGCTCGATAAGGAGGTAGCTAGAACTTTTTATCGCTGTTATATATTTGTTTTTTCTCTGTGGAATTTTGTTATTGGATAAAGGACATGACCTAACTTATCCTAACTGAGAAATTTGCTGCAAATCGCATGTGTGAAATACACAGCAACTGGTTCATGGAGTTCAACCCCTCCAAGTGAAAAGTCATGATGATCGGGGAAGGACAAAGAAGACTGCAGACAGAGTACAGGCTAGTGGACCAAAGATTACAAACCTCACTCATGGAAAAGGATCTTGGGGTAAGTATAATACCGAGCACATCTCCTGAGGCACACACAAACCAAATAACTGCTGCAGCATGTGGGCGCCTGGTAAACCTGAGAATAACGTTGCTACACATAATTAAGGAATCTTTCAAGACAATGCATACTCCATATTGGAGTACTCAGCACCAGTTTTGAAACCTGTACCTGGTCAAACACGTCAAGATATTAGAGAAAGTGCAAAGCTTTGCAACAAGACTAGTTCCAGAGCTAAGGGGCATGTCCTACGAGGAGAGGTTAAGGGAACTCAACCTGACGACATTGGAGGACAGGAAGGATAGGGGGCACATGATGACGAATAAAATACTGAGAATTGACTAGGGGGACAGGGCCAGAATGTTTTAAAGATGGCACACAGCAAAAAGGGAACACAACTCGAAGTTGAAGACTCAGATGAGTCATAGGGATGTTAGGAAGTATTTTATCAGCCTTAGAGTTATCAAAGAAGTGGAACAATCTGGAGAGTGAAGTAGTGAAGGTAGAATCTATACATAACTCAAAGAAGAGGCACGATAAGGGTCTTGGAGAAGGGTGTATGTGGACCTAGTAGCGACTAGCGAAAAAGCGAGCCCAGGAGCTGTGAATCGACCCCTGTAACCACAAAGTAGTACAAATAAGCGAGTACACCCCCTCCCCCCAAAAAAATACACACACACACACACACACACACACACACCCGCAGACACCCTCACCAAAACATAATTTCATTGTGAATCAAAGGCAATATTTAAATATTGAGATATCACCTGCTGGGAGGCTGACAGGTACTTGACTAAGGTCCCACTGCGAGAGACAGATATCATTTAAGAAAAAAAAGCTTTTTTTTTATGAACCATTGAACCACAATTTAGTGGCCATCACTATCTACCACTTATGTCCCTTCCTGTCACATAACCCTTCCCACCTTGCTCACTCTCTCTTCCCTGCTGTATACTACTTCAGCAACCTCTCCCATTTTCACATTCCGTCTTCCCCAGCCATCACTTATCACTGCCAGTATTACTGACCACAATAACAACCAGTAACTTCAGTCTCCCATCATGCTCTTCTTCATATCTTCTCTACCCATATTCTAGTGACACTCCCTTCTACTCTCCTTTCTTCCGTCCATGCACCCCCAGCCTTCTACAGTCCACTGTATTCTTCTTCATTCCCCTAAACTATTCTCCTCTTACCCTTGCATACACCTGTCCCATCCCTGCTCCTTCCTATCCTCTACTGTGTGCCATGCTTCCCTTCCTCCCTCCATCTGACCTCTCTCAATTCTGAATAACCCCAATACACCCGCTAGTACTACTTTCCTTTCCCTTCTACTCTCACTCTCAGTTTCATTCCCATATCACTTACCCACCCTCTCTCTCTCCCTCCCTCCCTCCCTCCCTCCCTCTCCTCTCTCCCCTCTCTCTCTCCCCTCTCTCTCTCTCCCCCTCTCTCTCTCCCCCTCTATCTATCTCCCCCTCTCTCTCTCTCTCCCCTCTCTCTCTCTCCCCTCTCTCTCTCTCCCCTCTCTCTCTCCCCTCTCTCTCTCTCTCCCCTCTCCTCTCTCCCCTCTCTCTCTCTCTCCCTCTCTCTCTCTCCCTCTCTCTCTCCCCTCTCTCTCTCTTTCCCCCTCTCTCTCTCTCCCTCTCCCTCTCTCTCTCTCTCTCCTCTCTCTCCCTCTCTCCCCCTCTCTCTCTCTCCTCTCTCTCTCCCTCTCTCTCTCTCCTCTCTCTCCCTCTCTCTCCTCCTCTCTCTCTCTCCCTCTCTTCTCTCTCTCTCTCTCTCTCTTCACCCTCTCTCTCCCTCTCTCTCTCACCCTCTCTCTCCCTCTCTCTCTCTCTCACCCTACCATTCCTAGCACTATTGCTTCCCATTTCAAGCCCTTCCCAAGCTATATACATAAATCAACCCCTCCCTACTTTCCCTCCCTTCCCCTCATAGGACAGTGCCAATACCAGGACCAGGTGAGTGATAGAAGAATGAGAGTGAGGTACACAAATTTAGAGATAGTAAAAAAAGCTGCTAAATAAAAATACAGCATAACAAAAGAGAATCCAGACATAATAGAGTAGTGCAAAACTCATTATAGATAATGCATTTTTCTAAAAAAGGCCTACCTCATTGTGCGAAGAGGAAAAAACGAAAGAACAGAAAGAATGAAATGTGGCACTAATGTACAGAATCAGTGATGCTTTGAGGAAATGAGAAACCTGAACACTGGCAATTTCAGAGAGATAATAACAATGATTTACATCCCCTGCTGAACAACAGGGGCAAAAAAAAAAAAAAAAACCCACAGAACTGTGATACACATCCTAGAGAAAGTAGCCAAGAAGATGTAATAGGAATGCCGGTTTCAGTCCAACGAAACAGACTGAGTACTGGGGGGGGTCCACATGGAGACGTGTGACTTGACTGGATTTTACCTTAAGTGAATTTAATCTATGAGAAGTAGAATTTAGACTAAACTTGGCACCAGTGACCATACGGTGCTGAGCCTAAGTACAGGTAGACGTGAGAAGAGAGAGAGAGAGAGAGAGAGAGAGAGAGAGAGAGAGAGAGAGAGAGAGAGAGAGAGAGAGAGAGAGAGAGAGAGAGAAATAAATCAGTCAACAGAAAAGAAGGCTGCAGAGATTAGAGTTCATCCTAGTGAAATCTATCATGCTAGAATCAGAATAGTAAGACAACCCATGAGATGAAACACTGCCTGGTCAGAATGTACCAGGACACAGCAGGTGGGGGAACACACAATACGGAAGAGCCCTTGGTTTAATTAGAGATGCAAACAGGCCAACGGAGCAAAAAAGCAAGAAAAAAAAAGTAGAAAATGCAGAAGACAGATAATCGGGAAGTAGACGAACTAGGAATAACTATGCATAGAAAAAATGGAAGCGGAGCGCTAATTCGTCAATTGACACAAAGGCCAAAATCAGAAATGAAACTTGATAACTGTTTCAAGTGAACATGACTATTAAAACACAAGTAATAACATTAAATGGTCCAGAGAACCAATAAGTTGATAAATTAGACATGTGCAACACCTGGGTGTCTTTATTGTGTAAACGTTTCGCCACGCAGTTGCTTCTTCAGTCCAATATATAGACGAAGGGTAAAGATGAGAAAGATTGAGGTAATCAGTCCCTCAGCTTGGAGTCGTCGTAATCAGTCCATCAATCTTGATAAGAATACAGCATATGCACGAAGGGGCTTATGTACTTTAGACAGGTGAGGTGAAGCAGTTGTAGGCGGTGTCACCATGGACAAATCCATCAGTGGAAGTAGGTTATGCCTATAGGTTTGGGCCTACAACTGCTTCACCTCACTTGTCTGCCGTATGTACGCCATTCTTCATTGTATTGGACTGATGAAGCCACTGTATAGCAAAACGTTTACCTGGAGTTTACCTGAAGAGGGTTTCGGGGGTCAACGCCCCCGCGGCTCTGTCTGAGACCCGGCCTCATGGTGGAATCAGGGTCTGATCAACCAGGCTGTTACTGCTGGCTGCACGCAAACTGACGTACGAACCACAATAAAGATACCCAAGTGTTGCACATGTGTCTAATTTATCAAAAAGACTAAAGAATAAAGAGCATGAGCTTATGGTGTGCAGTTATCAACAGCTCATCGATACTCATAAAACATGAAATTGAATTTCCTATTTTTCCTGTAACTTTACATCTTTCTGTGCTGGGTTAATTCTTATATCAGACTCTGAAACACGTACCTTTACCTAAGAAGTCAACATTTTTACTATAATTGGGGAGAAGTTGGCTGAACACCTTAGGACTCATTACAGAAAGCCAGTATGGATTTAGGGAGGGAAAGTCCTGTCTCATGATCGTATTGGAGTTCTATGAGAGAATATCAGATCAAGCAAGAAAGGCAGAGGGTGATTTTAGGAGGAAACATTTCAGGTTAGGGAATGGACTCGAGTGGGGTTCCATAAGGATCAGTAGTAAGACCGAAGCTATTCTTAATATCTGTAAATCACTTGCCAGAAGAGATTAAGTCTAACACATCGTGGTACGATCATGTAAAGGTAATGAGAAAAATATTTATAAAATAGGAAAGACAGACAAGAAAAAAACTTTGAAAAACTATTTGGGTGATTAGCAGGTTTATAAATAAGCACAGGGTTATTCAAATTGTGTAGGAAGAGAAAAACCAGTGACGGGGTACAGCTTGAGAGATAAGATACTGCAAATATGAAATTGCATGACATTGGCAGCAAATGAGAGGTTAACGAATCTTACAATCGACTTTAGGAATCATAATGAATATTTTAGGATGGTCTACATCACATGGTCTATAAAAGAGTGAAACACTAGCATAAACCCCAAACCTGTCCAAGTGTGTTCGGAAAACCTCAGTATTTCTCTCCCTAAAGGCGAAACCAACATTCTCTGGTCACTTACCTTCTTTGAAGACAATGTCGTTGACATTGGCACTGTCTTCGTTAACGTCCCTAGAAAATGTAAACACTAATAAATCTAAGAGTCAAAGAAATATCAGTCAAAATAATACAAAAAATTTAGATAACAATTATAATTAACAAATAATTCAGACGTGGGTACACTGACACCAATAATTAGGGAGATTGTATAATACGCTTGTAACAAACATTATAACGTTTTGCTTTGGATAAGGCTTTAGCAGTTCACACTAGAAGTAACGCAGCAGGACATTACAGGTGAGGTGATTAAGCAGGTCACTGTAATCTGTGTGTGTGTGATGTGGGAAAGTCATCTGTATTTATTGGGTTATCCCGTGTAAGTGGAACTCTGCAAGCACCTTAGCGATACCTAATTTCTCTAATACCGTCTCATTGCGTTATTGGCCTGTGTAAGTGATGCATTTAAAAACACCTTATCATTTTGCATTTCTTTTATGATGAATTAAGCCCATGGCCAGTCCTAAGATAGTCAAATTTTTGGAAGATAATTACCTAATAATTATTATTCAACATAATTTTCCGCAATAGAAAGTACTGGATAAAAAAAAAAAATTATTGACCTTGTTTAACTACAAACGCAAATATTGAATATAGTCCCGCAGACGCTGTTTACCTTCATGGGCTATGGAACAATATCCAAGAATGGATCAGTGATTGGCTCACTGATAGGAAACAATTTGTTTATATTGGTATCTAGGTAACAAAACTCGACGTGTTGTACCCCTGATGGATCGGTTCTAGCCCCAGTCTTTTCTTTTCATATTCATAAATCTTCTACAAATGGAGACTGCTTCCAATACTTCAAAGTTGCGGGTAACAGAAAAGTGATACAGCATCTATGACTAAGTATTCAGAGACCTTGACACGTTTTACAGTGGTCAGAGACACGGAAGATAAACTTTAATATGGACAAGGGCACAGTAGTGCATTTGGTGAATGTAATTTGTATGGAATTGCTAGAGACAAAGATAAAAGGCCTTGGAATATTCATAAATTACTAAAAAAAAAAAAATATATACTCTATCTTGATAGCAGCAAAATCAGCAAGAATATGCTGTCTAGTTCCGGTCCCCCATTATTCTTAAATATTTCAAAATATATAAAGAAAGATTTGTCACTAAACGAGGCGACTCGATACAAACCTTTAGGATACTGTGAATATCTGAATGACTAAAGGGCTGAGATACATTACTCAATGACATCAGTTTAAGACGAATGTGGTTAAAGCATTTTGAGCAGAGTAGTTGAGCACAGAATATCTCTCACTGGAAGTTGTTAGAGCTTAAGCAGTTTAGTCATTTAAGAACCAGCTAGATACTTTGTATATATAGGATTAGCTTAGTCAGCCATCTCCAAGCAGTCGCTACTGCAATCCTGCTGTAAGTTCTGAAATAATACAGAATGATCAACCTTGGTTCACTTTGTGGTGTTGGGTAAAAGGACACAAGTGCAACTAATGTGACATTTTATTGTGGCAACGTTTCGCTCTCCAGGAGCTTTATCAAGCCGTCGACCTAAAGATCACCTTCTGGGACAGGCAATCCTGTAGGAAGTTGTATCTGTTGCGAAAACTGTGAGCACGAAGAAGGGTGTCCAAATAACGTCTGCATGAAATGTCCATTATGTTGCGGTGTCCGACAGATTGTATTAATGTTGGTAGAATTACCGGCTTTATTAAGCCGTTCGGCTTGATAAAGCTCCTGGAGAGCGAAACGTTGCACTTGTTCTTTTACCTAACATTGTCTGCAATTCTACCAAATTAATACAATTTGTGGTGGCGCCGAGTACGTCATTTTTATTTGCCAAAAAAACTCACAACTACACATCTTGCATGACATCACCAACTAGTTGAAAGCCCAAGAGCTCGTTTCCAATGTGGCTGTAAGGGGCCCTTACCTAATAGAAGATTAACTACCGGGCTACATGTTGATATTGTAATTATAAAATTCGTCTTGGAGTCAGTTCCTCGCCTGCTCTCAGTTGATTAATGTATACTAAAGCTCTGGCCTCAGTATGGATTGAATGATCTGTAATGGCAAAAGTACTCTATTTTTTTTCTTCTCTCTCTCTCTCTCTCTCTCTCTCTCTCTCTCTCGTGTGTGTGTGTGTGTTTGTATACTTGCCTATTTGTGGTTGTAAGAGTTGAGTCACAGCTCCTGGCCCCGTCCCTTCGCCGGTTGCTACTAGGTCCACTCTACCTGCTCCATGAGCTAAATTTGTTATAGCTCTTCTTAAAGCTATGTATGGAGCCTACCTCCACTACATCACTCCAGATTGTTCCACTTCCTGACAACTCTGTGACTGAAGAAATACTTCCTAATATCTCTGACTCATTCGAATCTTCAGCTGTCAATTCCTCTCAGTATTTTATATGTCGTTATCATATCCCCCCTCTCTCTCCTCTCCTCCAGTGTCGTCAGATCGATTTCCCTTAACCTCTCTTCGTAGGACATACTCCTTACCTCTCGGAATAGTCGTGTTGCTAATCTCTTGCGCGCGCGCGCGTGCGTGTGTGTGTGTGTGTGTTAGTTACCATTTTGTCCTAGGCACATATCGATTAGACACTAGGCCTGTTGTATGTGTGTGTGTGTGTGTGTGGGTGTGTGTGTGTGGGTGTGTGTGTGTGTGTGGGTGTGTGTGTGTGTGTGTGTGTGTAAGGAAACACTTCGAAATGTTTCGGCCCCGCCGGGAATTGAACCCGGGCCCTCCGTGCGTGAAGCAAGAGCGCGCGCGCGTGTGTGTGTGTGTGTGTGTGTGTGTGTGTGTGTGTGTGTGTGATCATTTTGTCCTAGTGTGTGTGTCCAGTTCTCTCATTGCCCTCTAAAAGCTCACGTCTATGCAGTTTTCCCTCCCTCTTCTCATCCTCAAAGAGTTCTCTCTCCTTCCCTTCATCCGCTAAAAGTGTTCTCACTCTCCCTTACACTCTAACAGTTCTCTGTTCCTCTCCGCTTCCCCGTCTGCTTCTGTCGTGTGTATCTCTCTGACATTTCAGTGTTTCAACAGTACATCACTTCAACATGTTACACACACACACACGCTCTTGCTTCACGCACGGAGGGCCCGGGTTCTATTCCCGGCGGGGCGGAAACATTTGGAAGTGTTTCCTTACACACACACACACACACACACACACACACACACACACACACACACATACATACAACAGGCCTAGTGTCTAATCGACATGTGCCTAGGACAAAATGGTAACACACACACAAACACACACACACCCTAGTGGTAAAGCTCTCGCTTCACGCACGGAGGGCCCGGGTTCTATTCCCGATGGGGCGGAAACATTTCGAAGTGTTTCCTTACACACACACACATACATACAACAGGCCTAGTGTCAAATCGACATGTGCCTAGGACAAAATGGTAACTAACACACACACTCGACCCCTGCAACCACAAATAGGTGAGTACACACACACACAGAACAAGGGGTCACAACTGGAAGTTGAAGACTCATATGATTCAAAGGGATGTTAGGAAGTATTTCTTAAGTCAGAGTTGTCAGGAAGTGGAATAGCCTAGAAAGTGATGAAGTGGAGACAGGAACCATACATAGTTTTAAGACGAGGTTTGATAAAGCTCGTGGAGCAAAGAGAGAGATGACCTAGTAGCAATCAGTGAAGAGGTGGGGCCAGGAGCTATGACTCGACCCCTGCAACCACAAATAGGTGAGTACACGTACATACGCTTAGCTTCCCAAAAGGTTCGATTCGTTTGCCACCTGAAATGATCCTAGTGGTATCTGAAGTTCTACTGTGAACTATTGTCACAGTTCACAGTAGGAGCAGCACTTTTCACTAGTGGCAATAAGGAAATAAATATCTGTACTATACCCTCTGAGGTGTCAGTTCATTACTGCCAACTCACACGCTGCCGCCTGTAAGCGTCGGGGCACCAAGTCAATATCGAGGATAAACTGTCACTTATTTATGTCAAACAATCAGGGCAAGGAGCTGAATTTCAGAGAAGCTGACTGTATAAATATACCCAGATGTTAGATAAGTGTCTAATTTGTCGTCTTGTCTGTACTGAATACCACTGATATACAAATACATTCAGTTGTGGAGGTGAGTCTCTCGCTAGCTGCCTCCTGATTAGCACGTAGTGAATTCCGTCTGTACGGGCATAAAAACTACTACTAGTGAGTGGACTTATTCTTTCTGTCTTGTTACTTAATGTCACTGTTATCTGATGTTATTGAATTCATTGTGAATGTTTTACGTAACTGTATCTGATTTTAATGGTCGGAATATGCAAGTACTCAAAAAATACCCGTTGGTATTTGCCTCTGCCTTTCATATATCTAGATTGCTGGTACTCTATCTTACAGCCAGGTACCACAGGCCTGGTAATTGCATTGTTTTAATGCTGGTTGGGTAACGACACCAGACTATCAGTCAGACTGTCTCTGTAGAGATAGTCTGACTTTCGGCAGATTATCTCTACAGAGGTGCTTGTGTATTGCTTATTCTGTTGGCATTAAATATCGTCACACATTAACTGCTGTACAGTTTCGTGAATTCACAGGTTTTTTTATTCATTAGTTTTGGCGTGTCTGCTGCACAGAGAGCTAGTGCTAGCCTTTACTTCTTATTTCGTATCATTTCTTTCAACGTTAGGAATCATACTCCTGAAAGTTTACCTTATTACGTACCAGTCGTGGAGGCAAGTACCTGTAGAAGAATTCTGGCACAGGAGCCATCTGCTTCATTAGTACCCGAACTGGCAGAACCTGTTCTTTATCTGAGAACAGAGTGCTTTGGCTAAGGCAAATATGATACAGAAATGTTAGAGACAATATCATCATACCTACGATGATCATTTTAGTGTGGATAAATCTGTTCTATTGGTCCCTCGGTTTTTCCGAGGCCCAGCCGGAGCTCTTTAAACTATTTAAAATACAGGATCGACCATTACAGTGGCTGGTAAAGCAACAGGTAGCACTTGATAGCATATTATTGTTACTCTAATCAATGGAGGGTTTAATCTCGACAAAATTCCCAAGGGAAGGAGACGGCACATGTGAAATATTACATCAGAAAGCAACGCTTCTGGTAGATAGGCTTCGGCCGCCATCCTGGAAAATAGCGGACACTTTTTAGTTTTTGAATAATAATTTTTGAACGATTCAATATAGAAAAAAAATATATAAAGGCTATAGGATAAACATTTTCAGTCATTTTTACCTCAAGTGCAACGGGAACTAAGCAACAGCAGAAATTAAAGTTTCAATTATTTCGTGTTGCAATGGTCCAAAAAAAAAAACTCCATGATTTTTAAGATACAAGGAAATATGTTTTATTTTAACAAAAAGTTTTATTATGTATGAAAAAAACTA
Organism: Cherax destructor; assembly: GCA_009830355.1. Lineage (NCBI taxonomy): Eukaryota > Metazoa > Arthropoda > Malacostraca > Decapoda > Parastacidae > Cherax > Cherax destructor. The sequence goes on along the minus strand of WNWK01002153.1, from coordinate 90,597 downwards.
TATTTCTGAATAAAAATACAAGTAACACTATAAACATATTTGTTCAGCCTATTTCAATGTTTATTTCACTTGATTTCACAGTCTATAGCCTAACATTAAATTTTAACTTTTCTTTGTTTCAGAGAAGTGACATGGTAGAGGACATTACCGAGTGCATTCTTTATGGTTTAAGCCTCAAAGGTACAACGGTACAAGTCACAAAAGAACCGAACCTTTAATGGCACTTGATGCTTTCAGTATTGAACCAAGTGCAAGTCCATCTCAGTTGCATAAAAATTTACACTGTTCACCAAAATGTCTAGTCTAGTAAGAGACCATGAACTGCAGATCAGACAGGTCCATCTACAATACATTTCAGATCAGGAGTTAAACATTCGACTTTAAAAAGCTTCGTTTATTCTGTGCAGAAGATTGGCCACCAAATATAAAATCACAAAGAAACATATGCCATTTGCCCCCAGAACACCTAAATTCTTCGTGAGATGGATTCAACAAGCTGGTGTAAACATTTTAGAGATGCTGGTCCATGTTGACATGATAGCATCACACAGCTACTGCAGATTAATCGGCTGCACATATATGCTGCGAATCTCCTGTTCTACCACAACCTTGCACCATATTCTGACCCTACCATCTGCATGTTGCAGCGGAAATTGCTATTCGTCAGAACATGCAAAGATTTTCCAGTCTTCAACTGTCCAGTTTTGGGGCTCGTGTGCCAGTTGTTGCCTCAGTTACCTGTTCTTAGCTCACACTGGTGGAAACACGGTGTGGTCTTCCACTGCTGTACACCATCCACTTCAATATTCATTTTTATTATTATTATAAAAAAGAAGCGTTAAACCACAGGGACTTCAATATTCCCATGTACATTCAGAAATGTTTTTCTGCATTCCAATGTTGCAACGCGAGGTTATTTGAGTTAGTTACCTTCCTGTCAGCTTCAACCAGTCTGGCCATTATCCTCTGACCTCACTCATTAACAAGATATTTTTCGCCCACAGAACTACCACACACTGGATATTTTTTTTTTTTTTTTTTTTTTTTGGGGGGGAGGGGTAATTTTCTTACCATTCTCTGTAAACTTTCATAACTGTTGTGCATGATAATCCCAGATCAGCCACTGTGATACTCAAACTACCCCGTCTGGCACCAACAATCATTCCACAGTCACTTATTATTTCCTCCCCATTCTGATGTTTGGTCTGATCAACTGAACCTCTCTATGAGGTCAGCGTGCTTGTAGGCATTGAGGCGCTGCATCATGATTAGCTGATTAGAGATTTGTACTAACGAGGTGTACAGGTGTATCTGATAAGTTGCAACTAGAGTGGAAAAGAATGGGTTAACGAATGAAATGCCAAACTAGGACATCAGAGGATTTAATTGCCACAGAAGCTTGGGCAAGAAAGGGACGGGGAGAGGAGGGCGACCAAAGGCAGAGGGTTGTACTAGTCCTAGTTTTTTTAGGTGGTGAAAATATTTATGACAGATATTTAAAAGATCTTATTATTAAACAGTATGAGACAAAAGTATGCTGCTTGACGTTACCAAACAATTCAGGCATATTTATCTTTAAAGGTACTGCTGGTAAATTTTTGACAGACAATTAGTTCTTAGAGAAGAAACGGATTCTAAATTCGGAAAGGTAAAGATTGTGGCTGCTGCTGCCGCCATTATATATGATGACATACTAGCTAAGGTGTATGATTTGAATAGTTATTCTTCTTTTGCAACAATGGAAGAGGATTTTAATATGATCCCAAAGACTCTCAGACGTTTTACTGAAAATGCAAGGGGAAAAAAATAGTCATGCTATTGTTCAGGCATGCAATTCCTAATCGTTTTATTCTCCTATTCACATTAGATTAGCAGTGTATTTGTACAAAAGATATGGATCCAAGCTCTTGTTCAAATCATACCACGGGTGGGGTTCGAACCCGCGGTCAGAGAGTTTCAGAACTCCGGACTTTCTGTATGCGCTTATGCCGAGGCAACACTTACGTGAATTTTGAAACTGTTTATGCCCGACCAATTATTCCAAAAGGAGAACTTTTCCAATTTGCATTTGGTTATGCAAATGTCAATCCTCTAAATTTAAATGATCTGTAAAATCAAACAACTGATTATTTACATTGAAATAAACATTTAAACAAACTAAACACGTGTCTGTAATGTCAAGTGTGTTTTTATTCAGAAATATATTTCATACATCATATTAATTAAGATTTTTTTGTGCTAAAGAAAAAACACCATTCATTTTACTTCAACAATCAAGTAGTTTTTTGATGAAAAAATTAAATATGCAAAAAATGCAACTTTCATTTCAGTTGTAGTTCGGATCTCACTACATTTGCGGTAAAAATGGAAGACCACTTTTTTTCATTTAGTCCTCTATAATGTTTTGCTATCTTCCCCAGTTTAAAAATTACTAAAAAAAAAAACACGCAAAAATTACCGCCATTTTTCTAGATATACGCTGAAGCACAGCATGAACTAATACATGTTATAACTAGAAACTAGCGCTGTGTGCAAAGTCTCACATTCTTGGGAATTATTTCAGAGGCCACTTTCCCCCCCCCCCCCCCATCCTGACTGGACTATGTTCGGGAAGGCCCAAGAATGTACTTCCAGCGTGTGTGATGACGACTTTGTGAACTTCAGAGTTGTGAACCCTACAGTTCTCCGGGCTTATCAATGTATACTTGACGCGAAAGTAGGCTAAACAGACTCAATCTGGGCAACTTCAAATGTATTTTACTAGATGGCAGCTTAATATCTTCCTTCAGTGGTATAAGGCGACTTACCGCAGATGGTTCTGCTGGATTATTTCCTTGAGGTTCTATATTCAGAAGTAGCTGTGTTTTTGGAGGACCCTATTTTGACACTGGCCATAGCGACGCCTAAGTTGATTTTATACATTCAAGACGAATTGATATTTGTCCTTAAGAACATATTACTCTAAAATAAATGCCTAACAACATTTCAAGAAAACCATGAATGACTTTCTTGAAAAAAAAAAAAATCCTGCTGGTAAGGGTGTTAATAAAAAGCTATACATTAAAGAAGTTAGTTTTTTTTTTAAAGTTTAGATCCCAGGTACTTAGGGCAGTCCATAACTCATACTAAGAATTTTTTTTTTTTCAGAAGATACAAGAACTTCGATTGGCCGTGTTTAAGAGAGGACGTCAAAAGATACCTCAAATCCTGACGTGACTGCCAGTAGGTGGGAGAAGCTGAGACACTATTTACCCAACGCCTTCGTGTCCTATACCAGCTGATAGAGAATATTTTGCGAACCTGATCATCGGTTCTGTAGGGCCTCTACCGAAGATCAAATAAAGTGATCAGTATGTGTATACAATAATCGACAGTATGTGTTTACAGTAATCGACAGTATGTGTTTACAATAATCGACAGTATGTGTTTACAATAATCGACAGGTATCCTGAGGCAGTGCCCATGCTCTCCTTGAACTGGAAAGTCATGCAAAATGGATCTCATTAGGGTTATATCCGAAATGCGAATTCCATGGCCCATCCAAATTGACCAAAGTTTTAATTTTACAGCCAAAGTATTTCGTGAGGTTTTATGCAGTCTGTGACTGAAAGAGCCTTTGAGTACCTTTGCAGGTACTTAGAAGTGGTGACATCAATAAATATCACTCTTGATTTTAAGGCAAGGCTCCACCTAGTACGCGAAATGACTAAGGGCAACCCCTAAAGAAAGTCCAAGACAATATAAAACAAAGGTATATCAAAGTATCTAAGCCCCGTTTCTTTTAAATAGATTTATGGTTCAGGAACAGTACTTCGTCACACCTTCAAGAAACGATATACTTGCCCTTTACAAGTGTACTTGGAGTCTGACCTTAACCAGTGAAGGGTAAAATCCACCATAGCAATCAAATTAAAGAACTGAATTGAACGTATCTGAACTGAACCATACACCCCAGTGCTGAGACTTACTCCTTACAAGTAGTCAGTGAAGCTTGGGTATGTAGACGAATGGTTCAGAAAACCGACAAGTTGATAAATTAGACACATATGCAACACTTGGGTATCTTTATTGAGGAAACGTTTCGCCACACAGTGGCTTCATCAGTCCAATACAAAGTAGAAAGTTCTAAGGAGAGGAGTTTGAGGTAATCAGTCCCTCGGCCTGGAGTCGATTCCCCTTCTCCAAACTACTGAAGGATTCGTGACACGCTCATGACTGGCAGTACTAAACCATATATAATTAATATTACGTACATCCCTATTGGAAATTTGCCTAGACATGTTTTCCGATGTTTTGCAAGACAGATGTGTACATTGCTAAACCAGTCAAATTCTTACCTTCCAAATCTAACTCCAAGATGCTGAAATTACTACAAAAGATAAATTTCCTACTTGAACATGAGTTAAGTAATTAATGGAGGAATCTTCAAGTCCATGGGATTCGCCCTGCATAATAAAATTTATTTCTGTAAGTACATGTACAAGGTATACAGGCGTAGCTGGCATCAGTGACATACTACATTACAGAAAGCTCCTGGTTATGCAGAGCATTTCGGGCAAATTATGTCAATTTTGTCCCCAGGATGCCACCCACACCAGTCGACTAACATGCAGGTACCTATTTTACTGCTAGGTGGTCAGGGATAGGCGTCTTAAGGAAACTCGTCCTAACGTTTCCACCCGTACCGGGGATCGAACCACGGACCTTTCAACGTGTGAAATGAGTGCCCTGGCAATCGAGCGGTGATCAGGTGAATACCAAATACCAAAACATGAGATTAGTGTGCCATATCCATACCTACTTCCATACACTGACTACCTCGTGGACATCGTGGGTAAAACCAAATTGGGATATGGTATAAAATACCATATCTTGTCTATGCCTCAGTCTCGGATCAAATTTTTCTAGCTACAGTACTCTGGATGAACACCATAACCCTCCTTGGATCATGGTCCCTCCCTATTTCTTAGTGATGGTGCTAGTTTCAAGTGATGGTGGTAGTTTCAAGTGATGGTGGTAGTTTCAAGTGATGGTGGTAGTTTCAAGTGATGGTGGTAGTTCCCAGTGATGGTAGTAGTTCCCAGTGATGGTAGTAGTTCCCAGTGATGGTAGTAGTTCCCAGTGATGTCAGTAGTTCTCAGTGATGTCAGTAGTTCCCAGTGATGTCAGTAGTTGCCAGTGATGTCAGTAGTTGCCAGTGATGTCAGTAGTTGCCAGTGATGTCAGTAGTTGCCAGTGATGGCAGTAGTTGCCAGTGATGGCAGTAGTTGCCAGTGATGCCAGTATTTCAGTGATGCCAGTAGTTGCCAGTGATGTCAGTAGTTGCCAGTGATGTCAGTAGTTGCCAGTGATGTCAGTAGTTGCCAGTGATGTCAGTAGTTGCCAGTGATGTCAGTAGTTGCCAGTGATGTCAGTAGTTGCCAGTGATGTCAGTAGTTGCCAGTGATGTCAGTAGTTGCCAGTGATGTCAGTAGTTGCCAGTGATGTCAGTAGTTGCCAGTGATGTCAGTAGTTGCCAGTGATGTCAGTAGTTGCCAGTGATGTCAGTAGTTGCCAGTGATGGCAGTAGTTGCCAGTGATGGCAGTAGTTGCCAGTGATGGCAGTAGTTCAGTGATGGCAGTAGTTCAGTGATGTCAGTAGTTCAGTGATGGCAGTAGTTCAGTGATGGCAGTAGTTCAGTGATGGCAGTAGTTCCCAGTGATGGCAGAATAGTTCCCAGTGATGGCAGTAGTTCCCAGTGATGGCAGTAGTTCAGTGATGACAGTAGTTCAGTGATGACAGTAGTTCAGTGATGGCAGTAGTTCAGTGATGGCAGTAGTTCAGTGATGACAGTAGTTCAGTGATGGCAGTAGTTCCCAGTGATGGCAGTAGTTCAGTGATGACAGTAGTTCAGTGATGGCAGTAGTTCAGTGATGGCAGTAGTTCAGTGATGGCAGTAGTTCAGTGATGGCAGTAGTTCAGTGATGGCAGTAGTTCAGTGATGGCAGTAGTTCAGTGATGGCAGTAGTTCAGTGATGGCAGTAGTTCAGTGATGGAAGTAGTTCCCAGTGATGGCAGTAGTTCAGTGATGACAGTAGTTCAGTGATGGCAGTAGTTCAGTGATGGCAGTAGTTCCCAGTGATGGCAGTAGTTCAGTGATGGCAGTAGTTCAGTGATGGCAGTAGTTCAGTGATGGCAGTAGTTCAGTGATGGCAGTAGTTCAGTGATGACAGTAGTTCAGTGATGGCAGTAGTTCAGTGATGGCAGTAGTTCAGTGATGGCAGTAGTTCAGTGATGGCAGTAGTTCAGTGATGGCAGTAGTTCAGTGATGGCAGTAGTTCAGTGATGGCAGTAGTTCAGTGATGGCAGTAGTTCAGTGATGGCAGTAGTTCCCAGTGATGGCAGTAGTTCAGTGATGGCAGTAGTTCCCAGTGATGGCAGTAGTTCAGTGATGGCAGTAGTTCAGTGATGGCAGTAGTTCAGTGATGGCAGTAGTTCAGTGATGGCAGTAGTTCAGTGATGGCAGTAGTTCAGTGATGGCAGTAGTTCAGTGATGGCAGTAGTTCAGTGATGGCAGTAGTTCCCAGTGATGCCCAAACTCCCAAGTGGCAGAAATTGTTCCTAGTGTCGACAATAGTTCTCTGAGGATTTGATACACAATTACTAAAAATATATTAAAGCATTAGCAGATTAGCGAGAATAAAACAAAATGGCGTGTTCCTAATCTAGGCTTAAACACCGGAAAGAAGTTTAAAAAATAACATTTATTTGGCGGCCGTAATTGAAAGTAAAATTAATCTAGTGTTCATATTTTTTTTATTTGTTCTCGTTTTATTTAAAACAGAAAATGTTTTTGAGTCTTCGTGATGAAATTTGTTATAGTTGCTGCTTTATATTCCTAGTTTATCTCATTACACTCGTTTAATTGGAATTGACTATCTGATAATTTGTCTGTCTCTGTGTGTGTGTCTGTGTCTGTTGTGTCTATCTGTGTGTGTCTGTGTCTGTTGTGTCTGTGTGTGTCTGTCTGTGTGTGTGTCTGTGTGTGTCTGTCTGTGTGTGTCTGTCTGTTTGTCTGTCTGTGTGTGTCTGTCTGTGTGTGTTGCTGTGTGTGCTGTTGTGTGTCTGTCTGTGTGTGCTGTCTGTGTGTTCTGTCGTGTGTCTGTCTGTGTGTTGTCTGTTGTGTCGTTGTTCTGTCTGTTGTGTCTGTCTGTGTGCTGTCTGTCTGTGTTGTCTGTCTGTGTTGTCTGTCTGTGTGTGTCTGTCTGTGTTGTCTGTTGTGTTGTGTCTGTTGTGTCTGTCTGTGTGTGTCTGTCTGTGTTGTCTGTCTGTGTGTCTGTCTGTTGTGTCTGTCTGTGTGTCTGTCTGTGTGTTCTGTCTGTTGTGTCTGTCTGTTCTGCTTGTCTGTCTGTGTGTGTCTGTCTGTTGTGTCTGTCTTGTGTGTCTGTCTGTTGTGTCTGTCTGTGTGTGTCTGTCTGTGTGTCTGTCTGTGTGTCTGCTGTTGTCTGTGTGTCTGTCTGTGTCTTCTGTGTTGTCTGTCTGTGTCTGTCTGTCTGTGTCTGTCTGTGTGTCTGTCTGTCTGTGTTGTTGTCTTGTGTGCTGTCTGTGTCTGTCTGTGTCTGTCTGTGTCTGTCTGTTGTGTCTGTCTGTCTGTGTCTGTCTGTGTCGTCTGTCTGTGTCTCTGTGTGTCTGTGCTGTGTCTCTGTGTGTCTGTGTGTGTCTCTGTGTTCTGTGCTGTGTCTCTGTGTGTCTGTCTGTCTGTGTCTTGTGTGTCTGTCTGTTCTCTGTGTGTCTGTCTGTGTCTCTGTGTGTCTGGCTGTGTCTCTGTGTGCTGCTGTGTCTCTGTGTGTCTGCTGTGTCTCTGTGTGTCTGCTGTGTCTCTGTGTGTCTGGCTGTGTCTCTGTGTGTCTGGCTGTGTCTCTGTGTGTCTGCTGTGTTCTGTGTGTCTGCTGTGTCTCTGTGTTCTGTGCTGTGTCTCTGTGTGTCTGGCTGTGTCTCTGTGTGTCTGGCTGTGTCTCTGTGTGTCTGGCTGTGTCTCTGTGTCTGCTGTGTCTCTGTGTGTCTGGCTGTGTCTCTGTGTGTCTGGCTGTGTCTCTGTGTGTCTGGCTGTGTCTCTGTGTGTCTGGCTGTGTCTCTGTGTGTCTGGCTGTGTCTCTGTGTGTGTCTGGCTGTGTGTCTGTCTGTGTCTCTGTGTGTCTGGCTGTGTCTCTGTGTGTCTGGCTGTGTCTCTGTGTGTCTGGCTGGCTCTGTGTGTCTGGCTGTGTCTCTGTGTGTCTGCTGTGTCTCTGTGTGCTGGCTGTGTCTCTGTGTGTCTGGCTGTGTCTCTGTGTGTCTGTGTGTCTCTGTGTGTGCTGTGTCTCTGTGTGTCTGCTGTGTCTCTGTGTGTCTGGCTGTGTCTCTGTGTGTCTGGCTGTGTCTCTGTGTGTCTGGCTGCTTGTCTGCTGCTGTGTCTGTGCTGTGTCTCTGTGTGTCTGGCTGTGTCTCTGTGTGTCTGGCTGTGTCTCTGTTGTGTCTGGCTGTGTCTCTGTGTGTCTGGCTGTGTGTCTGCTGTGTCTCTGGCTGTGTCTCTGTCTGTGTCTGGCTGTGTCTCTGTGTGTCTGGCTGTGTCTCTGCTGTGTCTCTGGTGTCTGCTGTGTCTCTGTGTGTCTGGCTGTGTCTCTGTGTGTCTGGCTGTGTCTCTGTGTGTCTGGCTGTGTCTCTGTGTGTCTGGCTGTGTCTCTGTGTGTCTGGCTGTGTGTCTGCTGTGTCTGCTGTGTCTCTGGCTGGTGTCTGTGTGTCTGGCTGTGTCTCTGTGTGTCTGGCTGTGTGTCTGGCTGTGTCTCTGTGTGTCTGGCTGTGTCTCTGTGTGTCTGGCTGTGTCTCTGTGTGTCTGGCTGTGTCTCTGTGTGTCTGGCTGTGTCTCTGTGTGTCTGGCTGTGTCTCTGTGTGTCTGGCTGTGTCTCTGTGTGTCTGGCTGTGTCTCTGTGTGTCTGGCTGTGTCTCTGTGTGTCTGGCTGTGTCTCTGTGTGTCTGGCTGTGTCTCTGTGTGTCTGGCTGTGTCTCTGTGTGTCTGGCTGTGTCTCTGTGTGTCTGGCTGTTCTCTGTGTGTCTGGCTGTGTCTCTGTGTGTCTGGCTGTCTCTCTGTGTGTCTGGCTGTTCTCTGTGTGTCTGGCTGTCTCTCTGTGTGTCTGGCTGTCTCTCTGTGTGTCTGGCTGTCTCTCTGTGTGTCTGGCTGTCTCTCTGTGTGTCTGGCTGTCTCTCTGTGTGTCTGGCTGTCTCTCTGTGTGTCTGGCTGTTCTCTGTGTGTCTGGCTGTCTCTCTGTGTGTCTGGCTGTCTCTCTGTGTGTCTGGCTGTCTCTCTGTGTGTCTGGCTGTCTTCTGTGTGTCTGGCTGTCTCTCTGTGTGTCTGGCTGTCTCTCTGTGTGTCTGGCTGTCTCTCTGTGTGTCTGGCTGTCTCTCTGTGTGTCTGGCTGTCTCTCTGTGTGTCTGGCTGTCTCTCTGTGTGTCTGGCTGTCTCTCTGTGTGTCTGGCTGTCTCTCTGTGTGTCTGGCTGTCTCTCTGTGTGTCTGGCTGTCTCTGTGTGTCTGGCTGTCTCTCTGTGTGTCTGGCTGTCTCTCTGTGTGTCTGGCTGTCTCTCTGTGTGTCTGGCTGTCTCTCTGTGTGTCTGGCTGTCTCTCTGTGTGTCTGGCTGTCTCTCTGTGTGTCTGGCTGTCTCTCTGTGTGTCTGGCTGTCTCTCGTGTGTCTGGCTGTCTCTCTGTGTGTCTGGCTGTCTCTCTGTGTGTCTGGCTGTCTCTCTGTGTCTGGCTGTCTCTCTGTGTGTCTGCTGTCTCTCTGTGTGTCTGGCTGTCTCTCTGTGTGTCTGGCTGTCTCTCTGTGTGTCTGGCTGTCTCTCTGTGTGTCTGGCTGTCTCTCTGTGTGTCTGGCTGTCTCTCTGTGTGTCTGGCTGTCTCTCTGTGTGTCTGGCTGTCTCTCTGTGTGTCTGGCTGTCTCTCTGTGTGTCTGTCTGTCTCTCTGTGTGTCTGTCTGTCTCTCTGTGTGTCTGTCTGTCTCTCTGTGTGTCTGTCTGTCTCTCTGTGTGTCTGTCTGTCTCTCTGTGTGTCTGTCTGTCTCTCTGTGTGTCTGTCTGTCTCTCTGTGTGTCTGTCTGTCTCTCTGTGTGTCTGTCTGTCTCTCTGTGTGTCTCTCTGTCTCTCTGTGTGTCTGTCTGTCTCTCTATGTGTCTATCTGTCTCTGTGTGTATGTCTGTCTCTGTGTGTGTCTGCACTCACCTAGTTGTGGTTGCAGGGGTCGATTCACAGCTCCTGGCCCCGCCTCTTCACTGGACACTACTGGGTCACTCTCCCTGCGCCATGAGCTGTATCATACCTCTTCTTAAAGCTATGTATGGAGCCTGCCTCCACTACGTCACTTCCCAAACTATTCCACTTCCCGACCACTCTGTGACTGAAGAAATACTTCCTAACATCCCTGTGATTCATCTGAGTCTTCAACTTCCAACTGTGTCCCCTTGTTGCTGTGTCCCATCTCTGGAACATTCTGTCTTTGTCCACCTTGTCAATTCCTCTCAGTATCTTATATGTCGTTATCATGTCCCCCCTATCTCTCCTGTCTTCCAGTGTCGTCAGGTCGATTTCCCTT